>NC_061160.1:9517068-9519568 GCF_022113875.1 Hydra vulgaris | reverse complement strand
CATTTGTTTACTAAGAAGAAAAAGAGCGATGTTTTGAAAATATTTGTTTTAAACATAATTTATTTAGCTTTAAGTTTTTTCGCATTTAAAGATATTTTATTTACCTATTTTTTTTTTTTTTTTGTAATTGTCTCTCATCAGTCCAATTAATCTTTAACGCTTTTTTTTTTGCTTTTTAAAATGTTCTCAAAACGACTAAAAAATCTGGCCAGCTTTTCGCAACTAAATATTATTTAGGTGGTCAGCAATCGAGAGCGATCGCTCCCGCTTCCCGACCAAGCCTGAGTACACTGCTGTTTTTGATGTTTTGATAACTTATTATAACTTTAGATACAACAAGAAATGTTTTTGAGGACATCCACAGTGTCCTCAAAAAAAAAAAAAAAATGGGACAGCATGATTTTTTTTAAAAAAAACAACAAAAAAAAAAAATCAATCTTTTCTCAATTATTTTTTTAACTTTATTTCAAATACGTCTAATAATAACTTCTATTACACTATATACAGGTGCGAAAAATAAAATAGCACCACTAAGCGTATTTTCTTTTTTGTTAAGAAAACACCATGCAAAATATTTTTTTTTTTATAGCTTTGCTGTTTAAAATATTAGCTAATTATTTATTAATTATTATTTTCTAAAACAAATCATTTTGGGAAAAAAAACTGTTTGGTGTTGCTCGATTTTAATCAACAATGCCAATTCTGACCAAAAAATAAAATAGCACCACATACTCTTTTGTAGTAAAATACTCTGATAACGGTAAAAATAATTGTGAAAATAGCAAGCGTTGGATTTTTTTTTGCTGTTTTATTCGTTTTATGTTAGTACGTATTAGTAGGAGACAATAACATATAAAAATGGGACGCGGAAAGCATTGCAGTGCAGAAAACCGAGAACTGATCTGAAAGTTGATATCAGCAGGGAAATCTTATAGAGAAATTGGTCGTTTAGTTGAGTGCTACAATAAAATGATAAGAAATGCCATAAAATTTCAAGAAATGGCTAAGACACGTGGTCGAAAACATTCTATTTCAAGATTGCTGGCCAGTCGCTTAGTATGACAGGCTAAAAAAAAACCTTTTAAAACAGCTACCCAGCTGAAAAACGACTTTAACAACAATGCAACGGTACAAATAGCTTGGAGTTGTCTGCGAGTTAATAGATTAAAAGCCTGTAGCCCCAGAAAAGTTCCACTTCTAAGTGGCAGACATATTGTAAAGCGTATTGCGTTTGCTAAAAAACACTCAAATTGGCCACTTGAAAAATGGAGGAATATTTTATGGACAGGCGAAAGTAAGATAGTGCTTTATGGTGGAAAAGGCTCTCGGGCGTATGTCAGAAGACTGCCGAATGCAGAACAAAATCCAAAATATACTATCAAAACTATTAAACATGGATGTTGTAGTATAATGATATGGGCATGCTTTTCTTATTACGGAGTAGGGCCTATTCATCATATTACTACTATTATGGAACAACACGTTTATGTTGATATATTGGATAAAGTGATGTTGCCGTTTGCAGACTATGAAATGCCGTTGTCCTGGGTGTTCTAACAGGACAATGACCCAAAGCACACTAGCAAAAAGGCGAAGAATTGGTTTGAGGAGCATAAAGTGAACGTTATGGAGTGGCCAGCACAGTCGCCAGATCTAAGCATAATCGAGAATTTGTGGGCTGATGTAAAGGAGGTGGTTGCTGTTGTCAAGCCCACCATGAAGGAGTCACTTTGGAACGTAGTTAAGGAGACATGGAGCGAAATTCCGCTAAAGCGATGTCAGGATTTGGTTAACTGCCAAGACATTGTGTAACCGTCATTGCCAATAAAGGTCACGCTACAAAATACTAATATGTTAAGAAATAACTCATATTTATTGTAAAATGTTTAAAACAATTGATCTCATTTGATTTCCTTATTTTAAAGTACACATTAAAGCTGTGGTGCTATTTTTTTTTTTGCGTTTTATTTGATTTTTTTTTTTGAATTTTTGTTTAATAAATGAATACTATATACTAAAACTTGTATATTTTGTTTTTTATAAAAATTATAAGCCATTTTACTTTTAAAAGATTTTTAAACTATCAAAAATAGTTAAAAGTTCTATTTTCAACCAATTTTTGGTGGTGGTGCTATTTTATTTTTCGCAGCTGTATGTCATTAAAAATAAAATAAAAGTCAATTAAACTGTTGGACTGTTTTTTTCATTTTTTTTTAAAAAAAGGTAAAATCGAGTATGGTTTCTAATTTTTTGCATCTTTGCTGTTTAATATAGAACACTTAATACAACTACATTTTCCCTTGTTACAACTAAATAAAATTCAATTAGTCTTTAATTATTATAGTCATTTTTAATACTTGGTCGCATAACCATTTGCATCGATAACTGCTTGGGATCTGTGGGGAAAGCTTTCAACATTTTCTTTGAGTTTAGAGTGTAACTAGATCACAGATTCTCAATTGGATTAAGATCAGTTGATTGTGTTGGTCACCTAAAGGTA
>NC_061160.1:9459568-9512068 GCF_022113875.1 Hydra vulgaris | reverse complement strand
AGTTAATGTTCATAATGATAATAAAGATATAAAATAAAAAAGAATATTATGACAATTCATATTCCATTATGCTTTTTACGCATTTTATATTCATAAAAAACATGTTATCTTTTACAAAAGTTTCATTTACAGTTGAACTTTTAATTTTCCAACAACTATTTCTATTAAAACATTTCAGAGTTTACTTTTTTAATAGAAAATTTATATTTTACTGACAAATATGTTGTTGACATATCCAAAGGTTAAAAAATATACCTGCTCTGTAGATTTCTTAAAATATTCAAGAGCTTTTGTGACATCTTTTGGTACATGAAGCCCCTCTAAATACATCTGTAACAAGAAATTAAATTTCATTAACTAAGCATTAATTGCATTTAATTTGATATTTTTTTATAACGGCCAAAATGCATAATTTACTGCAAAATGCATAATTTAGAAGTTTATAATAATAACTTTTTTTATTTACTTCCTGAAAATACTTTTTATTTCATACTTTTTTATACTTAACAAACCTGTAAACAACTTTGAATTATTTTAAAAATCAATATTGTGGTTTTAATGTTTCAACAATCAAAAATTGTGGTTTAGAATTTTAAAGGATTTTGATTAAAATTGAAGCGGAGCTGTTTTCCAAAATAAACTTAATAAACTGGGAACTAATATTAATTTTATATATTAACTTGTTTCTCCGCATAGTAGCCTTGTTTGTCAAGAATGATGTTTCGGAGTTGAGAGAGGGTTGTAACCACAACTAAAAGTAGCCTCTAGCAGCTTTTATGGCTTTGGGGAGATAAATTAAAATAAAAATATATAAATGTATAAAATAAAAATAGAAAGTAATATAATCTTATATAATTTTACTAATGGTTATTTTTTAGATATAAATTTTAAAAATGAAAGTTGAACTTTAAAAAATTTAGTAGTGGACTAGATGCGGTCTAGCCCTATTGATTTAAAAATTTAAAAAAGTAAGAGAAAAATAAAAATAAAAAAAAAAGAAAAATATTGAAAAGTGACACCAGTTTCTGGTTGCCCAAGAAGCAGAAGGTAGCAGTTGCACTTTAAAATATTTAGTAGCAACGCCTTAGCAACACCAATGTCCAGCTCTTATAAGTTTTTTTAAGGGTTAAATCCTGCGGTTATTAAACAAATGTTTAATAACCATAACAGATTATAACCGAGTACTCTCCTGATTTTTTAAACAATTTGCCATTAACGTAACCTACTGCTTAATAACTAAATTTTCTAAACAACATTAATTTCAATGATCAATCTAAACAACATTATTTCTATGATCAATCTAAACAACATTATTTCTATGACCAATCTAAAAAACCAACGAAAAATCATTTGGTCATCTCATTATCTTTGTCATCGTACTTTTTCACTTATTTTCTTTCTGCATAGCATTTACTACAAAGCTCCACATTTGTACCTTTTTATTTACTGTTGAAAAAAAAAAATACTTAGTTGTTTCCACTTTGCTTTTTATTAGCTTAAGAAATTATATTGTGTAAATTTTATCAACAACAGAAATGCAATAATATTTTATTTAAATATAATACCTTTCCTAAATAAGCAAGCCCATTGCCATTGCCTGCATTTGCTGCCAGCTGGAAATACTTGAATGCTTTCTAAACAAAATACCCATATTTAAAAAAATTATATAAGTATCAAAACTATGTATAACAATAAAAAAGAATATAAAAAAAAATGATACTTAGGGCCCAGCCCTTATCTCAATTAGAGATAATCATCTCTAAAAAGCATCAAGTGCAAAAAAGTCATCAGTGAAAAAAAAACTTATTAAAACTCTTTTAACTATAATTTACTCACAAATATATATCTTGTATTTACCTATATGTGGTGGTGATGAATCAAATCAGTGAAGAACCCAGATGTGTTTTAGTACTGTTTTACCGGTATGGGCGCCCAAAAAAAAGTGCCCAAAAAGTATTTTTATTTTTAATTTGTCTTTTGATTTTTTATGAAATATAGAAAAAAAAAATTTAGTTTTTAATGCAGTAGTATGTAAATAATTCTCAGTTTAATTTAGCTACCTCATTTTTTCTTCAGGAAAATAAAAAAAATTAAAAAGAAATTGCTTTTTTACATAACTACGTCATGTAGTTTGCCTTCGGGTATTACCTGGACATAACTTTTAAAAAAATGAAAGTTGTTACAAAACTTAATTTTAAAACCATGTTGCAAAATTTTATAACAATGGAATGTATAAAAGATTTGCTTTTTTGAAAGTTAAAGCGTTTTTAAGTATCCATTCAGCATAAGGTTAACTTTTGTTTTTGGCAACTAAGAGTAAACTGCTTTTGATAATAAATGAACAAAAGTAAAAAATATCAGTCCTTGTAACTATTGCGAAAGTTTAATTTTTAAATAATGAACTTTTGATCTTTAGCTTGACATTTTAGTTTACGTGAGGGAAACAAAAAAACGAAGTATAAACTTTTTCAGACAGTTTTTTTTCCTTTCAATATTTTTTTTAAAATAATAGAAAAAAAGTTTCAATAACTTAATAAAAGTTTTATTTAAATCTGTTTAAAATAACCCATAGTAAATGTAATTTATTTATTCAAATGTAATTTTTTAAATTATTCTTAATGATTAAAAAAATATATTTTTAAAATATATGTTTTTAAAAATATAATATGGTTTTTATCAAAATAATAGAATATTTTTAAAATTATGTTTACCATAATTATCTCTTTAATTATCTTTAATTTAAAAGGCGCTTAAAATCACTTTAAAAATTATAACCTTTAGTAAAAGTTAAATGAACAATTTACTAATATTTAAATCAAAATTTAAAATTTAAAATAATAGAAAATAAGTTCATTAAATGATTATATTTTTATTCAAATAGTTTATTAAATACGTTTATTAAATGCTTATCGAATTTGTTTATTAAATAATTATGTTTTTAATTCAAATACAAGACGTAAAACTATTTTGTTAATTTTACAAATATTATGCAATATAATATATGTAAATATATTATGTAATGTAAATATTGATTAAAAATTGTTTAAAATATTTTTAATTATTATTTTAAATTAAATTTACTAAAATATAGTTGATAACTTTTTAAAATACTTTAAACAATTTTCAATAACTATTTACTGATAGCGTGGTATATGCAACAAAAGCGTTTATTAAAATCTTAAGTAAAATAGTTTTTTTTTAGCTAAAGTAACATCGTCCACCAGTAAACTCATTATTCAAAAAATGCCTTTAAATCAACACCTTATTATAGGATAAAACTGAACAAGATAAACATAAATGATTATTAAGAAAATGATGATTAATAATTATTGTGGCACCCATTTAACTAAGGGAGAATGAGGGGGAGGAGGAAATCAAAAACATAACCCCCCCCCCCTTCAACATTGCTGAAAAAAAAACGGTATCCCCAAATAAATTCTGGGTTCTTCACTGCAAATGGAGTTAGATGTATCAAATTAAAACCCCACTATACTCTTAACTTCTTTTTTTGTACTAGGAATTTTAAAAAAGCCTCCTCAACAACCAGAGATTATTCAGGTCATACTTTAAAAAATCCAAAAAACTTTTTTCAGTAAAAAAATACAAAATTTACTTTCTTTATATTTGTATCTTATTTAGCTTAAATGGTTTTCTCAACTTTTAGACACTTTTCTTATTTTTTTTTGTTTGAGTTTTTTATGTAGACTGAAAAAGTTAAAAAACAAACCCCTCTGGGCTTTGAAGAGGTGAATATGTACATTAAAAATTAAGTATCTATGTGAAAAGTAAAAATAAACAATTTTACTTACCTCATAACTAACTTCAATTCCCCTTCCTCCTTGAAAATATAATTGACCAAGTCCAACCTACAAAAAATAGAAATAACAGAAAAAACAAAATGATTAAATGGAAAAAAGAGAACAATTAATTCAAGTAAAAATTTTTTACTTACTTGAGCTTGTAGATCACCTTTATCAGCAAGAAAGTGGTAATACTGCAATAAATCCTCATCAATTTGTCCAGTTACTCCTCCTGGTTGCTCAAGTTCATCATAAAGACGAACTCGTTGCACTGCAATACCACCATGGCTAGAGGTATTATTGGACACTATATGATAAAAATATTTTTTACTTCTTTTTTGTCTAGAAATTATTATGCACAATAAAAAGTATACTGAATTAAAAGTCTCACCTGACTCAGCAACCTTCTTGTAATATGTTAATGCAGACTCACAACTTTTAGTTACACCAATTCCCATATAGCTGCGGTAACCCTTTAAAATATTTTTTAATAAGAAAACCTTTAATAAAACAAGATTATAAAAATATGTTAAGTGAAAGAATAAGATTGCATCTTTTCTAACAAAAATTAGTTATCATCATTGCTTTTTTAAAGAGATAAGTGTTTTAAGGAGATAAGTGTATTAAGGAGATTTATGTATGTATACTTTATATGTAATATTATGCTCTTATATATTTATGGAATATAAACAAAAAGTACACTTTTCAAATAAAAATAATATAAACAAATATAAAATATAACAATATAACAATATAATATAACAAATAATATAGCAATAACAATAATAATATAATAAACAACAATATAATAATATAATAAACAACAATAATAATAATAAACAAACAATAATAATATAACAAATATAAAAATAATATAAATATAAACAAAAATTACACTTTTCAAATAAAAATAATATAAACAAATATAAAATATAACAATATAACAATATAATATAACAAATAATATAGCAATAACAATAATAATATAATAAACAACAATATAATAATATAATAAACAACAATAATAATAATAAACAAACAATAATAATATAACAAATATAAAAATAATATAAATATAAACAAAAATTACACTTTTCAAAAATAAAATGAACAAAAAGAAAAATATAACAGATAGTGTAGGAAAGAACAGGACAAGTCTTGGAAAATCTTTTTGCTGCCAAAAAAATTTAATAAGTTTTTGCAATTAACTGAAATTTTAACAATTAGCATAAATTTTGATTAAGTATTTTGCTTTTGATTTTTATAATAGTTTTGTTTCACATTAGCTCTTTCACCTTTTGGTTCACAATATTTAGTTCACCTTTTGTTTCACAATAGTACTTTCACCTTTTGCGCCACTATTTTTATTATCCTTGTGTCTTTCAAAAGAATTGCAACATTTTGTTGTTTTTTTCTCAAAATATTTATAAAAGAAAAGCTCATAATAATAAAATTCTTATTAAACTATTTCTTTTTTAACTTGCTCCCTACATTATTTCTTCTTGATGTTTACAAGAAAAATCTTTGAGTTGATTAAAGCCTAGTTTTCTAGAGTTTTGTGGCTCATCTGTGTCAACATTTCAGATGTTAAGAGCTTTTTCAATATTCAATATATTTATTATTTGTTTATCAGCTAAAATATGTGTACATTTAACACTAAAATTCACGTTACCAATCTTTAGGAAAATAAAAATAAAAATAAAAACAACAATTTTGCTTGCTTTCATTTTATGAATCAATCCAAAATATTACCAAATAATATTTTAATAAATTTCCATTTTATATCTTATTTTTTTTCTAATTGTTATTTTCTAATAAATTTTTGTTGCTGTTGTTGAATAAAAACGTTCATTTGTTTTACTACATTAATGGGTGTCGCCAGGAATTTTGCTTGAGAGGTAGAACAAAGCTTTAAAAAACTGCTAAAAAACTTTAGTTTTTATTCTTTATAGAATTCTACAAAGCTAAAGATTTATTGATTTAAAGTAAGTTATTATTAATAATATTTACTTTTTTTTTTTTTTTTTATATTTTGCAAAATTTAGAAATAAAAACAACTAATTTTAAAAATTCCAAAATTTTTTTCAGAATGTTTTTAAATTTTGCCATAGAAATATTTTTTCATTATTAACTAATTTTTATTTTAAAAAAGTCAAAAAATTAATTTTATCTTGGAAAAATTAACATTTTTCCAAGATAAAACGATATAAAATTAACTTTTTCTAGGGTTTTTAGATGATTTAGGTGTTTGGATTTTGGGTCTTTATTTTGACTCCTAAAATAAATAATAAAAAGACATACCTGGAGAATATCAAATCCTAGAGTTCTATTTTTGAATTTCTCAAACAAAATTTTTTATTTTTAGGACAAATCTTCAAAACTTTTATCAAAACACTCATTCAAACTCAAGATCATTAAAATGCTAAATTAGCATTATATTTGTATCTTTAGTTAAAATATTACCATCTATTGTTTTTTATGGACTGCATATAAATAAAAATCTCATTTCTTAGAGATGAGGTTGGTATGGTCTGGTGATTTTATAGAGAATAACTCATTCCCAGATAAAATTATTGATGCTAAAATTTGATCTAATAGTGATGAAAATGTGAATAGGGTTTTTCAAACTCAAGATCATTAAAATGCTAAATTAGCATTATATTTGTATCTTTAGTTAAAATATTACCATCTATTGTTTTTTATGGACTGCATATAAATAAAAATCTCATTTCTTAGAGATGAGGTTGGTATGGTCTGGTGATTTCATATAGAATAACTCATTCCCAGATAAAATTATTGATGCTAAAATTTGATCTAACATGATGAAAATGTGAATAGGGTTGCCAGGAAAATATCCACTTTTTATGTTGGAAACCATATAATCAATATTACAACTTAATTTAGACATAGTATCAAGTAAAAAAGTAAATTACCAACATCATTTGTGAATAAACATCTCCACCAAGAGCACTGAATGTTGAATAAATTAACATCTATAAACATAATTTACATAATTACACAATTAGCATCTAATAATATCATAAAATTAGTCTCTTAAAAAAAAAAAACTAGATTAAAAACTTAATGTGCATTGAATTAAAATCCATTATTTAATGCTCATTTCACAATAGGTATGTGATTTGCATCATGTAGAAAAATAGACCACTATGTGGAAAAAATAGAGCACTTGAACTGAGTGTACCCAGTCAACACAAGACATCATGTCTTTAACCCACAATTTTTCCATGTTGATAGCACATTGTGGCCTTTTTTATAAGCTTAGTTTTAAATAATCGATAGAAAATGAAAAATAAAAACAGTAATTTGGTTTTCAACAGTAAAATTAGCTAATTAAGGATTGGCAAAGTCAACTTTTTAAGACTCAAATTTAAATAAAAGACGAATTTAAATCATATTTGCATATATATTTTCTTGTTTTTTATTTTATGTGTTCCAAGAAGACCTAAGGATTTTGCAACGGAGTATATCAGAAAAGTATTAAACTAGGAAGTTCAAACCTCCTTCCTTACTGATGGTGAAAAATATGCCCAGAGCTTGCTTCAAGTCCTAAATCTCTTGCTTCTAAAGTAAGTGCTCCAACTACTGCGCCGCAGTTGCTCTATAATAATTTTTTATAAACTAAAATTATTATTTTTAGCTTGTAATTAACCATAATTCAAAACACGACGAAGGACAAGTAAAGCCATCTAAACTTTAATTTATTTTAAAAATATACGCTTATGTATATTTTTAAAATAAATTAAATATGTTAAGTGAAGTGCCTTGGGAAGTGGCCCACTCGGCTATGTTCCCAAGGTTTAGTAGGCCACTTTAGTTGAGGAAGCTACTTCTTATAGTGGTTACAACCCTCCCTCAACTCTTTAACTCCGAAATACTTTTCGGAGTTAAAGAGTTGAAAGAGGGTTGTAACCAATTGAAACAGGTTGATATACATAAAATATACAATATACTTCATAATTAATCTTCTATATAAATTGAAAAAAACTTTATAGCTTTTAAATTTAACTGAAAGCTAAATGAAATTTTGAAATTGTTACCAAATTTAACTGAAAGCCAAATTTCAATTTCAACTTTGGCACCGAAGTTAAAGCCGAAGTCAACTTTGCCTTTCAGTAAACTTCATAATCCGAATTTTAACGAATATTTGCCAGTCTTTACAGCTAATACATTAAATAACTGAAATTGATTTTTTTTTTTTTTTAAAAATTTCAAAACTCATTTTTAAATAAATCAAACTTTTGGAAATAAAAATGCTTAGAAATAAAACACAAAAGTTAAAAAATAAATTTTAAAGCAGGGCATTCTCAAAAAGGCTTTGAACCACATTTGTCCCTAGTCTCTGGTGCTCAGAAACATCTAAAATGGTAAGAGAATTATGGACTATACTGAGTTAAAAATACTTCAAGATTCAAAGTCTTGAAACCTATAATTTTTAGAGCTGAGACCTGGACACCACTATACACTAAAAATAGTAAAGTTTTATCATATGCCATATGTAACATGTTTCTGAAAAAAAAAAAATTAAGATTAACAAAAAACTTACTTTAGCTTGACTAGAAGGAACAGTTAAACCAATTCCATAAACAAACCCAAGACCCTAAATTAGTTAGCAAAAATGAAAGCAAAAAGTTCAGTAAACTATTTTATCTTTTAATTACTTATCAATATAATTCCATTTTTTAATTATTAATAAATTTAATTTTTTATTTTAAAAATTTAACTTTAACACTGAAAATTAGCAAGAAAAATTTTTAATTTTTTTTAATAAAAAATTGCTTTAATGCTATAAAGAGTACACACGCATGCATAAACCTTAGCACCTTACACATGCATACAAAAAACCTTTGCACCTTACACACGCATGCATAAACCTTTGCACCTTACACACACGCATGCATAAACATTAGCACCTTACACACACGCCCATAAACCTTTGCATATAAGCAAAAAAGACTTAAAAGGTTAAATTCGCCTGAGCATATCAATAATTCAATTATTTGTTGTGAGATCTTCTCACTATTGATTTTCAAATCAACTTTCTTTTTTTCTTACCATTCTCATTTTTTAAACAACTGCATTCTTTTCTATGTTTTTTTGGATCAAATTGACCAAGCACTTTCTCATTATCCGTCATATTGTTGATATGCTTCAATGCTCATTACACCGAATGACTAAGTTCTAGTACCACTGACCCTAACAGCTTTAAAACTCAAAATCTTTCCAGACAACCCTAATAACTTAGCTTTATTCATTAATTTGTTTCTAGTCTCAGACTCTAGCTTATACATAGCTTTGTTCTTATTTAAGTGATTCAGATTGGGCTCTGATCTCACTAAAACTTGAATTTTGCACTTTATCTACATCAGATTCAATTTATTTCAATTCTTACTACTACCATAAAGCTGACTAGAATTCCTTTTGTAATTAACTTCATAATGGTTTTTAGATTTATGATTATGACACTAGATTCCATCCTTGGTCCTGCACTGTTCCTCATCTGTTAAGTTACCTCTTGTTATCATGCTCTTTAATTTGCAACTCATGTAATCAAGAGTTCCAATATCTATAAATCTTTTGATTGTTTTTTTATAGAACACTGTTATCAAATTTGGAGATATATATATATATATATATATATATATATATATATATATATATATATATATATATATATATATATATATATATATATATATATATATATATATATATATATATATATATATATATATATATATATGTATATATATATATATATAAACAATAAAAAACGAAAAAGAAAAAACTTTTATTATGGAACTTGAAGTTTCATGCCTAACGGCAATCATCAGCCATATATTACAAAATTAAAATTTTAAATTTTAAAATTACAATTAGAATTACGGTGGCGTGAGTTCTAATAGGGAGATGAGTTTATGAAATTAAAAAAAAAAATTATTGTACTCATACAGTTATAAAAATTTGGTATTTTGATCGGTTTTTAAAAAAACCCATAAAACCCCAAACAAACCCAAACCCAAACCCAAAAAAACCCATTTGGGTTGGTTTTTTTTTAAAAAACCCTGGGTTTTTTCCAACCCTGCTTCCATCTGATAAAAGGTGTAAAGTTTTTTTCTTTTAATTTCCATACTTCTTTTGATATCTCTGTGTCATTCGTTTATCTAACTGCATTAAACAATTTTAAGTGGTTTGCATTGCAAACTTTAAAAGTTGTTTCGCGAGTCTAAAATACACTTTTTCTTTACATCATTACAGATTGTTTGAATAGATGGTGGCCTGATAAACAATGTTGTTGAAAAGGCAATGGTTATTTATTGGGCATTTGGATTTGTCAATGCAGTAGCATTTCATTTCATTAACTTTTTCCTCCTTTTGTAAAATACTTTTATTGTGAGAGTTAATAATGGATTTTATGTATGGTATGCAGGAATAACTTATTTTGATTGTGTTTTTATTAAATATTTCAAGTCTGGTTAACTAAAAAGTGGAGGTCGACGAGGTTCAAAAAACATTTACCTATTTTAGTAACAACATTTGCACTGAAAGGAGGATTATACCAAATTATCTTGCGTTTATGATTGTCGTTTGTTGATTTTATATGTGGATGGTATACAAGTTCGCAATTGTACCCTGATTTTTTCAAGGCTTCTTGAAAAGGAGGAATACTTTCTTTAAAAATTGATTCACTTGTCAATGCTGCTATAATCTCAATTCAATAGTCTTAGAAATACTTTTTATTACACTCGGTGAATTTTTGAACTAATATGTATATAATGAAATATATTATATGGTTTGCGGTACGACTGAAATGAACCATCGTTAAGGTTTAGCGTTAAATTGAGATAGTTAACTATTTTCAAATTACATTTAATCGGGATAATAAGATTGTTACTTTTAAAAATCTGTACAAAATGTTTCTATATCCTCTTCGTTTCCTGACCACTTATATTCATTAATATAGCTAATCCATTTTCTCGATATATACCAACATTGCTTTTATCATAAAATGCAAGATTTCAAGTTAAGTCAGGTTTATCCTGCTACTGGTAACATGTAACCCAGTACAATTTGCTTCGTGTTCTGCTGCCTTGTAGGATACGCCTTTTTAGGCAAAGGCTAAAAGATACCAACTCCAACATAAAACACCCCATGCCTTGGGGCTCTTGGTTGAGTAAAGGCTAAAGATAGTGTCTCGATAAAAATACTCATCTTGGGCAGATGTTAAATGCATCTGCCTGCTGTCTTGTAGAAGGCCTCCTAGGCAAAGACTTAAGAGGTAAACAGATTCTATCTGTTGATCAGCCTCGTACCCCTTCTTCAACTACAAGGCTGGCGCAGATGTATTTTTAATACATTGTTTCCAGTTTAGGATGTTGAATGCTGGATCTTCTTGACTCGATGCATGGGTTTTGCTTGTGCCTCTGTTTTTATGACAAGGCAACTCATTCTATTATCTTCTAATGAGGGTACAGTTCTAAAATTCAGTTTTATGGTTCTGAAACTGGCTGGTAGTCAGGTTTCCCGAACTCTGTGGTAGCTCACAGAGAGGCTGATTCCATCAACAGCTGTTTGTACTTTTGGTGTGCATTGCCAAGGCCTCATTGGAGCCCTTTGTTACAGCTTAGGGTTTATTAATAGTAATGAGGCAATTGCTTGGGTTAATAAACAGTGTACTGAGTACTATCTATGTTTCGAGTCAAGTTCTTTAACAAATTTGAAAATGAATAAAGTAACAAAAACTATAAAACACAAAAAACCACTGTCATCACCAAGTTTGTTAAACCTATCATTCACTAATATTTGTGGTCTTCGAAGTAACTTTTTTTCTGTTGAGTCTTATCTCTTGCAAAGTTCACCAGACCTACTTGCTCTTTGTGAGACTAATTTGAGTTCAGCTGTCTCATCATGTGATCTTAGTGTTGATGGTTATCTTCCTTTAATTCGTAAAGACTTCAATAGTCACATGCTTGGCCTGGGCATTTACATTCGTAAGAATTCACCCACTTGTCGGGAAACTAAGTTTAAATCCACAGACTACTCTTTTATGTGCTTTCGTTTAGCACCACTTCACTCTATGGTCTTTCTCTTTGTTCTATATTGTTCTCGATCATCTCAAGGCTGCACTCTTCTTAACGTTATATCTGATCATATTGACCAAGCCCTCTTTCTTTATTGATCAGCCAATATTGTTGTTGTTGGTGACTTTAATATTCATCACACTGAATGGCTTGGCTCTAGTGTCAGTGACACTGCAGGCATTAAAGCCCACAACTTTTGCCTTTCTCAATCCCTAACTCAAATAGTCAACTTTTCAACTCGCTTTCTAGACAACCCGAATCATTTACCTTCTCTACTCGACTTATGTCTTGTTTCTAATCCTAGTCAGTGCTCAGTTTCTGCACATTCACCTTTAGGTGCCTCTGATCACAGTTTGATCTCTCTAAAACTATTATCTCATTATTTTTTATCATCAGAATCCCCCTAAATATCATCCAGCTTGGTTTAGACAATTTGTGATGGTTTAAGTTACATGGGGTCGAGTGTTATCATGGAGAAATTTGAAATTGTGAGTGCCTGTTTTAGGTATTTGCTTATTTATTTCGCATATAAGAGGTTTCAAACAATTTTTTATATAATACTTGCTAGTAATGGTGTCTCCCTTTTCAACATAACCCAAATGAACAACACCTATTGTTTTGAAGATGTTGAACATGCTATTTGGCTGAAACCTGTCACGGTTCAACGGTTATGGCTTGTGCTGAAACTCCAAATAGAGCACGGTTTTAATATATGTTTGATATTAAAACCCGAAGTTTTTGCATTTTTAAATTTTTTGTTTCAAACGTATATAATAAAATTTAAATAACTTTTTAAATAAACATTTAAAATCAACAAGTACTTAAAATGGTAATATTGAAACACAGTCTTATTGTAACTTTATAGGTGAAGTTCTACGAACTTCTCTAACGACCTATGTATTTTAAATACTCCCTCAAACATTTGTAGTTGCAATTTCCTGACATTTTCATTACTCTTTTCTCTTCCCTTAAATAAGCGTTTCACAAATGTTTTGTGAACTGCTTTTTTATGCTATCATATGCTATCATCGTACATCTTACAACTACCTTAAAGCTGACTTGGACTCTTTCCATGATTTTCTTCGTGATGGCCCTTGGGTAGAAATCTTTTGTCTTCCTGTTGACAAATGTGTTTTTTACATAACTTTGTGGATTCAGGCTGGCATAGGATCCTTTATTCCCTCTCAACAATTCTAGATCAAGCATCACTATTCTCCATGGTTTTCCTCACATTGTGCTGCTGCAATTGCCAATCGAAATCATTACTTCCATATCTATCAGCAAAACAATTCTCCAGAAAACAACCATCTGTTTATTACTGCTAGAAACCATTGTAAAAAGGTTTTGTCTAATGCCAAAGCCCGCTATTCTCAGGTCATGAAATCTCGTATTTCATCATAAAAATAAGACTATCGTGACTTCTAGAAAATCTTTAATAGTATCAATAATAAGGGCAAGTCTGTAATTCCACCTCTTTTGTATGGTTTAGATTTTTTCACCTCACCTAAAAACAAAGCTGAATTGCTTCCTTTCAAAACTATTCAACAAGTGCTTATCAGAGTCTTGTTTTCCAGCCTGCTGAAAAGCAGCATCTATTATCCCTATTTTTAAAAATTCTGGAGAGCGATCTGATTTGTCTAAATACTGTCCCATTGCTAATAGTAATAACCGATAGGTTTTAATGTGCATTAGATTAAGGTGGAGAGGTTAAGGCCATCGCTCTTGACATTTCCAAAGTGTTTGATAAAGTTTGGCATGCTGGTCTTTTCCATAAGCCTTCTTCTTACGGTGTATCTGGAAACATCTTTAAGATTATTGAATCCTTCCTTTCCTATTGTAGCATAAAAGTTGTCCTTGATGGACAGCACTCTTTTTCTTATTCTGTAACTTCAGGGGTTCCTCGAGATTCAATCCTTGGCCCTATACTCTTTTTAATTTACATTAACAATCTTCCAGATATTCTCACATTTAAAGTGGCATTGTTCGCTGATACTATCGTTTATTCTTGTCATGATAAGAAGCTATATATATATATATATATATATATATATATATATATATATATATATATATATATATATATATATATATATATATATATATATATATATATATATATATATATATATATATATAGATATATATATATATATATATATATATATATATATATATATATATATATATATATATATATATATTTATATATATATATATATATATATATATATATATATATATATATATATATATATATATATATATATATATATATATATATATATATATATATATGAGAGAAAATAAAGCAAATAAATGGGTATAACAATCAGATATGGATTTCTTCCTTTACAAACTCATCAATACAATGATGTGATTATCAAATGTGTAAACACATACCAACTAAGCAAATAATGTGGTTCAATTCTATTAAAAAATGCATTTGTAGTTTAACCTTAAACAATCTTTTAATATAAAAATTCATCAACAATAAAATAAGAAGCAATTAAAAAATTGTTTAAAAATTACTTTTGATGTAAAGCATATTTTGATACGCTCAAAACACCTCACATGTTATCTCTGTTTCAAAAAGCATCTCAAATCTCTGTTTTAAAAAAAGTTTTGTTGAACAGAAATATCATGTGCTTTGTATAATTATAGCATACAATTTATGCTTTTTTAGGTGTTGTGTCCTTTCCTATTATAACTTTTATATACATGCACCTGTTGACCAACTGGTGAACCTTTTGTAGCTAACATATGAAACATTTCTACAGCTTTAGTCAAGTTTCGTTCTAAAATGTCACCAAACTAAACATAAAGATAAATATATAAAAAGATAAAGAAGCAAATGAAAAAAATACATCTGTAAAAAATACATAAATATAGATATAAAAAGATAAATAAGCAAATGAAAAAAATACATATGTAAAAAAAAAATCAAAATAAAATCAAAGATTAAACATCTACTTACATCTAATTTTACTTTCTATATTTATTTTACCCAATTTTCCCTGCTAACCTTTTAAATTTTTAATTTCAATTTTTTACCTTACAAGCTTTTTTTTATTTATTAATAAACATCATTCATTACCTATTCATTACAACAACAAACATTCTATTATTATTAACATTATTTTTTTTGATTGTTCAAAACAGAATATTTTTGATAATTTAACATAATTTATGAGGTAATAAAACAAGTTTTATTATAAAAACAAAATATAAATTTAATATAAATTAAATATAAATTTAATGAGATACAACAATTTATAGAAAAAATAAATAATTAAAAAAAGCTTACAATTAAATCGTAAACAATTTTTTCCATTGAAAGAGTATGATTTTGATCAGCTGCATTAAGCAAGAGGTTAAAAGCCCTGAAACATATATAATATACAAGAACTGAAAAACATAATGAAATACATATAATATACAAGGGCTGAAAAAAAGAATGAAAAAGGAACAATAAATATATATAACAAATAATAATAAAAAGTAACTATACATTTCTAATGTCAGACCATAACCGCTGATTTAAACTAAGAATAAATCCTGCTACAATTAGTGCACCATGCTACACCCTTGGTATTATATTGCTTAACTCATTACTTTGGAAGTAATAAATAGAATTGATTAACTGTAATAAAATTGTTCATAGTGACAACCATCTTAATTTGATTAGTTATTATAATGAAAATTCATTATTAATATATATATATACATATATATATATATATATATATATATATATATATATATATATATATATATATATATATATATATATATATATATATATATATATATATATATATATATATATATATACATATATATTTTTAAATATTTAAAATGCTGGACAAAACATTAACTAGTTTGTTTTAGAAAAACATTTTAGAGTAAAGTTTTTTTTTTAAATATTTTTATTTACCTTTTGTGATCTTTTTTTTCTTGTGACAGAAGATGAATAGCTTCTTCATATAACTTTTGTACATTATCAACACTTTCTATATGTAGAAAACATAAATTCAACAGTAATAAAAGAATTTAAGAAAATGATTTTTATAAAAATTTTATATACCTTTTTTTGTTGATAGATTTGATTCTGAGTTTTCTGCATTAGAGTTAGAATCTTCATTTTTAATAATAGATTCTGTATCTGTTTTAATTGATATTGGAACTGATTTCTCATTTTCAATGCTACTAGTGACATCATCAACATGGTCAGTAATATGATCATTTAAATTATCAGTTGATTTAACATCTTGATTATTCATTAAATGGTCCATATTTTTTGAAATACCAGCTCCATGATTAAAAGTTGAAATACCAGCTCCATGATTAACAGTTGAAATAGATTCCATTAAAGATTCCAATTTAGGATTATCATTTTTTAAATCTTTGTTTTCTGGGTGTTCGTCTGGGTGTTTATTATCTGTTTGTTCATTTTCAGTAAAAGATTTGTCTAATGTTTTTATTTTATCATTAATTATTTTTATTTTTTCTTGTACATCCTTATTTGTAAATACTGTCTCTCCATCAGGTTTTTGATTGTCTTTTATTGAAATTTGATTACCTATTTGTTCATTATTTGTAACTTTTGGATTCTGACTGAATGCTGTGGTTATTTTTGGTTCTTCATTATCAATTTTTTTTTGGGGGGTTTCTTTACTATTAGGAGAATTGTCTTCATTAAAAACTTTATCATTAAAAATGTTTTCTGTATCCTGCAAAATATTCTCCGTATGTTGCAAAATATTTTCAGTATCCTGCAAAATATTTTCTGTATTATGCAAAATTATTTCGGTATCATGCAATGTTTTTTCTGTCATATAATCATCACTTTTTGCATAGTCAACGGTTGTCTCCTTTTCTGAGACAACATTGTCATTATTTTTATGAAAATTCTCATCAGATTGTTTTGATGAATCTATAATTGTTTCCTGAATATGTTGCTGCTCAAAAGCATGACTCCCAACAAGAACTAAAAGCACTATAAAAAAACACATATATTAAACAAATTAAGAAATAAAAAAGTATATGGTTAAAAAAAAATACTTCAATTAAAACTAGTAATGTTAACCATAAGTGATTGTGTTAACATAAGTGTATGTGTTAAAATTGCTGGTTTTAAGTATAGTAACTGTGCTCAGGATCAATAAAAAAGTTTTGTAATATTACAACAATATATGTTTGTAATTTTTATCTAAGTCGAATATTAAAAAGTATATATATATATATAAGTATATATATATATATAAGTATATATATATATATATAAGTATATATATAAGTATATATATATATATATATATATATATATATATATATATATATATATATATATATATATATATATATATATATATATATATATATATATATATATATATATATATATATATATATATATATAAACACACACTATATCAACATATTTATGTATACATATTTTGTTACTTTGTTATAGACTAATTTAATTATAGCTATTTTGAGCCAACATAAATAACTTGGTTATCCATTAAAAATCAAAAGAGCTAAGATATTATCATAAAATAAAAGAAAGATGGGCGATTCATGAAGCCTGAAATATTTCATGAATCGCTCCATCCGTATAGATTCGAACTTACCAGATGCAGCAAAAACATAACCATTGGTTAAGAAAATTTTACACTTTTAAACCTTATTGAACCTAATGCCTATGAATTCATATCAGAGTGTAGTGAGTTTGAACAAGCAACAATATTCTCGAGTCAATATTACATAAAACAAACATAAAATATACATAAACCAAAGAATAAAATATTTGCCAGACACATTTTGTCAACACGGAAAAAGAAACCCAGTGAATCAATAGATTCTCTGTTGACCAGCCTCGCATCCCTTTTTCATCAATTAGGCTGGTGCAGATGTATTTTTAATACATTGTTTCCAGTTTAGGATGTTGAATGTTATATCTTCTTGACTTGATGCATGGGTTTTGCTTGTGTCTCTGTTTTTATGACTAGGCAACTCATTCTATTATCTCCTAGGGTATTATCTCATTCTATTATCTCCTGAGGGTACAGCTCTAAAACTCAGTTTTATGGTTCTGAGGCCGGCTAGTAGTCAGGTTTCCCGAACTCTGTGCTAGCTCTCAGAGAGGCTCATTCCATTATTAGCGTAAAAATATCAGAGTATTTTAGAATATTAGTGAATGATTAGAGTAACTAATCATTCACTAATATTCGTGGTCTTGGAAGAAACCTTTCTTCTGTTGAGTCTTCTCTCTTGAAAAGATCACCAGACCTACTTGCTCCTTGTGAGACTAATTTGAGCGCAACTATCTTATCTTGTGATCTTAACGTTGATCTTAACGTTGATCTTAACGTCTTACTTTAACTTTGTATTGACTCCAATAGTCACGTGCTTGGCCTGGGCATTTACATTCATAAGAATTTACCTATTTGTCAGGAAACTAGGTTTGATTCCACAGACTATTCTTTTAAGTGCTTTCGTTTACACCACTTGTATATCGCTCCAGATGGCTCTCCTTTATCTCAAAACTGCACTCTTTCAGATGTTATTTCAGGTCAAATTGACCAAGCCGTCTCTCTTTATCCATCAGCCAATATCGTTATAGTTAGTGACTTAAATGCTCACCACTCTAGTGCCAGGGACACTGCTGGTGTAAAATCCTTCAACTTTTGTCTTTCTCAATCTCAAACTCAAATAGTCAACTTTCCGAAATCATTTACCTTCTCTACTCGACTTATGTCTTGTTTCTGATCCTAGTTAGTGCTCAATTTCTCTAAATTCACCTTTAGGTGCTTCTCATCGTGGTTTGATCTCTCTAAAACTATTATCTCATTCTTCTTCATCATCAAAATCCCCCTATCATCATACCTATTACAGCTACCTTAGAGCTGACTGGGAGTCTTTGCACGTTTTTGTTCGTGATGGCCCTTGGGTAGAAATCTTTCGGCTTCCTACTGACAAATGTGCTTCTTATATTATTTTGTGAATTCAGGCTGGCATGGAATCTTTTATTACCTCTCGATGATTCTAGGTCAAGCCTCACTCTTCTCCATGGTTTTCCTCACATTGTGCTGCTGCAATTTCCAATCGAAACTGTTACTTCCATATCTATCAGCAAAACAATTCTCCAGAAAACAGACGTCTGTTTACTATTGCTAGAAACCATTACAGGGCTCGAATTAAGTGATCGCGAATAGCAATATCCGGAAATATCTGTGGTCATTAAATTCTTAGTTTTTTCAAAAATCGTAAACACTGTTTTAATGAAATGGCCAGTTTATTATATTGCAAAAATTAATGAAAAAGAAAAACAATAAATTTACTACTGCAAAAATAATAACAGTCAAAATTTATATATTATTAGTTATTGTTTTTTTAAACAATAATTAATAATATGTAATTTAAGGATTATAAATAAAAAAAAGTTGCAAGACAAAAATTATTATTACTAAGAGTCCGAAAAACTTTCGCGGTAATTTAAAAATCAACCAATAAAAAACTATGCTTAAGCTATTTGCGCATTGTATAAAACTTTGCATAAAAAAACAACCAATTAAAAAGTATGCTAAAGCTACTTGCGCATTATATAAAACATTAAAATAGATTTTTATTTAGGGGAAAAGTTTATGGAATTATTTATTTAAAAATTTAAATGTTTTAAATTAAATTAGAATTTAATTATTTAATAAGAAAAAAAATTATAAAGTATATTTTTTTAAAATATGTTATTAAAGTTTCTTTTTTTGTTTTTGTTTTAAAGTAACTATTAAAAAGTTTAAATTAGTTTTTATATACTAATTCCTCCGTCTTTTGATTTTATATTTGTATCAGCTAAAGTGTTACAAGCGTTAAATTTATAAGAAAATATTGAATGAGACTTAAATAAGATATAAAAGTATTTTATAGCTTATTTAACAATTTCTTTTATTTAAAATAATCGATCATTGTTAAAGTCCTTTAGATTGTTGTGATTAGCGCTTGTTTTTTAATATTTATATCGTACTTTATCGTGCTTTATTTTTCTAGTTTTATCTGATGTTTTATAAAATAAATTAAAATATTAAAGTTTAAACTATAATCTTTAATAATAATAAAAATAATAGTGATAATAAGGACTTACATTAAGATTTTATATCATAATCGACGTAAATATTTTTTATTAAATGATGTCTATTGAGTTTAGTGATCAAAACAGTTTTACGGTTTTTAAAAAGCTAAAATTTTAAAAACCGGAAGCATTTCCAGATATTGCAATTCGCGATCACTTAATTCGAACCCTGCATTGTATAAAGGTTTTGCCTATATTTTGTCTATATTACCTCTTGATTACACTAGTTGTGTTCTACTTAATTTAGTCATCAAACAGGTTGATCCATTGCTTGACATTTGTATCACTCCAGCTTATGTATCTAAAGTGATTTCCTGCTTAGACTCTTCTACAACTTGTGTTCCAGACAGTATACCTGTTATAGTCTTGCAGAAGTGTTCTCCGGAGCTATTATCTATACTTTTATAACTATTTAACAACTGCTTATTAGAGTCTTGTTTTCCAGCATGCTGGAAAGCGGCATCTGTTATCCGAATTTTCAAAAATTCTGAAAGGAGATCTGATTCATCTAACTACCGTCCAATTAGTCTTCTTATCATAAACAAGGTTTTTGAATCTTTAATTAACAAACACTTAATCTCTTATCTTGAATCTAATAAGTTACTTTCTGATCATCAATATGGATTTCAATCTTATAAATGATAATGTATTTGATGAGTCATCTACCCTTCATCAAAATAAGCATCTTTTAAGTTTGCATCTCTTTATCACGCTCTACTCTTTCTTACTCTGGACTCTATGCTTTATCTCTACGAATCTCAAAACTGGTCCATTGCCATATCTAGGGCAGATCTTCCAGTGATGCCCTTTCTCTTTTAGACAAGGTACAAAAACACATTATAAACATAGTTAGAGCTGCTCTTTTTTTTCTTTTTTTACAATTTACCTCCTCAAGGCTGAGAAGGCCACTACAGACGAGGAGGAGACTGGACTTGCAGCTAACATCCAACCATTATCACATCATCGTAAGGTTGCTTCTCTTACTCTTTTCTACAAATACTATAATGGGCACTGCTTTAAAGAGCTAGCGTCTCTTGTGCCATCTACTAAAATTCATTCTTGTGTTACTCATCATTCAAGTATTATCTTTTTTCTGTGACTGTTCCTAAGTGCTTCAAAAACTCTTATTCGCCTAGTTTTTTTTCCTCAGCATCAGCTCTTTGGAATTCGCTTCCTTCATCTTGCTTTCCGGATTCATATAATTTGCAATCTTTTAAGTTGTCTGTATATCGTTATCTTGCTCTACAAACTTCATCTTTTCTCTTCCAGTAATTTCCAACTATTCCAATGCTTGCAGCCTTGTTGGAAGTAAAGATATTAAAAAAATAAAAAATTAAAATATATGATTTAATTTAAAACTAATTTAATAAAAATATATAATTATATTCTGATAAAAAAATATACATAATTTAATTTTTATTTAAAAAATATTTTTAGTTTGTTAAAATTAAAGTTAATGCTTAGGTTTAACTTAACCATCAAATTTATTTTAAAATATTACTAAATATTGTTCAATATTTAAATTTTATTTGTTCTTAAAAAAAATGAGCTTATTTTTATCGCAATTGTTTTTGCAGTTTTCCTTCCTTAACTTTTTTATTCAAAGTAAATTTTAAATACGGTTTTAAAAATGGTTGCATCAAAAATTTGCACAAAACACAAGTTAACTTTTTTTTTTTTATAAAGCAAGTTAAATTGCAGCGATTATTTTTTAACAAACAATATATACATATAGTATTAATAAATACATATAATAATAAGATATAATATTAATAAATGATGTTTGGATCTTTGCTTTCACAACAAATCGTCAATAAAATAATAAATTTTTAATAAATAGAGTAAATAAAGTAACGTATTTGTTTTATTTGTTTCTCGCTAATTTTTTTAAAATAAAAAATTATTTGTAGTTGCAAAGCCGCAATTAGAAATTTAAGAAACAATCATTTAAAAATTCAAAAATTAAAGATTTTTTATTTAAAACAAGGCCTGATATTGTTATGTTTTAATAACTCTTTAAAACAAAATCTATAACAAAGTCAAGTTGATTGGTAGTTGATTATTCTGAATGTATGGTAGTTGATTATTCTGAAACTATTATTAAGTATACCCAGAAGGATGCATATCCTTTTGGATTTACCAATGGATTTGCATGTTTTCAATGCAAAATAACTGAATTTGTTAAAAAATATGAACTGACTATTTTCCTTTCATTGATAACATTACAATATTTGGTTATAGTAAAAAAAAAAAACATGATGAAAATCTGCTTAAGTTGAGATTAGCTGCCATTGATGCTGGAATTACATTTTATGAAGAGAAGTGTGTATATTCAAATGAGACTTTGAATTTTTATAGTTAACGTATGTCTTATGACTCTTTGAAACCTGATCCTCAGAGAATTGCTTCTCTCATTAAGTTACCTCCATCTGATAATGCTAAGTCTTTACAGCATATTATTGGAATGTTCTTGAACTATGCAAAACGGATAAGAAAGCTTTTTGGTAAAATTAAACCTTTGAACTCTGTTACTCAATTTCCACTCAATCAGCAGCAAATATCAGCACTTTTTTAAACAAGCACATTTTTTAAACATTAAAAAATGAGCTCGTTCAATCTTTCATGCAAACCATTGATGCAAATATATACCTTTTACTTTAAAGACTGATGCTTCTGATTTTGCCATATCTGTTGCCTTCCATTTCTGAATCCTTCAAGGGGGTGAACAATACTATTCTTCAGTGGAGAAAGAAGTTGTGGCATTAATGTATGATTATAAATCAAGCAGTAAAATAAAGAATGATAAAACAATGTGTTAGAGAATAGCCTTGTCTCCATATTTTTATAATATCCATTATCGTCCTGGTCAATGTAAGAGTGGTCCAGATACATTTACTCGTGTTAGATGTGCAGCAATAAGTTTAGAATGATTTGCAAGCTGTACTTTGCCATCCTGGTAATACTTGCCTCCAACATTTTATTCAATCAAGAAACCTACCTTATTCAGTAGAGGATGTAAAGCAAATATGCACAGATTGCAGAATATAAAAAGAAATAAAACCCAAGTACTATTGCCCAAATGATGTACACCTAATTAGAGAAACTCAGCCATTCAAACATATATCTATTGACTTTAAAGTCCATTACCTTCTTCAACCCCTGAACAATATATGATAACAATTGTAAACGAATACTCTCGTTTTCCGTTTGCTTATCCTGAAAAAAATGTGACAATAATTAACTGTTAAGCTGATCTTTTTTCTACGTTTGGATGCCTAACTATGTTCTATTCTGATTGCGGATCCGGATAATATCTTTTAAATTAAAGCACTGGACCTTACCAAAAGAAACCACAACTAGCATAACAACTCCTTACAACCCAATCGGAAATGGGCAAGTTGAGAAATACAATGGAAGTATTTGGAAGTTGATTTTACTCACTATGAAATCTCAAAATCTGCCTATATCATCATGGAAAAGAGTTTTACTTGATGCACTTCATGCTAAAAGATCTCTATTATGTACTTCTACTAATTGTAGAAGTACATAATAGAGATCTTTTAATTGTCCACATAAATATCTTTTCAATTTTCAACAAAGATCATCATCTGAGTCCTCAATTCCTTCATGGCTTGTTAACCCAGGATCTGTACTTATAAAAAAAAAAATGCGATGCAAAGTTAACTGAAGATTCAGTAAACAAGGTTCAGCTTTTTGAAGCTAATCCTCTTAATGCTTATGTGAGATTTCCTAGTGGTCATGAAACTATTGTGCCTACTAAACAGCTGGCTCCCATTGGAACAAGACCTATAATACAAACATCAAACAATAATTTAAAAATAAAGACCATCAGACCATCGGACCCTTTAACCCTTAATGATAGCAATGAAACTCCTTTAACTTCCAAAAAGGAACTAGAAAACAATCTGAATCCTATAGAGCAAATAGATACTTTTCCTCATAGATCTTCATGAATTTCTAAAGCACCAGAAAAACTTTACTTGTAAATACACCTGAGCACTTATAAGAGTAGGGCAAATGTTATGTTAATAAACAGACATAAATATTTACACTAAGTAATTAACTATTGCAAATAAAATATTTCAATAATAATCTAATTTAAATGCTTCAATTACATAATAATGTAGTACATATATTTTAATTATTATTTGTTTGTTTTTTATATTTACTTATAAAATAGGTTTTACAAATAAAAAATCTATAAAAATTTATTATATTAAATTCTTTTTGACTTGACAAAATTTAATTTTTGTTTAATTTTACAAATCATGTTGTAATAAACTTTAAACTAAATCATATAATGTAGCTGCTATGTTTCTGCCACCTATTTGTTATGTATTAGTGACACAATGCCATATAGTACTACCTGCTACCACACTACTATGCATTATTGTTAGAAGTGTTAAAATTAAGAAAAAATTGCTATTATTTTCCAATAGATTCAGATATCAGATTAAGAAGAAATACATTTCTGTTAAACATTTTTAAGTAAAATATAAACATGTTATACAATGCAAATGAAAACATAGTAAACTTACCAAAATATAAAAATATATGCATCAGATCGGTTTTAAATCAACATTTAGAAGTTCTCTTTTTTTAATTTAAAACTATAAAAACTGTTAAAAATCAAAAAAAAAATTGAAAAAATTAGTAGAAAAAGATAAACATAAATAATATACAAATAATAATTCTGCATCTTTTTTTTTTGAATTATTTTTTAATACAAAAAAACAGAGTTATGTCAAAAAAAAAAGGCTAATCTTCTTTATTTAGATAAGGAAGAATAATCATTTAGATTTAAATAATCCACTTTTACATAGCATGGCTATACAAAAGTGGATTATACAAATTTATTAGTTAATATTCCTTGAAAATATTTTATTGTAAAACATACTTTCTTTGATAATACAATTTTATGATATAAAATATGCATAAATTTTATCAAAAAGAAATATAAAGAAAATGAACAATGTTTTTAGGAAAATTTAGATTAACTTTTATCGACAACATCCTTAATTACCAACAATATCATGAAAATATTGAACATGAAGAAAAAGATATGTTAATATAGATCAGCAATTTGATGCTAGTTGTTTTTTCTTTTTTTAGAAGTAAAGAAAGAAGAAAAAATATTTATGAATTTATGTAAAAAAAAGTGATGAAATTAAAAAGTGATAATCAGTATTACAGTCATATAAACAATGGTATTTAAAGGAAGTTTAAAGAAATGACCATAAGTGTACCCAATCTGAATACTTATGGTCTTTTCTTTAAATTTCTTCTTTTCTTTAAACAGATTCTGTACATTTACAGTCTTTTCTTTCAACTTTCTTTAAATATCATTGTCTATATGACTGTATTACTCATTATACACTTTTTAATTGCATCACTTTTTTTTACATAAATTCATAAGTATATTACTATTATTTTTAGTGACAAACTTACTTAAAATAAAGATATCAATTTTAATGCTTTAAAATTCATTCATAACATAATCCATTCATAATATAAAAGCTTAATACTGAACAAGTTTTGATTTTTAAACATATCAGCACTATAAGTAAACAACAATTCTTCTTAAGTAACGACTACATTTTGAAATTTGGTTTAATTTATTAATTTTAGTACGTTCATCACAAAATACAACGATTTCTAGACTTTCAAATTTATTATTACTATTTTTTTTTTTTTTTTTTTTTTTTTTTGCATTTAAAAAGATTAAACATAAGCTTCTTTATTAAATTCTAAATAGAAAACAACCACTTTTCATTTAAACCTTTAAAGTAATAAAAAAATTGATTTTTGCTTTATAAACGAGAAATTTCTTGACAAAACAAATTTTTTTTTTCAAGTGATTTTAGAAAGAACTAATTTATTATTTGTATTATTATTCCATAACAACCAAAAATTTTATTTGTGAAAATACTAACTTCTTGTATAAGCAAAACCTTTTTTTTACAATTTTCGCAATCAAAATACCTAACTTAGTTAAGTTTTTACAAAATCTTCACATTTTAAATCTTTTTTTGAATGTTATTTTCTTTAATTTTATGAATCGTTTACTCGATAAATTTATTCGAAGAAGTTTCGTTTATCTCAGGTATTCTCAACTACATATTTATTCTCAAATATTTTAACTTGTTAATCGTTCAAAAATTAGAATTAGTAGATATTAAACGGCTCGCAGTTAAAGTTGCGTCAAGTTTGCTTTTAAACTGGTTTCCATATAGCCTGATTTCTTATTTTATTTTTATTTATCAATTTATTGTAAACAACAAGTAAAAATACGAACAGACAGAGGCTAGACGTCTTAAACAACTGTGTTTTTTTTTATCTCTCTTGAGTCGTCTGTTGAGAACTTTTGTACGTGTTTTTAAAGATTTAATCTCTTAATCTAAATCAGTATTATCCAGTGGCGGATTAAGATTCTTGGGGCCCATGGCTATTTTTGTTTTTGGGGGCTTTTTTATGGGCCAGAGCCTAAAAATGACTGAAAAAAAAAAGTCCTCTAAAATTTTTGGGGGCCTAAAAATTTGCCACCTATGTTACATCAAAAATGCAAATTCGTAATATTGAAATTCAGTTTTCGTATATAAAATCTAAACAAGAATGGTAAAGGAGTTCCACCTTTGTCGTGCACGATTGTCGTACACCATTGTCGTACACAATTGCTTATATTAAATCTCTCAGAGTTTATTTTCTGCCATCTGACAATCATAGTTTAGTTTTTATACTAAAATGCAAGTAGACAAACAACATTCTTTGCTACACTAAAACTTTACATTATCAGTACGTGAGATTCAACTCTTGACTCTTAAAGGTATTTTATTTTATTTTTAATTTTTTAGTTTACAATTATTAATCGTGTATATATAATAAAATAAAAATACAATTGATTTAATAACTATTAACAATGTAGAATAAACAAAAACTAAAAATAATTTTACAAATTATCTAGAGTGAAATAATTTTAAATTTCAAAAATATTTAAATATATTGCCAGTAGAAAGAATATAGTTTTTTAATTTAGTTTAAAAACGGAAAGCGAAATTGACAAATCAAAATTTGGAACAACAATTTTGTTCCATAAATACGGTGCTCGATAGTTTATGCAAAATTGATTAAACTTAGTTTGACAAAAGGATTCAATTAATAAATTATTGTTTTGTAAAGTATATTTGTTTATAGCTTTATGGGTAAAAAGATCTTTGAAAATGAACAATGCTTGTTCATTTTTACAACGAAACATAAAACATAAATTATTATAGACATTGAGTTCGTAAGCGTTAAGTACTTTAGCGTTTTTAAATAAAATATTTGAATGAGAAAAACGATTTTCAAAACATATTAAACGCATTGCGTGTTGCTGACGATGGTAGAGATTTCGTAACTTATTTTTAGAGGTACTTCCCGAAACAATATTTGCATAATTTATATAGCTATGAATAAATGAGTAGTAGAGTTGAATTAAATTTTGTTTACTTAGACAGTATCTAACCTTATATAGAATTCCAATACTTTTGGCTAATTTTGTAGAAATAAAGTCGATATGATACTTCTATGTAATATTTTCATCAATGTAAATGCCTAAAAATCTTGTGACGTATCATTTTTTATTTCAATTTTATGAATAAAAACTTTAGGTAAGTTATTTGGTAAAAAACGCTTTTTAGCAAGAGAGTGGAGAAAGATCCATTTTGTTTTGTCAATGTTTAAAGTTAACTTGTTGTACTTAAACCAGTTGGAGATGTGATTGAGTTCTTTATTCATATTTGAAAAAAGCTCATAAATATCACTGTTTGACAGAAATAAATTAGTATCGTACGAAAAAATGATACTCATAAGGTTAGAAGCTTGATTTTATATCATTTATATAGACTAAAAACAAAAGTGGGCCTAGAATAGAACCTTGTGGAACACCACATTTTATGTCAATTAATTTTTCTTTTTGAAAATAAACTTTATAGAAAACAAATTGTTTTCTATTTTTCAAGTAACTTTTATACCATTTCATTAATTTGCCATTAATTCCGTAATATTTTAGTTTTTTAAGTAGAATTTTGTGATCGACCGTGTCAATTACTTTTGATAAGTAATGAAAATACCTAGTGTATATTGTGTTTTACCAAATGAATTGGAGATTTCACGAATGAACTGTGTAATGGCTTATTCAGTTGAACAATTTTTTTTAAAACCGAATTGATTTTCATATAGAGGTTTATTAAGTTTTATTATCTTATTTGTTGATAAAATGTTTTCAAAAATTTTAGACCAAGAAGGAGGAATTGCAATTGCTCTATAATTATTTACGACTACTAAGTCACCAATTTCAAATTTCAGTAGAGGTATTATCGTAGTTTCACAAAATGTTGATAGCAAATGTCCCCATTGCAAGCACAATTAAACAAAAATACTTAGATTGAGAGACAATCAATGTCCTTCATAAATAAAAGATTCGATAAACAGGCCATCTGGGCCAGGAGTCTTTCTTTTATTTTATTTATTCCAGAATTTTTTAGGTTCACCATTATTGATATTATCTCCACATTTGTCAGCCTTAATTTGCTCTGTATAATTTTTACAGTACCAAAAAGCAAGTTTAAATACTGTCCGAATTTTTTCATTCTTTCACAAAAAACTCCATGTTAAGGTTCCCCATCTATTACCAATTTGCGTGAATGTATCCCTGGCAATCTCATGATTGTGTGAAACAAAGCCATTCATCCGGTAATATTGAACTCAGAATTTACTTTAATACCACTTTGAGGTATTATGTTAGCCACATATATAAAATGTAAATTCCAAAATTATAAATTGTATGCAACAGGTTGCATACATTTTATAATTTTAAAAATAGTCAATTTAGAAGCAAAAGATTCATGTGATATAGAACTATTAAAAATATTGAATAGCACTTTTATACTTAGAATAAACTACGCTTTGTTCATATTGAACTAAAATAAAATAGTCTCAAGCTTGCCATTATAGCATTCTAGGTGGTACTTCTAGCATAGTACTCTAGCAGGTATACTAATTATAAGCAATAATGATAATACTACTAATAAAATATGATCAATTAATTGAAAAGTCTAATGGTTTACGGTCAGATGCAATAACATTTAGTAATATTAAAACATTTTATGTTAATTTATCAACAGCTTGGCTACATGGGACATGATCTGACTATGAAATGTTCTTGGCATCATTACTTATATATGTAAAAGCATCATTCAAACTGTTTATATCTTTTTAGCCAAACTATTTTTAGCAGCAAGGTTTAAAAATTCATCATAAAATCTTGACCCTTCCTTACAATTGAAGTCATCATCGTATTAGTGGGTATATATAAATTTATAAGCACAGGCCTAATATTTGTACCGATATGTATATGACAGCCCTAATATTTGTACCGATATGTATATGCCGATATGTAGGTTGCGAGTTCTCTTAGCACAACAAATGCGGCGTCGCCAATAACAAAAGCCAACTATAATACAAAGTTGTATTTTAAGGTGGTCCATACCTGAAAAAATTATTTTATTAAATATTTGTTCCTCGATATTTTTTTTAAATTTATAATGACAAAAGCATAACTACAAAACAAAAAACAAAACAAAAATAAAAACAATTAAAAAAAAATTAAAAACAAAAAAAATTATATTTTTTAAACGTCATTATTTTAAAAAGCTGAGAGTTACAGTCATTCTGGGTAACTTAGATTTGCGGGTAACATTGAAATAAACGTGTAAATGTTTTAAAATTTTCTTTGGTATTTTCTTTGCCTGTTGCTTTAACAAAGAATACTAGGATGAACTATCTTTTTTTACAAAAGTTTGACCAAAGAAAATTAAATTTTATTTCTCAAAAATAATGTTTTCCTCCATTTCCAGTTACACAGTCGAATGTGGTGATAACATCGTGTGTTTTCAATTTAGAATATTTGGTATTATATTGTAATTATCTGAATAGATTTTTAAGTATTTTATTGAATTATTTTTCGAACTTTAATACAAACTCAAAATAATAGGATTTAACATGTTTTTTGCTACAAAAAGGATATTTATTTCACCTAGCTAAAATATAACCAAATTCAGGGTAACTTTAAAGTTACCCTGAATTTGGAATATTTGATATATATATTCTAAAGCTGAATATATATTCTAAAGCTTTAGACAATCAATGTTTTCCAAAAATGCTTTTTTTGCTGTCTAAGTAACATAGCAATAATACATAATAAATAATAGGCATCTTTTTATTATAGTATTTTTATTATAATAATGATATATGATATTATAAATATCAAAAATTATAATATCTATTACTAATATATTAATTTTTGATATTTATGGCTATCTTGATAGATTTAATAATATATTTTATTAATAGCAAATATGTGATTAATTAAATAATTTTCATTAATAACATAAATCATCTTTATATTTTTAGCATTCATAAAATGCCAAAAAAATGTTAGACAACTCATCCTGGCACAAAAAAGTATGGCACTAAATCTAATTACACCAATTCTACCCTTCAAGAGGCTTTAGCTAAAATTAAATTAAAAAAAATGTCGATTCGTGAATCTTCTAAAATTTATAAATTTCCAAAAGCAACATTATTTTATAAGCTAAAAAGTAAACACTGTAAATCAGTAGGACGCCCTATTGCCCTTAGCATTGATGAGGAACTTTGTTTTGAAAATCACTTACTATATTTAAGTGACAAAGGTATACCAATAGGAATTAATGATTTTAAAAGTATTGTCAAAATCTATCTGGATGATAGTGGAAAAAATATACAACAATTTAAAGATAACCGACCAGGTTGGGAGTGGTGTAAACTTTATCTTGACAGGCATCCATCAAAAAAAAAAAAATCTCATTGTATTTCAAGGAAATGTGTACAGATTAATTATTGTCAAATAAAATTATTTTTTCAAAATCTAAAGAAGGAATTAAATGGAGTAACGCCAGATAACATTTACAATATGAATGAAATAGGGTTTCATGATGACCCTGGAAAAAAAAAACTTATTTTTCGTCGATCCTCTCGCCATCCAGAACTTACAAGAAACACAACAAAAACTTGTTACACTGTTGTTTTTTGTGGAAATGCCTCAGGAAAACTAATTCCACCATTTTTCATTGTTAAAGGAAAACACAGTTGGTCTGACTGGCTTTTCAACGCACCAGAAGGATCAAGAATGGCAACTTCTTGCAGTGGCTGGATGGAAATTCAAATATTTGAAGAGTGGCTGTTAAATCACTTTGTTCCAAATATTATAAGGAAGGTTAAAAAATTCTAATTTGCGATAATTTAAGTGCTCATATATCTTTAAAAGCCTTAAATATATGTGAAAAGCATAATATAACATTTATATGTTTGGTACCCAATTCCACACACCTTTTACAACCTTTAGATGTCGGATATTTCTCGAGTTTAAAAGCTAATTGGAGGTCAGTTCTTAATCAATGGCGTAAAACATCCAGAGGAAAAAAGGTTAATAACCTGCCAAAAAATTTGTTTACGCAGCTCATTAAATCTACTCTTAATGTTGGTAAAGAAAATCTAGAACATAATCTCCAAGCAGGATTTAAGGCTACTGGCATATATCCATTTGTACCAGAACATGTTCTCTCCAAATTACCCAGTTTTACAAATATAGATATTCAACTCAATATTGGAGAATCGTTTAGGAATTATGTTGATGATATTCATCTTAATTATGAAGTAAGCAAAAAATTTAAGTTACCAATAACAGCAGGGGGAAAAGTGTATCAGCCACTGAGGTAGAAGCATACTATAAGGAAAGAGACAATAAAAAAAAAAAGTCAAGATAATATTCGAGCAAAGTAAAGAGGAAGACCATTTGGATCAAATAATATGATTATGAAAATAAACAAAAAACTTAATATTTTACAAAGTTCAAGCATCGTAAATGTTAATCAAGTTATTGAAGACAATGAACAAGTTTTACCTGTATCTCAAAATGATGCAGTTTTTTCATTGGAGAAAATAAACAATCACTATTTACATGTTTTCCTTGATCATGATTATTCTGTAAAAGAGTTAGTTGTAACTCAAGACTAAAAGAATGAAACACTATAATATTTAGTTTTATAGTCAATGGTGTTTATTTGTGGAGAATTATATAAAAATAATGTCTTAATTATTTTTTCTTTTATAACCTTAAAAATTATTTTGTGAATATTTTATTGAAAAACTTGTTTGTTTATTCTCGAAATATTTTATTGAAAAACTTGTTTGTTTATTCTCGAAATAGTTTAACTAGATTTTTTAAAAAATTAATTTAAACTAATACAAAGAAATTTAAACAACTTTTTAGATTTAAAAGATTAAAATTGACATTCAGTTTAATAGTGTTCAAAGTTACCCGAAATGCGAGGGTAACTTTGAACGCCTACTTGAACATTGTTTTTTTACATAATATCTAGCAAATTTAAAAAAATGATAACAAACTAGAAAAAAGAGATCATCAGAACACCCTTTATGTAAAAATATTTGTTATCTAGTTAGTAAAACAATTTTTGTAGAGATAAACCTAGCGCAAACCGTTCAAAGTTACCCGTAATGACTGTAATACAATGAAACTTAAAATTTGTTGATGAATACAAGTCTAGTTGAGAATAGTAGAAAAAAATATTTTATCAATTTGTTGCCCCTCACATTTGGGGTGGTGAAGGGGGGGGGGGGAATAAAGTTAAAGGGCTTTTTCGTTCCCAGCCTCCAATTATCTCAATGATTGTAACTTGCTCCATGTCTGGAAGTTAGCTATCTCAAACACCAAAATATCCTTGATCTGTCACTAATAAGGGACCATGCTGGTTGCTAAGGCTGTTGCTAGAAATTAGAAAACTATGCACACTTTCTAATGCCAAGTTAGACTAATTTAGATGTTGTTTTGTCTAAATTTTATTAATTTTTCAGACTCAGCAATGTCAAATTGACCGGAAAAGTTCATAACTAAAAGTTTGAAAATTTGAATTTTTCAGGTATGTTAACAGTGTAACAGCTTTGTCATAAATGTTTTCATAAATTGGTGTACAATAAATCAAAATAATAAAGAGATTTATAAAGTATTTTTTGTTTTTTAATTTTATTTAGGTGCCCCAAGAAGTCCTTACGGACTTATCACAGAGCACCACGGATGAGCATTTAATTGGTAGTTTACGCCATCTTCCTAAGCGGCTTCAGGAAGGTGGTGTAATATTTTAATACGCAAATTAGCCAGGAGGTGGGGGGGGGGGGTTTGAACCACGGATCCTTTGATTCGGAGGCAAGTACGCTACCACTGCGCCACGGCTGTCTTCAGAGAGAGAGAAAAAAAAAGTTCATTTTTATTGAGATCTAGCTTATCTATATTAATTTTTAATGTTAAAATCTGTTTTTATCATGAGCAATTTATATAACAGGTTTGTTAATATACAATAAATCTTTTTAAAAGACATAACACCAATATAACAGGTAAAAAGATTAGCTTTTAACTGATTGCGCAACTTTTTATCAAATTTTTTTTATCAAGAGTATCTTCAGTGAAATTTTTATAAGGAATATCCTCAGTGAACATATATATATATATATATATATATATATATATATATATATATATATATATATATATATATATATATATATATATATATATATATAACCTATTTCATTACATTGATTCTTGTTTTGAAAGTTTTAACCTGCATAATATTTATATTTAAAATTATTTCTTTGTTTCCTATTTTTCCAATTAGGTTAAAATTGAAATACTTACTGTATTAGGCATCCTATACTTATCAATTATTTAAAATTTAAAAAACATTAAAAATGAGACTATTCTTAGAGGCAGGTAACAGTTTTAATGAAAAAAGAGCTAGTTTGTTAATAGAGTAAGATGGTCACCAAAGAAAAAATTTCCCCTAAAACTGATAAATACGATAAAGTACGCATCAAAAAAATAAAAATGTTTAGTTAAATTGTCGTCTAAATTTCCATTGTATTGCAATAATTGAATTATTATTCCGTGTATACATGAACACGATTACAGTACGTTGTTGAGGAGTGTAATTATCCATTGTAACATTTTTTTGAGTTTACTATCTGGAAAAAAAATGGAGAAACGATTTATTTAGAAAGTGACTTTTGTGAAATGTATAACATATTTACATCACAAATGTAATCTAATGGGTTACATCACACATATAATCACATCACACATGTAATCATACCACACATGTAATCTAATGGTTACTTCACACATATAATTTAATATTTTTATCACACATATAATCTAATGTTTTACAACACACATGTAATCACATCAAAAAGTTTAAATCAAACATATAATCTAATGTTCACATCACACATATAATCTAATGTTTACATCACACATGTAATCTAATCTTTTACAATACACATGTAATCACATCACACGTGTAATCACACCATACATGTAATCACATCACACATGTAATCAAATGTTTTGCAGCTTTTAAATTGCAAAACAATTAAGGCTAATTTAAACAAGTATGTGTTCTTTTAGAATCAATTTAATTTTATTTTTTCAAAAAAAAAAAAGTTCATTGAAATTAAATAATATAAATACCATAAATAATTAATATATTTAAACAATTTGACAAAGCAAAATTTTTCATACGCTTACAAATAGAATAGATTTTTTTTCAAATGCTATAGTCAAACATTGAAATTTTTTTCATATTTTTTTTACTAAAATTGTAAATTTATAAGTAAACTTTTGATGTCAAGACTTTGTTAAAGCATAATTCTTTGTATCAAAAATCTCAAAAAATTTTAATCCTTTGAATCAAAAACCTAAAAAAAAACTTTTAAAAGTTTTTTTAATAATATTTGTGTTACGTCTATGGTTATTGTTGTATGTTATCACTAGTCAATAGTTATCACTAGTTATTCGTAATATTCGCATATCACTAGTCTATATTCGCAAACTTAATTATAAACTTATGTTTAGTTTTATGTACCTAGTTTTCAAACCATGTGTTACCAGTTACACATTAGCACATTTACTTTAGTTTGCGTTTATTGAAGAGAGATAGTTGAAACGATTTAAAGTGTTCTTGTGCTCAAATAGATAAGTTTTTTTGTTATAGAATATTTATTACACTAAAGTGCTAAAAATTAAAACTCTATAAAATTACAGTTTATTTTTTTTTAATTATTTTAAATTTATTAAAAACCTTTTAACTAAAATTTAAAAAAATGCATGTTCATATTAAATTATATTTAAAAACTTTAAATACTTGTATTATTTATATATTTTATTTTAAATATTATTTATTCTGCAGATATCGGCAGTTAATTAACGTATCCTTTTTTTGATTGTTAGCATCTATGTTAGATATCTCTTATCATTGATAGCATTGATAGCATCGGAAATCGGAATAAAACATCAGTTGTTGTTTACGACACCCATGCTCAGTCGAAATAAAATAAGTTTCATATGCATAAGTTTGATAAATATTCATACAAATGCGAAGCCTTCATTTCCATGACGTACCGCAATTAAAAGATTCTTACGAAGTATCTTTTCGCTTGAGTAATCAGGTAACCGCAACGTATTGAAACAAGTTGAAGCTTCCGGGAGCTTCACATATATAAAAATATTACAAAAAAAGTAAATATATTGCAAATAAAGTAAATATATCACAACATCATACACAAATAAATCGAAAATTTCTTACTTTATCTTTGCCATAATATTTTTGAATAGTGAACCAATTTGACCCACCGAGACCCTGTAATACAATGTTAACCGTCAACAAAAAAATGTTAAACAAAATTTATTTAAGTTGCATTTGAAGTAAAAATAATTAAACAATCAAATCTAAAAGGATCAAATTCAAAAAAACTAAAAAGCTAAAGAAATAAAAAAAGTTCAATTCAGTGACGCCACTATAACATGAGGCCCGTGACAAATTTATTGAATAGGGCTCCCCAGGAAAAGCTGTCACGTAATTTTGATAAATCACTTAAAAAGTTACCTAATAGTATAACTAAGGTTCATTTTTGTTAAGTATCTGAAAAATTTAAATTTTAAAAGCATATACATTACATATTTTTAGCAAAATAACATATTTAATTGTTATAAGATATTGATAATTTTTTTTAGCTGAGTTTTCTGGGTGCGTATTCACCAAACTTTCGTAAATCTTGCGTAGCTCAACTAAGGTTACGGAGACCGTACGTTTAGCGTTATTTTCGTAACTATTTGGTATTCACTATGGCCATCTATACTAACAGGCCTCGAAAACGCGTAAATCGGAGCCTGGGGCTGGGGGCCAATAAAAAACAACTACTAAGAAAAAGTTAAGAGTAGCATGAACATTAGCTTGTAAAAAAGTGTTTCCATTTAGTACGAGTGAACTATAGCTTATCTATTCATCTTACTTAATAGTTAAAACCTATTTTTTCATAACAAGCTTCCTACGAAGATAAAAAAACATTCTTTAGTTATAAGACTTTGAATATAAAAACAAAACTTTCCTAAGGTATAAGATGCAAAATCTTTCACAAAATCACACAATCAGAGGATACAAAAAAAATATTTTATAGTATATTTGCTGAAGTTTAAAAAAAACCATAAACTGAACATATTTAGTAACAACAAAATTTGTAACAAAGTTTTTAAAATATTTCATATATAGATTAAAATTCTAAATTTTTTTACCAAAATCACTGAACAAACAGAAAATATAAGTAACTTAGAGTTGTAGAGTTTTTATTAGTAAAAAAACACACTCACAATAGGTTTATACTCTAGCTCAGGCAAATAGTCAAATATATCAATAGCATTACTGCTGAGAAAATATCTACATTTCTGGCAGTTATGTCCACTTTCTGCAGATAAAAAATCAATGTCTATACCGATATCGAGACTTAGTAATCAATGTCTATACCGATATCGAGACTTAGTCGAGACAATGTCTATACCGATATCGAGACTTGGGCACATGTTTTATCAATGTTGCACATTGATAAAACATGTGCCTCCAGGTCCTTGTCGGAGTTTTCCAAACACTTTTTCTCATGGGTCAGTTGTTAAATTTTCCAGTATTACATGATTAAAAGAATTCTGCAACAAAAACATTGGTTACTAATCCGCGATACATATGAGCTAAGGTTGCACCTGTATCTCTGGTGAAATGATATTGTCTGCTACCTTGTTTGCTAGTCATTTGTTCTGCCATTGTTGCAAGACTGAGTAAAAATGATAGTCTAACATCTTCTAAAGTTGATATAACTGCTTTATCTGGATCTTTATATCGAATATCAGCATACAGTCCTTTTGCATTAACAATTTTCAAGAACTTAACAAATACTTCAATAAAAGTTATGGTGTCATCTACTTCTTTTTTATTAATGTTAGATTTTAAAGCAGTTATAGTTTCATCACAAAAGACTTGTCGACAAGTAGACACCTTTTGTCTTTCAATAGGTTTTGGTGCAACAGACACACTTGTAAGTTTAGACAATTTTACAATATTATTTTCTTCGAGTCTGAACAAACTTAAGATATTAGACCAACATGCATATTTAGTTTCCCCATTCATAACGTAACTTTTGGCTTTTTTCCGTAATCCAGTTATTACGAACAGATTTAAGTAGATGCACAAAGTCATATAATAAAAACATATTGTCTTTGGTCAACTATGGATCAACATATTCAAAAATTTTAAATAGTGCTTGATATACACGATTATTATCACATATTATGGCAACTGGTATCCCTCCAGTGCTCTTTATTTCCTCTAAAAGAAATTGAGTTTGTTCAAACAGAAATTTAGAATCAAGCTCACAAACAGGTAAAATTGATTGACAATAAAATTGACAAAGATATTGTGGTCCTCCATAAAGAGAAACTAACATAAAACTTAAAACAGTAGTTGTTAAAGAGTCTAGTTTGTTTACTGTTTTTCCAAAGATGGTAAGCATGGTAAGTAATAGATGATTTTATGTATACTTCGTCAATCAATAGCACTTTTTTTGCATTTCATTTTCAAGTTTAGAAAAAACTCTGTATCAACCATTGCAGAACCCAGTTTTGAAGTTAGCTTTGTTAGCAGAGAAATACTTGGAAGTTCATAATCTTCCCTTAATCTTCCATATAATGATCTTGAAATTGCTAAGTATTCAAATGCTCGTACAATAATTTCTGTGATGCATTTTTTTTCCAAATGTAATAGAACTCATATCACAGATGTGTTGCAAAAGATTTACTATTTTATTGGGTTTTGGTAAGTTATTTTAAAAATTAATAGCTTTTTGTAATTTTGAACAAGAATTGATTATGAAAATACTGTTTTTAGATAAAGATTCAATTTTATGTTTAATCCCACAAAACTACCCCTCAAAAGTAAGATCTTTTTTGATTTTAAGCATAAATTTGACAATTAATCAATTTTCTTTAAAATCTGGATGACCAGTAACTGTTCACCAGCAAAATAACAAGTTACTGTACCAAAATCAATTTCTTTATTTTGAAACTTCTGTTGGAATGAGCTAAAGAATGTAATTTTATCAGCAGCTAAAAATATATTAAGTTCATCGGGCATAATGTTACGATGCTTTAAAAGTTGTTCTTAATGGAGGTGGAAAAATAGGTATTAAACTAGGTTTGATACATGTAAAAACTGATGGAGGATCACGAGGCCTTTTATGGTCAAATTTGGTAACTGTTGGATATCCAGATGGAAAGTGCCTTTTGCAAACAACTGTATCTGGACTGTCAGGTATATTGTCTCGTGCTATAGCATTCATCCAAGGAGTATATTCTTCTTTTTTATAAGGAAGCCAGAAAACTTTTTCTTTATTTTCCTTATTTTAATTACCATTACAGTTCGTCACAACATTTTTTACACATTTTTTGTATCTATAAACTAGATAATTGTTGTATTTTAATTAAAAATTAGTAAAGATGACGCTTACAATAATTAAAAAAAATAATTTTAGAATATTGTTGGCCCCAGCCCCAGGCCTCTATATACGCGTTTACAAGTTCTGTTAGTAAAGACAGCTATGGTATTCACCAATTTTTGTATGGTATTCACCAAGTTTTGTAGCATTTCTTTAAAGTTAGGGTTACGCACGAGTTGCGTTGAACTTACGCAAAAACTTAGGCAAGTTGATTTTTTTTTTAATGAACCAAGTTTTCATAATTTTTTAAAACAAACTTTTCTAATATTGAATTCATATAATTTCTAATAAATTTAAATTAGGGAATATTACTAATTAATTATTTTTACAGCCTAATAAAATGACAATAATAATTTTATAAAACTCTGCTATAAAAACTAAATACTTTTTATTGAATATTTATTTAGTAAAAAATATTATCATAAAAATCAGGAAAATAATTTTGAGTAGAAAAGAGGAAGAGAGGGGTTCATTAATCTTTATTCAAATTTATTAATCTACAAATATATTTTCTCTGGCGTAGTTGGCTGATTAAATGACGTAATTATGACTGTTAACAAGCAAAAAGGAAAACTGCATTAGTATTATATTCAAATGTCTTTTTTAATTCAGAATTAAAAAAAATAAAAATCTTTATTTAGGATACTTTTTGACTACATCTAAGAAAAAGGAAGATTTTTTAAGTAGTCGATTAATTAACTCTTTTAAACTTCATTTGTAACAGTCAATTAATAACAAGCATATTAAACAATAAATGATCAAAAGATTTTTTTTTTTTACTAATTTAATTTCTAATTGTAGTAATTAAAAACTAGTAATTTTTATAAATTACTCTTTGAAAACTCCCAGTTAATTTGATAAAAGCCTTATTGATATTAGCATTTTTGCTTCTGAAGAAATTGGGTTGCTTCACAACATGATTGGTGACAAATCATTGTTAATGTGTTGACAATACTCATTTATTTTTATACAAAACGAAATTTTTGAACACATTCTACATCAGAGTAATCATTTAAAGCAACATATTGAGCCAAATGCCAGATTTGATCTTGACCAAATTAACTAAATTTCCATTTAAACCAAAACTAAATAAACTAAAACTAAAGCTATTAAAACAACTAAATGAAATATGTTATACTCGTTATACTTAATGAGTACCTTTTAACAAAAAACTGTGAAATAGAATATTTATAAAGATATAGTTGTTTTTTTGTTAATATATAAAGTGTTATGTTAATAATTATAAAGATATAGTTGCTTTTTTGTTATGAAATAATTCAATAATTATATATATGTCACCAAAATCACAACTGCATCATAAAAATATAGCATATTTTAAAATATATAATACATACTTTATATTATAAATAATATATAATATACAATAATATCTTATTTTATATAACAAAGTTACTATTATTTTATATAAAAAAATGTTATGTTATATTATCAATATAATAACATCTTCATATATATAAATTAAATACATTAAGTTCAACTAATTATAAATATAACATCTTAATGGTTTGCATTAAGATATTATCTATATATTGCTAATATATTTTAATTTAAATATATTAGGATTCTTTTTTATGCTGTTATATTATTATTATAAGCTAATATTTTTGGTAATATAATATTACTAATATTATACAAAAATATATCAATAGTATTATGATATTATAATACAAGATGTTTTATTACTATAACTTATAGTAGTATAACATCTAAATATTAAGATGTTATTAAGTTAAATTAGTTGTTAAATTATTATGATGCATTTTTATTTGTGTTAATATCTATGATTGATATCTTTATTACAATATATATACAATTTATATACATAACTTATATATATTATAATTTATAATAATATTCTATATCAATCTGACAATATATGGAATCATAATAATTTTCTAATATTTAGTGATTTTAACATTACGCCAAAGTTTAGGCAGCTCATAGCTAATGTAACTTTTCTTACTTAAATTGAGCTGAATAAGTTTTGAAAAAGTTTGGCAAATACCATTAAAGTTTGCTGAATACGCTCCCTGTTTTGCTAAAGTAATTACAACGTCATTAAAATTTAAAGACTGGGCCAAGTTTAAAAATATAATAATTAAGTAGTCTGTCTTGTTTTATTAAGTTTTTTAAAAAAGATTTTTAATAACTTTAGTTGTGAAAATGATCTTTCTCTGCCTAAAACATTGACTCCCACAGGACCCCATTTTGCCAACCCCGCCATCCTATAGTTATGTCACTGGTTCAATTGAATAATAAAAACTACACTGCAGCTTTAGTAATGTGTACCTTGAAGTTAGAAAATCCACCTACAGGAACACAAGGCGATGCGGTACAAAATTTTAGTAACAAAGTCTTTTCTTCTTCTATCATATCTTCCACTGCTTTCCAAAACCATTTTATGACAGTAGACTGTTCATTCAAATCTTTATACTATATTATACTTTAATACATACACAATTGTCATTAAAAATACATATATTTTTGTCAATTAAATAATACACCCAAAAAAAAAAAATAATTACAAAAACAACATAATAAAAGTCTACCAATGTATGCTTTTTCCAGTCTTGAACATCAATCTTTGTCACTCCATTTAACAACAAAGAAAATTCGTCCACATTAAAGATACTTATCACATCTGCAGGAATATGCTATGCACACAGAAATATATATATATATATATATATATATATATATATATATATATATATATATATATATATATATATATATATATATATATATATATCTGTGTGAATGTGTTTGTGTGTGTGTGTGTGTGTGTGTGTGTCTGTTGTGTGTGTGTGTGTGTGTGTGTGTGTGTGTGTGTGTGTGTGTGTGTGTGTGTGTGTGTGTGTGTGTGTGTGTGTGTGTGTGTGTGTGTGTGTGTGTGTGTGTGTGTGTAGAGAGAGTGAACTTACTGAAAAAAAGCCTTGCTTGAAAACATCAATTTCCTTTTTAATAGATGTAAACATTTTAAATTTAGCAACACGATCCAAGTATTCATCCTGAAAATGCAAACATAATTAAATATACAATACAATCCTTAGATTATTAATATAAATGTTTCTATTCAGCCTCAGTCATTTCAAATTTTTATTTTACCAAGTATACTTAAAATCAATTTATGTTAAAGTTGAGTTTTTTTTAGTCATTTCCCAAAATTGTTGACCTTATTTTATTTAAAATGAAATGATACATTTTTATTTAAAATTATTAAAGCATGTTAGTCGTGATACTAGAAATTTATAATAAAGTAAATTTCAATGTCATACTGACCAAATCTAAATTCACTTTTTCTAATTCTTACTTTCTCTTGCAACTCTAGATAAAAAGTAAAACTAGATAAACTTCAAAAACAGTTAATTTTTTATTAAACAAGTATTCTTTCTAATTCTATCTATTATCCATCTTAAATTTTTATTCATTTCAATGCTGGTTTATTAATACTTTATTAATAGTTTCTTTTTTAAATTTTTTTTCTAATACTCTCCTCGTACTCATATACCTTAATTTACCTTATATATTCAATGCTGATTTATTACTATTACTTAAAAAAGGACAAGTACTATTAATACTTGTCCTTTTTTTAATTTTTTTTCTCAAATTAATATTGTTCATTACATTACTACTCTATTTCAAACACTCACTATTATAATTATTGCTATTTTTACAAATTATTATTAATGTTATTACTACTACTAATAAAAATGTTATTTTTATCTTAATTGTGACTATTATTATTATTTTTTTTATTATTACTACTAAGATGATTATATTAATAACTGGAGTTTTTATTTTTACTTTCAATACTGCAAATATTATTAACTATTATATTATTTAATATATTGTTACTGTATATTATTATAATCTACTTTTCCTCTATTGTCATATCTAGGTATATAATAATATTATTTGTTAAATAAGTATATAAAAATAAATAAAATTTTAGATATATCAAAATTATTTTATAATAATTACATAAAATTTTCTGTTTAAGTATTGCACTGCTTTTGTTTTTTTAGTTTTTCATCGTGGCGTTTATTTATAATTAGTACTTGTAAATATATGTTGATGCTGTATGGAATGTAAAATCTATTTCAGAATACACTTGATTTGATTTTATTTGATAAATATTCCAAATATAAAAAAACTATTAAAAGAAACCAAAAATATCTGAGGGGTTATTGACTTTCAAACTTTTAAAAAAATAAAAAAATATTATAAAGTTTTAACATATTTAAAAAAAATTAAGAACACCTAGTGTTAAGAAACTCAAACTGTTGCTGTAAAAAAGCAACACTACAAGCAGAGTACTGAACTAAAGTCTAAATATATATAAAAGAAATTTAATACAAATTTTTTTTTTTTTTTTCAAATTAAACTTTTTTTTTCCAGTTAATGTTTCCAGTTAGTGCTTCCGTCATAATTTCTTAACTTTAATTTCAAAAAAATATTTTTATGATTACTCTGTATTACTATGTTAAAATTTTTTTTATTTCAACATTTCATTAGAATTAAATCTGTTTTATTATTCTATTTTATTTTATTACTTTTTTTAAGACTACTCAAGAAATCAATTACTTTTAAATTTTAGGTTTACTTTTAAATAAAGTGTTTATTTTTTGTTTTTCAAATATAAAAAATTTCCCAGGTGTCAGAGTCATTGTTGATAAACTGCAACAACAAAAATTTTTAAATCAATTTAAGTTTTTTTTTTACCATCTTGGCTTCCAGCAAGGCTGCAAGCAACCACTATTAGAGTTGGAAGTTACTGGAAGAGAAAAGATGAAGATTGTAGAGCAAGATGACGATTGACAGACGACTTAAAAGATTGCAAATTATATGAATCAGGAAAGCAAGATGAAGGAATCGAATTCCAAAGAATTGATGTTTAAGAAAAAAAACTAGAGGAATAAGAGTTTTTAGAACATTTAGAAACAGTCATAAAAAAAAGATGAGACTTAATTGAATGACGAGTAACACGAGAATGAATTTTAGTAGATAGCACAAGAGACGCTAGCTCTTTAGAGCAGTGTCCATTATAGTATTTGTAGAAAAGAGAAAGAGAAGCAACATTACGACAATGTGATAATGGTTGGAGGTTTGCTATAAGAGCAGGTCCAACTATGTTTACAATGCGCTTTTGCACCTTATCTAAAAGAGAAAGAGCATCATTAGAAGATCTGCCTCAGATATGGCAACAGTATTCCATACAAGGCCGGATAAGAGATTTACAGAGAAAGAGAAAAGAATTCAGAGTTAGAAAGTGTTTAGCATGATAAAGAGATGCAACCTTAGCAGATGCTAATTTTGCAACAAATTTAATATATTGTTTCCAAGAAAGATCAGAAGTAAGAGTTAATCCTAGAAGATGATGGGTAGATGACTCATTGAGTACATTACCGTTCATGAATATAGGAAGATCTAAATTATTGTGAAAACAATTGGCTGGGTTTTATCTGAATTAAAGTTCACCAGCCACTGTGAGCCCCATGCTGTAGCAGAAGTGAGAACTTTTTCAAGCTCAAACGCCCCTCCAAGTAATCAGAGAGTGTTGGCTTTTTATGACAAGAATAAATGGTAGTATCATCAGCGAACAATGCTATCTTAGATCTGAGAATATAATGGAAGATCGTTAATGTAAATTAAAAAGAGTATAGGTTCAAAGATTCAACCTTGAGGAACTTCTGAAGTAACAGAATATGAAGAAGAATGCTGTCCATTGAGAACAACTTTTATACTACAATTGGAAAAAAAGGATTCAATAATCTTAAAGATGTTTCCAGATACACCGTAAGAAGAAAGCTTATGGAGAACACCAGCATGCCGAACTTTATCAAAAGCTTTAGAAATATCAAGAGCAATGGCCTTAACCTACCCACCTATATCTAATGCACAAAAACCTATTGGTTATTACTGTTAGCAAATCAGCTGTAGAACGAGAAGATTGAAATCCATATTGATGATCAGAAAGTTATTAGATTCAAGATGAGAAATTGTGTTTGTTAATTAAAGATTTAAAAACTTTGCTTATGATAGGAAGAAGACTAATGGAACGGTAGTTAGACGAATCAGATTGCTCTTCAGAATTTTTGAAAATAACAGATGCCGCTTTCCAGCAGGCTAGAAAAAAAGACTGATAAGCACTTGTTAAATAGTTTTGAAAGTATAGATGCCAGCTCCGGAAAACACTTCTTCAAGATTATAACAGGTATGTTGTCTGGACCACAAGCTGAAGAAGAGTCTAAGCAGAAAATCACTTTAGATACTGAAGCTGGAGTGATACGAATGTCAAGCAATGGATCAACCTGTTTGATGGCTAAATTAAGTAGAACGCAACTAGTGGAATCAAGATATGATATTGATGAAAAGTTCTTAGCAAACAATTCAGCTTTGTCTTTAGGTGAGGTAACAAAGTGAGCCATACAAGAGAGGTGGAATAACAGATTTTCCCTTATGAAGAAGAATGAGATAATCCAAGATAACAAATACAAATCCTAGATGATTGTGCAACAAATACAAATCATGTAAATATCAAATCATGTATATGTATTAAGGACAACAGTGCTACTGTTATCTTTAATATATTAGATCCAGCCAGTTAGATACTCGCTTGAAATAGCAAAATTATTAATCATATAAAACTAGTGAACCTGAGCAAACTCACATTGATGCTAACAAGTGTTAGACAAATTTGATACATTTATGCAGGGGCAATAACGATTAGCTATAAAAGATGATGTTTTAGACCATCCTACAGAAAAGATATTCAAAATGAATACACCGGGTGAGAAAAAAAAAGAAATTGCTTTTACTCAGTAATTGGTCAGCTTTACATGAATAAAAACTTTAGCAATTTTGATTAAGTTTTTATTCACGTAAAGCTGAGCAATTATTGAGTAAATTGCTTAACTTTATGTAAATAAAAATTTGTGCAAAACTGCTCAAGTTTTTATTCACGTAAAACTGACCAATTACTGAGTAAAAGCAATTGCTTTTTTTTTTCACCCGGTGTATTCATTTTGAATATCTTTTCTGTAGGATGGTCTAAAACATCATCTAGGTAAAAAAGTGAAGTAAGAAATTATATCATGTGCAAAGAAATCGAAGTATTATTCCATTATAGCTGACTGTACTCCAGACATTACTCATGTAGAGCAAATTTTCAATGACAATACGACTTGTTAATTTATCATCAGATGACAATAAAATATCAGTGATAAAACATTTTATAGAATTTTTAACTGTCAATGAATTGAAAGGTTAAAAACTGACTGGTTATGACATCAGGTCAAACACAAACACAAAAAGAAAAAATATTGGAGTTCAAAAGAGAATTCTGGACATAAATCCCTTAGCTGTTTATTTATTGTGTGCCTGTCATAGCTATAATCTCATACTATGCAATATAGTCTCATACATAGTTATAATATGTATGCTATATCTCACTATGCGTTGTGCTAAGTCATCTGTAAAATCAGTCGCTTTGTTTGAAGTATTTCAGGGTTGACATTGGTTTCAGCATCTGTTCATTAATGAAAATTATTAAATGATCTCACTATATACCATAAAAAAGATCACATTGGTAAGCAAGAACAAGTTGTGTTAAAGCAGTCCATTTAAAAATTAGTGCCATCCATGATATCGGGTGGACACAGAAAAATCCGATCAACTTTAAATTGAGATTTCTCTAAAACCATAAATGCTTTTTATTTCAATTTTTTTATTATTAAATGTGTTTACATAAACTAGAGTTTCAACTTAATTTTAAGGGGATTGATAGGTTGTTTGGCAAGAAATCGAATTTTATAGCGGATTGATTCACAGATTTTTTCTTTTTTCACCATATTGGTGGCATTAATCCAGTTTTTTTGGAAGTCCTTTTTATTATTTGTTACTCCACCTGTCTTACGAAGAACTCTTTTAACTATTGCCCAAAAATCTTCAATCTTGCGCTCAGGATGATTTGGAGGATTCGCGTCTTTAGGAACAATTTTCACATTATTGTCTTTGCACCACTGTAGAACTTTTTTAGAATAGTGAGAGGCAGCAAGATCGGGCCAAAAGAGACATCGGTATTTGTATTTTTTTATAAAAGACAAAAGTCTTTTTTGGAGGCATTCTTTGTTGTAGATTTTGGCAGTCAAGGTCTTTTTAGTGACAAAATAAGAGGACTGCATACCACAGCTACAAATTGCTTGCCACACAAGGAACTTGGATGCAAATTTTTCTCACCAAATATATTTAAATTGATCATCGACAGGTTTATCTTTGTTTTCATAGTAAAACTGTTGCAATAAGTTTCGTCATCTTCAATTATGCACATATTTTTATCCGCCATTATTTTAACCAACTTCTTTGCGTGTCAAATTCCTTTAATTTCACAATTTAAGCTTCTCTTAGGTGTATTTTTTTTATGAAATGCTTTAATTCCAGCATTTTAAAGTACTTTTTTGATATAAAAACGAGAAGTCTTGAATTTTCTTGCTAGATCTCGCTGTGACTGGTTTGGGTTTCTTGCTATGAACGTAAAATCGACTTTACCTTTTTGGATTTATGGAAAGTTTTTTTTCTTCCACTTCCAAGTTTTTTTTCGAAGTTTTGAGTAGTCTTGAACTTGTTTATAATATCTATGACTGTAAATTTTACATCGATAGTGAGTTGATGGATTTTTGCAAAAAAAATTCACAACTTTTTTACGCACCTCAACTTGTTTCCAAAACATTTTGCAAATCATTAATTTGTAAAGAAAAATTTATCAACACCATTTAAGTTAAGGAAGTAAGGTTTAATAAAAAAAAAAAATTAAATAAAAAACATTTTGATCAAGAGTTTGATATGTTTCTCTAGCATCAAGCTAGAGAAATTTGCCTGCAATAAGTCTGCAATAACTTTCCAACTTTAGAGTTGTTCTCTAAATGATAACTTTAGAGTTGTTCTCTAAATGATAACTTTAGAGTTGTTCTCTAAATGATAACTTTAGAGTTGTTCTCTAGTTGTGAAGTATTTTTAGACTCTAAAAATGTTGTGGAGTATAGTTATAGCAGTTTTTAGTAAAATAGGATTTAAATATTTTTATGCATTAATTTTATACATGAAAATTAAAACATGGTGTAAATTGATTCTATAAATATTTAAAGCTCTTGATACATGCAGAAGAGGTTTGCAAAAATCAGCTCTATTAGCTCTAAATGCAAATCAACATGCATGTTATTATAATTGGTACTTGCCCAAGCAATGCGAAAGTACAATAAGTAACCATTTATGAAATCAAATATAACATAATAAAAATGTTTTTGTGATTTAAAGTTAAGAAATGATTTAGCTTTATAAATTATTCTGAGATATATTTTTTAAAACTGATTAGGGGAAGGTGGGGCAAGATGGCAAAATTTTGAAAGGCCTGAGTTTTCACAAAACTATCAGTCATGAAGCAATAATACTTTGTCAGTATGTTTATGTTATCTTATTTATTTATTGCATGCATGAATTTTTAGTTTGCAATAAGAAAAAATTGAAATAAAAATAAAAAGTTCATAAATTTATCATTTAATCACATGACCAGAGACTTAAGCGATTTATACCTCCAATTTTATAAAATTTTAAAAACTACGAACTCTTCTAACTAAAGTAACACAAAATAAACACGTGTTGCAAAAAAATAATTCTGAAAAAGTTATACCTGAAAGACACCATCGATTATGAATAACCAAAACTGAGGAATTTTTTTTTAAGCTCAAAAAATAAACTTATGCATATAAAATTGTGTTAATATTTAAAAACCAAGTAGCATTTTAAAATACAAGATGTAAATATAGTTTTTTTTTCACCCATTTTTAAGTTTTTTTGTTGAGTTGTTATATGAAAAGCTATCTTGTCTCATTCGCCATCTTTCCCCGTTTTCCCCTATGAATATTCCATTTTCATCCAACTTCACACCTAAAAGGTTTACCAATCATTCCCTTTTAATAATAAAAAGTTTACCAATCATTCCCTTTTAATAATAAAAAGTTTACCAATCATTCCCTTTTAATAATAAAAAGTTTATCAATCATTCCCTTTTAATAATAAAAAGTTTACCAATCATTCCCTTTTAATAATAGTTTTATTAATAAGAATTAAAAATTTTAATGTGATGTCTTAACTATTAAAAATAAATTTCAATGTGATTGTCTTACCTAATTTACAAAAAATGTTAACTTAGTTTTGTCTGCATTTAAAGGACATTTGATACTTACTAAAGGCTCATTAACATTATCTAATGTTTATTAACAACATTATCTAATGTTTATCTAAATTTTTTTAATACCATTGTGTGAATTAAAAAAGATTGTTGTCATCTGCAATTAGAATTTTTTTTTTTCAGTTTTTAAGATAAATATAGATTATTAGTGTATAGAAGGAACAGTAATGAATAAAATAGCCTTATAATAATAATAATAATAATAATAATAATAATAATAATAATAATAATAGTAATAATAATAATAGCATTAGGAAACCTCACAAAATATAGAGTGTTTAACTGTTTCTTTTGAACCATAACATATGAACTGCTTTTGTTTGTTAGATTAGTTTAAGGTTGCGGTACAAAATGTTACAGTTTTCTATTTTAAAAATATATAAAATGTCCACCACCATGTTGAAAGAATTTTTTTCAGTATGTCTTTTTTTAAAATACAGTATTTTAGAATAAATAAAAAACTAAAAAAGATTAAAAAACAAACCTTATTACTATCAGTAATGAGCTTTTCCATATCGTCATCTAAAAATACCTCTTCGAGTTTTCCAGTCCAACAATTTTCATGTTCAACTGAAAAGCTTTCTTTCAACTCATCCAAACTATTATCTTTTATAGTCGAATAAAAAAAATGATCAAATGACTTTAAATCATTTATAAATCCTGAATCAACTTTTCCAAGAAGCTTTGATTTTTAAAAAAAGGCAAAATTAAAAACAATTAAAACACTTAACTTTAAAAATAAATTACTATATATATATATATATATATATATATATATATATATATATATATATATATATATATATATATATATATATATATATATATACATATATATATATATATATACATATATATATATATATATATATATATATATATATATATATATATATATATATATATATATATATATGTATATATATATATATATATATATATATATATATATATATATATATATATATATATATATATATATATGTATATATATATATATATATATATATATATATATATATATGTATATATATATATATATATATATATATATATATATATATATATATATATATATGTATATATATATATATATATATATATATATATATATATATATATATATATATATATATATACATATATATATATATATATATATATATATATAAATAATAAAAAAAATAATTATATAATCATAAAATGAGTTGCATAAAAGTTTAATTGAGTTAAGGTTTAGAAAACAAAAAATTAAAAAAAAATACTAATTTAATACTTATAGTGTCCTCCTTTATCTCGATAGCAAAGAAGAACTCATCTCTGCATAGATTCAACCAATTGATGGTTTACCAATTAAGTATCGATCCATGACCGAATATTTTCAATTGGATTAATATCTGGCGATCAAGGGCCCCAAGGCAACAAATTGATCTTCTTTGTTGTGTGTGCTGGAGCCCGGTCTTGCTGGAAGATGTATTGCTTGCTTCTGCCATACAATTGCCTTGTCAATGGAATCAAATGTGTTTCAAGTCTGCTTTTGTAGGTATATAGGTTGATATGGCCATTATACAGCTCACAAAAACCAAGGTCTTTGTGGGAAAAACATCCCCATATGCCTACTGAGTCTCCACCACCTTGTTGTTTTGCTTGTAAACAACGCTCGCAATGTTTCTCAGTAGCAAATTTTTTAACGTATATTCTTCATTTCACAACCTGAAAACTTGACTCATTGCTCTAAATCACTTTTGCCCAATCTTCAACTGCCCAATGCAAACGCTCTTTGCACCATTTTCGTCTTAAGAGTTGTGACAACCACTTTTATATGGTGAAATAGTTACTACAAGAGCCTTGTTTTGAAAAAATATATATATCATTTGACATTATTAGGCCAGCAAGGGTTTAAAATTTGTGTTTTTTTTAATGACAAAGTAGTTTTTTTGTTTTTAAAGTTGATAAGTTTTAAGGTATTTTATTCAATGTATCTATTGGTAAATAAAACTATTATGCAAACAACAATCCATAGGGTCTTTACTTCATTTAAGAAAATCAATTAAAAAAGTTGATACTAAAAACAAAGCAATTGTTTTCTATAAGCAATATAGGGTAGAAGCCTTCCCAGGAAACACGGGCAGTTTTTTGTCATCTATGTCCACTAATAAGTATTTTATTTTAGACAACTTGGTCATAGCTGTTTGCAAGTTTCAAAAAAAAAAAAATTAAATTTAAAAATAATAATTTTAATAATTAAAATTAAATTTAAAAATAAATAAATTAATAAGTTTAAATAATTTGTGTACTGTTTTTATTTTTGTTTCTTTAGGATAGTTGTTATTTTCAGCAACAAAATTGGATAAGGCAAAACAAAAAACTTTTTTTTTTTAACATTAAGGTTTTACAATAAATTGTATAGGCATAAATTGCCCGTCAACTTAGTTATAAATACTTAACAATTACAGAGTTTGTATAACTAATAGAAAATAAAATGTGGATTAGTCATAGAGAAGCCATTCATTTTTCAGATAATTGTCTAGAAGCAGCTTAAACGTTTTTAGGGATAACACGAACAATGTCATTAGGAAGAGAGTTCCATTTATCAATTATTCTTAGAGAAAAAAAGTTCATACATAGATTTAATTGTGAAGAATATTTTTTTAGTTTATATATATGTTATATATATAGCTATCTATTTCAAATAGACTATTGCCATTGTTATGTTTGCACCATTTATAGACATTAATTAAATCTGCACAAAGTAGCCTGTATTTTACACTTGTCATATTTGACGCCAACAATCTTTGCTCATATGGTAGATCATATAATTTTTTGATTTGTTTTGAAGCTTTTCTTAACATATTTTCTATTTGCTGTTTGTTTTTGAGAAGGTTAAAAATTGGTCCACAGTATTCGAGGTAAGAACTAGAGCTGAAACTAGTTTTTTGAAGGATAATAAATCTGGATATGATGTAAATGTTCTTTTTATTATTCCAATTATTTGTGTTGCTTTGTTGACTCAAATAGTTGTGTATTTGGAAAATAATAAGTTCCAATCTATGTGAACACCTAAATCTCATTCGCAATTTGTGAATTTAATGTTTACTCTTATATTTTGTTCTGGATCATGCATATTATAAGTATGGTATTTGTTGTTGTGTCCTCAGTGCATTAAAGAACATTTATCAATGTTAAATTTTATTCCCCATTTTTGAGACCATGTAA
>NC_061160.1:9277068-9454568 GCF_022113875.1 Hydra vulgaris | reverse complement strand
GAAGTAAGCTTGCATTAAATAACTTTGACACTTCGATTTTTTCTAAATTCTTTGTAGTGAAACAATTAAATTAAAACAAATATTAATTTTATGCTTTTATTTTTTCTGGTTTATTTTTTATTCATTTTACCATTTCTTAAGATATTTATTTTTTTAGTTTGGTTTTGTATTTTTTAGTTTTTATTTCTCTTTTCAGTTTATATTTTGTTTATTTATAATTTTAAGTTTACAGTTGTTTATTCAGCGCATTTTTACGGCTTTTTGCAAAACATGCAGGGAGCTGCAGCTAAGTTTTCAAAACAAAGTATTATATGCTTAGTTATATAAAGTGTGCAACCGCACATGTCTCCTAAGAAGGCTTGATATATAAATATGTTTTAAAATTTCATGATGCATCCCTCTTACATTTTTCTTTTTGGCAAAATATGAATGTGCACAAAATTTCAGATCATTTGATGATATTTCTACCCATGCCTAACCCAAATATCTGATTTACCTAATTTTTCTACACTAAAATCATGAAAAAATATTTAATAATGCAGTACAGTTTAATAAAAAGGGAAGATTAAATACATTGTAACTGAACGGTACATATACATACTAATAGTAATAACATTAGTTGTAAAATTACCTTGAAGTTAATTTTATTATATAAATTACATTGTAAATTACATGTAAGTTTATTTAAAAAGGAATTCAACAACTTTTAATTTAAAATTTTAATTTAAAAACTGTTTCATTGTTTGAAATCATTAATTCATCACTCTTCATCATATAAAAATCTTGAATTAATTTTACAGCCCACTCTGACAGGTCATTTACGACCTTCACATGCCACACAAATGTTTCAACTTTTTTGTAATTGGAATCTTTTTGCCACTCAGTAAAAAGTTTATGCACATAGTTGACACTAATTATAAAACTGTAAAATAAGAACCAGAATTTAGGTCCAATATTAAAAGTGCTTTAATTGATTCTTCTGATGATTTACTTCTTATCTTGCTTTCCATGTGCTTTTTTTGAAATAGTTGCTTTTTCCAGAGGAGTTCCAACTTCTTTAAGAGTCGCTCCCGTGAATGCTGTTCATTGAATAGTTGATAGATTATTTTGATGTAATTGGATTAGGTCAAAACGGATTGTACATATATAAGGTTTTTCGGTTCCGGGTACCCGGACTCGGACTCAGCCAGTCTGTGGATAAATACCCGGATTCGATACCCGGTTTAAGACTCGGCGAGTCTCATGATTTGACTCTTCGGTTTTGCCTGTACGCATCGGAATGCCGTCACACTGTATCCCCACCTTTTTTTTAGCTTGAAATTTAGACCACGGCTTTTTTGATGTTTTGAGAACATTCAAGTTTATATATGTTTTCATGTATGTCCGAATAGACACTAACCTCATAAATTTCTAATCAAATCTGTTTATTGTATATGCAATTGTTTTAAAAGCATTCGCTAGAATAAAAACCTTTGATTAGAAAGATTGAAGTTAATAAGTTAATTCATTTAGCACGTATTTAAAAAAAAAACACATTTCATTTGTTAATTAAATAGTTGATTAATATCTCCATTTTAGGAAAAAAGTAGAACATCATTTTATACAGCGCTATTATGCCGAAGAATTCAAAAGTGTGGGACTATTTCACCCAATGTACTGATTTGAAAAGTGGTAAATGCAGTAGGTGTTCAACGATAATATCAAACAAAGATGGAAATACTTCATCAATGATTAAACATTTAAAAGTTAAACATGGAATTTCTTTACCAACATGAGAAGAAATAGGAGAAAATTCCACCAACAAACGATTAAAAACTATGGACACTTTTGTTTCTGTTGCAAGAAAGCCTTTAGAAGAAATTGTTGCTAAATTAGCCACTCTTGATAGTATATCAGTTAGGGCGATTGCAAAGTCTAGCTTTATTTGTGAAAGTTTAATAAAATCAAGTTATAACCTTCCTAAAGCCGAAAGAGATGATTTAGAATTACACTTGATGAATAGACGAGTATGAAAATTCGGAAATATCTAAATATCAATTTGCATGGAATTGACTCTGAAGTGTATAATCTGGGTTTAGTGAGAATTTCTAACTCGTGTACAGCTGTACAGTTAGTTGAAAAAGTAGAACAACATTTAAACACATATAATATTAATTTTAAAAAACATTTAGTTGGTTCAACCGACGACAGTGCAAGTGTAATGATAAAATTTGGACAAGAATCTCCTAGTCTCTATAATTTGTGTTTGAATCATACTATACACTTAGCTGTTTGTGATGTACTATATAAAAAGAAAAATATTGCCGCCTGGCAAAATGAAGATGGTATTGATGGTGATGGTGATGACCATGGTCAAGATGGTATTGATGATAATCAAGATGAAAATTATTATTCTGACAAGAGCGGTGATGACATCAAAGAGTACGAACATGTTGAATTAACAAATTTAGGAAATATAAAAGAAAATATAAAAAGTGTTCGAATAATTGTTAAATATTTTAAAAATTCTTCTGTGTGAAATTATATTTTGCAAGAAAAGGTCAAAATAGTTTTAGGAAATGAACTTCAGCTAGTGTTAGACGTAAGAACTCGTTGGAACTCATTGCTCAAAATGGTATCTAGACTTTTAAAATTATTTTATATAGTTAAAGAAGCTCTTCAGGATATTGGAAGTGTACATTTAATAGAAAATATTAATATTGAATTATTACATGAATTGGAAAATACTCTAAAGCCTATTAAATTAACTGTTGAAGTTCTTAGCAGAGACAATGCTAATATTGCCGCAGCCCAATTAGCAATTGATTTTATGTTAAGAAAAGTAAAAGAATCCAATGGTAACATAAGTAGAGAACTATTAATGACGATGAAAACTCAAATAAATTTTTTTTTTTTTTAAACATCTTCGCTTCCAACAAGGCTGCAAGCAACCACTAATTAGTGTTGGAAGTTACTGGAAAAGAAAAGATGAAGATTGTAGAGCAAGATAATGATTGACAGACGACTTAAAAGATTGCAAATTATATGAATCAGGAAAGCAAGATGAAGGAAGCGAATTCCAAAGAACTGATGTTCGAGGAAAAAAACTAGACGAATAAGAGTTTTTGGAGCACTTAGGAACAGTAACAGAAAATGGATGAGACTTAATTGAATGACGAGTAACACGAGAATGAATTTTAGTAGATGGCACAAGAGACGCTAGCTCTTTAGAGCAGTGCCCATTATAGTATTTGTAGAAAAGAGAAAAAGAAGCAACATCACAACGATGTGACAGAGGTTGGCTGCAAGAGCAGGTCCAACTATATTTACAATGCGTTTTTGCACCTTGTCTAAAAGAGAAAGAGCATCATTAGAAGACCCGCCCCAGATATGGCAACAGTATTCCATACAAGGCCGGATTTGAGATTTATAGAGATAGAGAATAGAATCCAGAGTAAGAAAGTGTTGAGCTCCATAAAGAGAAGCAACTTTAGCATATGCTAATTTTGCAAAGGATTTGATATATGGCTTCCAAGAAAGATCAGAAGTAAGAGTTAATCCTAGAAGATGAAGGGTAGGAGGCTCATCGAGTACATTACCGCTCATAAAAATAGAAAGATCTAAATTATTGCGATAACAATTGTCTGAAAAAAATTGAGTTTTATCTGAATTAAAGTTCACCAGCCACTGTGAGCCCCATGCTGTAGCAGAAGTGAGATCCTTTTCAAGCTCAGATGCCCCCTGCAAGCAATCAGAAGGAGTTGGCTTCTTATTCTGACAAGAATAAATGGTAGTATCATTAGCGAACAATGCCACCTTAGATGTGAGAATACCTGGAAGATTGTTAATGTAAATTAAAAATAGTATAGGGCCAAGGATTGAACCTTGAGGAACCCCTGAGGTTACAGAATAAGAAGACGAGTGCTGTCCATCGAGGAAAACTTTTATATTACGATTGGAAAGGAAGGATTCAATAATCTTAAAGATGTTTCCAGATACACCGTAAGAAAAAAGCTTATGGAGAAGACCAGCATGCCAAACTTTACCAAACGCTTTAGAAATGTCAAGAGCAATGGCCTTAACCTCTTCACCTTTATCTAGTGCGCGATAAAACCTATCGGTTATTACTGATAGCAAAATATTAGAAAGTGTGAAATGTCCAAATTTGCCAAGTTGCAGAGATGAATTTGCTGATATTAAAAAAGAATTTTTATTGTTTTCAAAAACTAAAAAAAGAACTGCATATTTAGAAAAACTGTATCAAGCGTTAATGACGATAAAACCAATGTCAACAAATTCCGAACGAACATTTTCTGTAGCATCTAACTTCTGTACAAGAATTCGTTCTAGATTATCGAACAACTCATTGAGTGCATTAGTTTTTTTAAAGTTTTATTTTTTAAGTAAATAATAATTGCTCTGGTATGTATTAAACACTTATACGTATTTTAATTTAGGTGAGTTCATTATTGCTAGTATATTTGCACGCATTTTATTATAAACTATGTTTGTAAATACTAAAGCAACATTTTTTTAAAGTAATGTCAAGTTTATTTGGTTGTTTAAGATCATAATAAAGGTATAAGCCGGATAACAGTCATTTTATTTCCCATAACATACACCAAATCCATTTTTTAAAATAGGCCTGAGAACAAAAAATCATTTCATGCTATTGTTAAAATTGCGAGTTAAAAAAACGTATTAGACTCGGACTCGAACCCGGATCCGATAAATATTTGTAGGCTAGACTTGGACTCGTCGGGTCTAAAAAAGCCGGGTTTTCCCAAACCCTATACATATATTTAATTAGTAAATAGTTAATTATTCTAAAAAGTGGGAAAAGATAATATGCAATTATGTCTATAATATATTAAAAAACAAACTAAAACTTGTAAAAAACAAAATTAATAAAATTAAAGGCATTTTCTGTAAAATGGTTTTTAATTTTTTATTTTTGTTTGAAACCATTTTCTGTGCTTAAGATCAAACTGCCCACTATTGTTCCTTATAAAGAGTAAAACACTGTGGTTAATTGTTTCTCTATACAGCTGCCTTGTCTATCAAGGCAATATGGTATATATTTTAGCTATTGTTAGTTGCGATTCTGTAAATCTTTTTTCAATGTAGTGCAAAATTTTTTTACATTAATAATTTTACTATAAAATTATATGAAATTCCTTAAACATGGCCTAAAGAATTTAGTTGCAAAATTAAAAAATCAAAGAACACTAGGTTTAATTTTTATAAATAATAATTGTTCGACATAAATTTATTTAATCATTTTATTGATCAATATAAATACCTTTTACTTGGTATAATGAATAGCTGTTAGAAATAGGTCTAAAAAGATTTAAAAAAAAGTATAAATAAGATAAAAAGACTACAAATATAAATATAAGTAATAAAAAACAATATTTTTCACTTTAGTAAATTATAGTAATTTACTTATTTAACTTAATCAAGATGACTGCAAACCAGGTAGATTGGATGCAATAGCCTGTTGAGCACTGGATAAAGATGAAAGATTACAACTATGTGAAAAATGTTGTTAACTACTGTCAAGTTGTGAATGACTGCGCCATGAGAGGTGTAAAATTTATACATGATTTTAAAAATAAAGTCAAGGACCCCTAAAGTATTATTTTTCACTTTAGTAAATTAGAGTAATTTATTAATTTAGGTAATTTTATATTAATTTAATTAATTCAATCATCTAATTATGAGGCTCATATAATAATCATATAATTATAAAACTTGTTAATTTTATCTTTCAAGCTTAAACAACTACATAAATTTTTGTTAAAATTAAATAGTCAAAAGTTTCATTACATTTAGAGTCAGAACGAAAGATGTTCAGAATTTCTAACCATTTCAGTACTTTCAGTACTTCATATTTTTTTTTGAAATAAGCAGATATTTTTATTAGAAATATTAAAGTAGACACATAGCAGTTAATAAAGAAAAAGAATATCGGATGGATAGCCTCGTAAAAGTTTTATTTTCCAAAAAATATGGACCAATCAATCCACCTGACTAAAAACCTCACCAAGCAGTTATTTATTGTGAATGCAGTTGTTTTTCCAATATTACTTGTGGTATTTATTCACACCAGATTCGACAATTTTGTTTGTTTACATAGCCACCTATTTCAAAATAAGCTTCATCACTTAAGATAACTTTGTTAAAAAAATAATTATTTTCTTCTTTTGTTGCAAGAGCCCAACTAACAAATGCACAACATAAACCATGATCGGTTAGCAATAATTGTTATCTTAACTATATTTTGTAAACTTTTAGGTGAAGATCCTTATACAAAATCTTGAATAAAGTGGTTTGTTTTATGTCTAATTGCTGTGAATGATGACGAATTGATGCGTTTGGCTCTTCGCTAACACTTTCATTGACAGCAGCAATATTTTTTAGGAAACAACTACAAACAACTATAAATTTTATTTTTTGATCTTGAATTAAAACAGTTTCCTCAAACTTATTCACAATATTTAGAATGGTGGAGTTTGTTGTACAATTTCTACTTGTATATGTTGTACGAAATTTTTTTCCAACTTCTACATTACTTTCACTAAACTTAAAACAACTTTTAACAATGAAGACATGTTGTTCAATCGTATATTTCTCCATATTTATTAACTGCAATGTTTATACTTGAAAGCTATCAATAAACAAAAACCATTTTAGTACAAAAAATACAAATAGTGCAAATTTAAAAAAGTTAATCAAAATTTGATCACCCTGTAGTTATTCTATTTTTTATTATAAATGACCAATAATTTGTTAAAATTATTTAATATTTTTGTTTTAAAAATTTTTCCTTAACAAGTTATTAGCATTTAGAAAATGGTTACAACTTAAGAAAAATTAGAAGCTAATATAAACTATTACGTACATATAACAGTTGTTGTCTCCTTTATGTAACAGCTTCATTTCAGGAGAAGAAATTTGCTTGACAAAAGACTCAACAAATTCTCTTTTTGGACCAAGACAAGACCCTATGTAAATAAAACTTCAATAAAAAAATTTTTACATGTAAATACTGTTTAACACAATAACAAAAAAATATAAATCAAAAAATAAAAAAAAACCTCACTTAAATCTACATTTTAATTTGAAACTAATTACTTGTCAATAATATTAAAATTCCACACTGATTTGATTTGTAAAAACTAAAAATGTTAGCAAATAAATGAGCAAATGTGCAAAAAACTTTTACCATTTGCTTTTTTCTCATAAAATGTGCTTTCAAAACATTGTACCCTGGATTCTGTATTATAAAATATACAAGAATGTTTATATAGATCAGAATGATTTTGATACACTTGTAAAATATGGTGAACCCAAAAGTCAACATTCTCTCTATTCAAATCATCTTACTTTATAGGGTTATTTGAATGAAATAGGAGAATCAGATCATGTGAACATCATATTGAGTCTTCTGTTCATCATTTTGATGAACAGGGGAATTGCTGTTGTCAAAACTATAAACTTCATCTTTTTGTTATTGAAATTTACTTAACACATATAACATACTTATTTAACACATTTTAACATGCTATGTATTTAAAATGCATGTATTCAATATATATTAAATTCAAATATATTTAAAATATTCAAAAGTACTACTATAAGTACGTATTTAAAAATGTTTATAATTTAATGAAACTCTAAGTTCTTACAATTTTATTATCAGAGAAACAAATAAATAATTTTATTTATTTGTTTCTCTGTGTTTATACTGTGTTTTTTACATGTGTAAAGTATGAAGCTAACACTTATTTTTGTTAAAAATCAAGTTTATTACTATTATTTAACTTTATTTAAAAAGTCACTCCAAAAATAACTGCAAGCAACCACTATTAAGTCGGGAACACAAAAATATTATTAAAAAGCAAGAAAATGACAAAAGATTTGAAAAGTTGCAGGATGAATAAGTTGGGAAAACATGAAGATAGGATAGAATTTCGAAGCATTTTTGTTCCTTGCACATCAATTTGATGTGCAAAGAACAAAAATTAGTAGAATAAAAATTTTTAGAGCATGAAGGGACAGATACAATAAAATAATGCAACTTTGCTAAATGATGAGTCAAACGAGAATGAGTTTTGGTTGATGGAACTAGAGGTGATTCTACAAATACTACTACAAATACATGGTTGCTCCTTTGAGAAGCAACCATGTATTTGTAGTAGTATTTGTAGAAAAGAGAAAAAGATAAAACCTTAAGAAGGTGGGATAGCAGAGTTCTTAACAAAGCCAAAAAAAGCAAAGCAAAGGCTAAGGCCACATGTTCCAAGGTCAAGGCCAAGACCAGAAGTTTCAATTCTAAGAACAAGGCCAAGAGTTTCAAGACCAAGGCCAAGGAGAAGAGTTTCAAGGCCAAGGCTTACGTAAACATTTTCAAGGCTAAAGACTTTAAATTTGGCCTTACGTTAAGGCCAATATATATTTATTATCTTTGATAGTTCAGTGACTGAAATTAAACTATTGCTTATTGGTTCAAAACTGAATTTTATAAATAAAAAATTTAAAAAAACTACATTAAATATACATTACTAACAACTTTTTTAAACAGATTTAGATAAGTTAAATAAAAATAGTATAAAAAAATAAATAAAAAAGTACTTCATAATATTTTCTAATTTAAATATAATAAATACTATTTTAATTCAAAAAACCTTTAAAATTATGTTTTTAATTTAAAAAAATTAAAAATTCATGCGTTTGAATCTTTTTTAAATTTTGAAATGTTTTAACTAATGAAAAGCAGTAAAACAAATCATGTGACTTAATATATAGATGTAATAAATTCCCATTAACCAATCACATCATTGATTCTTGTTTTAAAATGGCTACTCAAAAATGACATAAAACACAAAATTAAGTTTTAAAGCTTTTAAGTAAACAAAAATAACTCTTGTATACAAAATCAACTGTAATTAAATTTAAACACATACAAAAGTTCTGAATTTAATAAGAAGGTGGAAGGCAAAGGCCAAAAAGTTTGAGGCCAAAGCCAATGTTCAAGGCCTAGGCCAACAGTTTCAAGGCCAAGACTAAGGCCAAGGACTAACAACTTTGTAAGACAGTGGCTCAAATTAGGCAGATAGACCAGGTCTAACTACATTTACAATTTTAGACCTTGTCTAGAAGAGAAAAAACATCATTAGAAAAAACATCACAAAAATGACATATATTTTATAAAAGTATTTCATAAATAGTCAAATAGGAAAACAGTATTCCTTACAGAGACAAATATAAGATTTGTTGAAGTAGAGGATGGAATTGAGAGAAAGAAAATGGGGAGCATGAGGAGAGGCAACCTTAGAAGATACTAACATTATAATGGATTGCATATATTGTTTCCATAAGATGTCAGTGGTAAATGATAATCCAAGAAGACAAAATAGAGTACTTATTGAGAGAGTTACCACTCATCAATATAAGATTTCACTAACATTGCAGTAATTGTTTGCAGTAAATAACTGAGTTATGTTAGAATGAAAATTCACTAACCACTTGGTGTAGTAAAGGTGAATTTATATAATTATAGCATCTTTATAAGATTTTTCTAACGACAACATATTTCCATTAAATGATCAGGTCTGTGAATCATGAAAAGACAAAAAAAAAAAAAAAATGATAAATTTTGCTGTAACATAAAATAAAAATGTTTGTAGCAAAAAAAACATAGACTGAAGATTCTTTTATTTTTTAAATCTTCTTAAAATCATGATTGCTTGTACAAGTCTAAATAAGATTTAAATAAAATGAACATCACAGTTTAATAATATGATCTGCTCTGATTGTTTATTTTTCCTTATTATAAATGCTTTCTTGGTTGGAATTCTGATATTTTTTGTGAAAATTGATAGAAATGTCGTGTTTTGACAATTATATTAAATTGATATTTACTAGAACCAATTAGAGCTAGGATCTGTAGTAGATTAAGGTCCTTTTTTCAAAAAATTTTAACTAAAATAAAGTTAACGCTGTTGAGCAGAATTGATCTCAAAAATGGTGTTCTTTAGATTCACTTTTATGGATGATAAAAAAAGTTTTGAAAATTATATCAAAAAGAGAAAAGTTTCTTTAAACATTTTAAAAATTTGATGCAATAAAAATTATAACATCTAAAGCTCTTGTTTGGACATAATACGCTGACAAAATCATGCTAATTTCAAATAAAAGAATTCGAATAATTTATAAATTGCCTTAACTACACCAAGCAGTGACTGGTGAATTTAATTCAAAATCATGGAATAAGTTAATTTAATAAGTTATTTATTTAATTACTTAATAACTTAAAATCACGTAATAATAGTAGCCATTGGAACTGAGATAATGGCAAGAAAGAGTCACTGACTTTTTTTATAAGAAAATTTGAACAAAAATTGTGTGCAAATATCTAAATTGTGTAAACTTCAAATTATGTAATGTTAAAGCATATCAAGTTTTAAAGTTTTACTTTTATTTGAAAATTGCATTGCAGAAATACCTTCTTAATTTATAGCATTTATTTGTTGTTTTTTAAAGTCTTTTGTTTATTAAATAGTGTTAAAACATTTTTGAACAATACGTCTTAGTGGCCCAAGTAATTAACTCGCAGCGTTTCTGAAGTGCATCACCATGGTGATGATATGGTAATCACCATGGTTCAAATCCTTATGCTTGAACATTTGATTTTATTTTCAACTTTTTCAATTTTTTAAAAATATAAAACATTTTAAAAGTTGTATAGATATTATATACACAACATATATAAAGATATTATATATAATAACAACAAAAGATACTTATGTTATTGCACATATGTCATGATATAGATACTTATGTTATTAATGTGTTCAAGTAAATAGTGAACTTTCTTTCTTATAGGAAAAAAGATTTTACATTCAAACTTTTATTTTCTTATATAATTAATTAACGAGGCGAGGGTCCTAATAAGTTGTGGATGGTCTGAAAAAATATCCGAATATATCCTAATATCCGAATCCCTGATATACATATATATATATATATATATATATATATATATATATATATATATATATATATATATATATATATATATATATATATATATATATATATATATATATATATATATATATACATATATATATATATATATATATATATATATATATATATATATATATATATATATATATATATATATATATATATATATATATATATATATATATAATTATTTTTCTACCGCTTACTAAAAAATAATGGAGTAAGAAATATGCATAAAAATAGTCGAAGTGGAATAGACTTACCAAGACCTGTGTTTTACAACTAGTTGTTATTAATGTTAAAAATGGAATCAAATTACTTATAAAATATTTTTATTAAACATGTTACTAAGTACTAAAAAAACATTAAACCAATTTAAAATTTTTTTTAATATTAGATTAAATGAAACTTTGTATTACAATATTGAAACAAAATTGAAATTCTTACAATAAATGCATGAAAAAAATTTTAATGCTAAACTTGTTTTTTTTTTAATGCATGAAGAAAATTTTATTTTGAAAAATAAAAAAAAAAAAGGACAACTATCTTCTGAAAAACAGCTGTTTTTGACTATTGTTAAGAAAAAACAAACTGTTTTTGACTATTGTTAAAACAGTTGTTTTTCTGTTACCGTTAAACAGTATTCATAAACCCTATAAGCCACTTCAAAACACAAGTTGTTACAGATGAGAAATCAAATATGAGATCAGTTGCCTGTTCTAAACAATTAAAAGTAGTGACTTTATCAAGACAGGACTATAAAGTTGAGTTGTCTGCAAATTTAGAGCCACTTTAGGTTTAAGATTATCAAAAAGATCATTAAATTAGATATGAAACAGTACAGGACTAAGGATGCTGTAAAAACAAAATACAAAAAAACAAAAAAAAAAACTAACTTTGTGGTAGTCATTGAACTTCAAGAATGTTTTTCAAAATAGTCTTCAAGGGTGACTTTAATACTGCTGTTAAAAATAAATGATTTAATCATCTTCCAATTTTTTCCAGATTCACCATATGTAGCAAGCTTATGGAGAAAAACAGCATGCCAAACTCTATTGAAAGCTTTTTATATGTCAAAAGCTTTTAATTTATCGTCAATTTAAGGCGGAAAGGCAAGAGCTTGCTGCCTCGAATTTTGAATTTGATCATTTTTTATCAGAGAAAAAGTTATTAGACGCGAGATAAGAAATTTGTCGATTTTAAGACCTTGAAAATAATAGATAAAAAACTGATTAGGTTTTTAGTTAAAAGAGTCAGAGTGTTTTCCAGAGTTTTTATAAATTACAACCACAGTGACCATTTTCCAGCAGATAGGAAAACAAGAGAGTAGTAAAGACAGTTCTGTGACTATGACAAGATTGTTGTTTGGACCACAAGCTGTAGAAGAGTTTAAATGAAAATTACTTTAGCTCAAGAAGCTGCTGTGATTGATATAAAATAAATTTAGGTTTACCCACAGCTACTGTGTTTTGCCAGATTAATAACAAGAAAAACACTTGCTCAACTTAGTTGGATGTCTAACGTTATGTTAACCTGTTTAACTGGATTGTCAGAAAGAGTACAACCATTCAATTCAAATTCGCCATTACAATTTTAGATTAAATGCCACAAATATTCTTGCCACAAATATTCTTGCAATATTTAGTTTATATTTATTGTTTAAGTATGCAATTGAATTTTTGAATGTAGCTCAAACATTTTAAGAATAAAAAAAGTCATTGATTATAAATTGTACAAAAAATTTTAAGTTTGAAATATAATACTAATATATATGAGCGTTAAAAATTATTATTGATAAATTCACAATAAATTGTTTTAAATATTAGTAAAATTGAAAATAAAAATTTAAAACTTGGAAACATCTAATTTTGATGGTCTTGATAATTAGGGGTAACAAATCATGGGCTAACCTTACCTATTAGGTGATCCACTTACCCCATAGTTCTTATTTTTCAATTACTGGACAAAGTCTTTGTATTTTAATTCAATAAGTTTTATTTTTTCTAGACAGTTTGTTCAATATTTCTAAACAGGTTGTTCAATTTTTTTAAATATTGATATTATGTGTTTTATCCCATAATACTGTTTTTTTATTGAAATTGAGCCTTTATGGAATGTTTAAAACTTTCCAATAGTTCTACTTTATTTTTTTACCTTTTATACTGTTTATTACGTGGTAATTGGTGTGTAGAACACAAAGAATCCAATAAAACTTAAATAAAAATTTCATTTTTTCACAAAATTTAGCATTACTTCCTCCTCCCAACCAGTGTTTACATTTTTAAATAATTAAAGATTTCATTTTCTATAATTTGAGTAGTTTTTTTTTTTTTTGTTTCTTTAGCTAGAGTAAAATGAAGTAAAGACTTCCCACTAAACGGACAAGCAGCAAAATAGTCTATCTGATCTATCTACATCTAAAAATAGTATGCATTCAGTGATCTTTGTATGGAAATAGACATTAAACTGATTATCAATTTCATTTATTTTCAACTATTAGATATACTTAAAAAAGAGAAAATTCAAAAATATAATTAATTTGAGGGACTGGTTCCTACTGTTTTTGATAAAAAGTTTAGTACTTAAAAAAAAAAAAATTTAAATGTTCTTTAGCAAACTTCAGTAAGGATTTAAAAAAGCCATTGAAAACCAAAAAAATGGCCAAAAAAAGTTTAAAAGTTTTTTTCTTTTAATAATGATGAAATTTAGTTTGTTAATTAACTAGCTTAGTTTTCCTGAGTAATGTCATGCATTTTAGCTTGATTGTTATTAAACACTGGTATGTGCTTGATGACACATAAGCATTAGATCTAATTAAAATCCCTTTGTATGGTTTCTTAAAAAAAAAATCTCTATAGAAAGAATCAACTCTCAAAGCCTATTTGTTTGCTTGTATTGAATGTTATAAAGAGTTACTTAGACTGAACAAATATGAATTGTCATATTATTAATTTCAAGAACAAAGTGCAACTTTGGAAGCCTGAAAAAATATTAGATTATTTGTGAAACTGCACTGTACTTCCAATAAATAAAAAATACAAAAGAAAATTTTAATTTTTTATAACAAACAGAGCAATTTAGTGTTAAATAATTAAAATGGCTTAATAATTAAGTTTAGAGAGTCTTTAGTCCTCTATATGCTCTCTAAACTTTATAGAGATCAACTATTATTCTGTTTTTATTTTTTATAAAGATTAAGCATCTACTCCAGGTGCAGTAGCTACAACTGCAGTTGTTCCAACACCATACCTAATACAATTTTAGATGCCAATGTAATATTAGAAATATTTTCAGAATTTTAATATAATTTAATTTTAAACATTGAATTTAAACTTTGAATAGAAAAATGTCATTTTCATAATAGTTGAACTCTTTGTAATTTTCATGTTTATCATGAGTTTCTACTTCTTCTTATGTTGTTGTTTTTTTTTACTCTTTTCAAACTTTTTGACTTCATCAAAACAGACTCAAGTACTCAAATTTAAACAAACTAACAGTTTCAATCATTTTTTCTTTTTTCTTTTTTTTAAATTCTTTTTCATATTCATATATTATTACATTTTTATTTTGTAACCTCTAATATCAACTGGTTTATTATTTGGCATTTTTGTCTCCCAAGAAAACATAAATTTAATGTGGAAATTAGGTTTACAGCCTCATGGCTGTAAACCTATGTAAACATGGCATGAGGACAACATTGCTCAGAACAGAAATAATATGCAAATACAATCCACCAAATTAAATAAATTCAAAAATGAAATTATTATCATTTTTTTAAACATTTTTACTTTCACAAAGTTTATATCAAACTCAAGTTTATAAAGCAACGACAATATATATATAATAATATAAATATATTAATATTAATAATAAAAATAATATAAATATATATATATATATATATATATATATATATATATATATATATATATATATATATATATATATATATATTTAAAATAACGATTAACTTAAAAGATTGCAAATTATATGAATCAAGAAAACAAGATGAAGGGAGCGAATTCCAAAGAACTGATGTTCAAGGAAAAAACTAGAAAAACAAGAATTTTTGGAGCACTTAGGAACAGTCACAATAAAATGATAAGTTATTGAAGGACTAGTAACTCCAGAATGAATTTCAGTAGATGGCACAAGAGATGCTAGCTATTTGAGCATTGCTGATTATAGTATTTTCATAATTCATTTGTAGCTTTACTTGCTCAATTTTTAAAAACAAAACCTTTAGAAATAGTCTTAGTCCATGCATCTTTAAGCCTGGCTAACAAACTATGTTTTAAACTAAATTCAAGAGCTTCAAATAGAACATCTTAGCATTCTTTTATATTTATATATATCCCTGCATTAAATATCATACTGATAAAACCTTTTTTAAAGGCATCAATACTGCTTAAGTATGTGCATATATATTCTGATTAATCATCTCATTTGTAAACTAGTTTTTTTCGCTTATTTTGTGATTTTGCAAACTGCTCAAGAAGAAATTCGTCAAATAAAAATAAAAAATTATTTTAGACTACACCCTTTAACTTGTATAAAAAAAAAAGACTAAAAAAATCTCATAAAATCTAACTATAAAAGCTTAAAACATATGCAGACTTACCCATTTCACCTTTAAACTGAATACTCATGTTAAAAAGAGAGAAATACTCTGGAAGTTGACTCATTGCTGATTCAACTATGTTGTTGCGATCTATTACCAAAACTGAATGATATTGATTCAATAACAAGTCTGTTCTAAAAATAACAAGTCTGTTCTAAAAATACCAAAAAAAAAAAACTTTTTTAAATGCTGTAAAAGATAAATCTTTTAAAAAAATAAAAAGATAAAAAAAAAAGAGAATTATTTTACTTAAATTCCAAACCACCAATACATGTTGTGTCCATATTAATGAGAATGATATAAAATTATTTGAGCTAAATTTTTTGAATAAAACAAAAAAATAAAGGCATACCAAGAAAACGAACTTTTTTTATTTTAGTCGAAGCTTGCCTTTTCCATTTTGTTGTAGGCCAAATTATCTTCATAATATATGCTGCAATCTACAGATTTGATAACTTATTCAAGCGTGTTTTATTCATAAGAGGTTTAGTACATGACATCATTGATTTTTTTTATTAGTTTAAAAAATCAACTTTTTATTTCTTGGTATGCAGTTATTCTTTTGTTTTATTCAAAAAAATTTAGCCAAATTTTTTTTTATCGTTCTCTTTAATATGAATACAACATGTTTCGGGGGTTTGGGATCTTTTGAAAGGTCTATAAATTGTTAGGTTGAAAAAAATCAAGAAAAATAAAATACTCACAATAATAATACTCACAAAATAAATAAAAATACTCACAAGTTAGGAGTTACTAGAAAGTAAATAGTAAAAAAAAAAGAAAAATTTGACAAAAAATTTAAGAAACTGGAATATTTATAACTCAGGAAAATATAAAGAAGAATTCCAAAACACAAAGATCAATTGTTAAAGAAAATACACTAAAAATAAAAGGAAAAAAAGATACAGTGTAACGATGCAACTTTGATAAATGATGAATCACAAGATACTGCCATTTAGTTAGTGGAATAAGAAATATAGATATATATACAATACCTCACTTGTGCAGCAACCATGGTAGTATTTATAGAAAAGAGAAAGAGATGCAACCATACAACAATGTAGTAAAAGTTTAAGCATGTTAGCAGATACATTTGATTTATAACAAGTTTTTAGGCCTTGTCTAAAAAAAAAGTATGCTGTTAGAAGAACTAGCCTAAATATAACAACAGTAAAAAATAATAAAAAGACAGAAATTAAAAGTTAAAAGCGAAAGTAGGAGTAAGACAATGGCTACATAAAAGAAAGCACGATGAAGAGAGGTAACCTTAGCAGATGCTGACTTTGCAATGAATTGTATATATATTTTTCAATAAAGGTCAGAAGTGAAGAATAATCCAAAAAGAAGTAAAATAGAGGACTCAGTGAGAGCGCCTCAATTTATATATATTAGAATAGCAACAATATTGGAAAAGTTAGCTGCAACGATATTGCAATAAATTAACTAACAATTAAAAACTAATTACTCATGTTGCAATGGTCATAACTGTGTTTTGTTTAGGATGAAATTTACTAGCCACTCCAGTCACACAAGAGAAATCACATTCAAATTTAGCTGTTGTCCTGAGCAACCAAAAAGTGATGACTTGTTAAAACTGGAGTATATAATTAAAATAAATAATAATAAAATACCATAAATAGCGATTTCACAGCGCTACGAAAAACATTTGATGCTTGACCAAAAACACTAAATTTTCATAAATTTTACTCTCTTATATCTTTTTATATGATTAAGCAATCATCCTGGGGTTTTTTGCATCAGTTAGTGTTACTCAACCTCTTTCCAGCCATATATAAAAAGTACTATGCCTCATTTGGCTTCACTTAAATATTATCAATATCTTGAGACAACTTTTGCTAAAAAAAATTGCAGCAGACACATTTTTTAAAAAGTCGCTTTTAAAGTAAGTAATAAAACACATCCAATTTGCATGAAAATTTCCATATAGATTAAAAAAAGGATGAGGAATCAAATGAAATGGAAACCTTTTTTCAAATTTATACAAAAATTTTTAGTTCTTAACGTTTAAAAACTTTGAGGTCGATTTAGTTAAAAAAAAACTTTTTTTAAAAAGGTTCCCTTTTTAGAAACTTAAATATTAGCTAAATTATTTAGCTAATATTTAAAGAGACTACCAAGTCCCAAGACATGTTGTGTTCATATTAAAGAGAACGTTAAAAAAAAACGTCTGAGCAAATTTTTTTTGATTAAAACTAATTAATAAATGCATACCTAGAAAAATAAATCTTGTTGTTTTAGTCGAAGCTCATCTTCTCCATTTTCTGCGGTATTTTGAGTATGTAAAATAAACGCGATTTTCCAGGCGCATTATACAGACTTGATAATTTATTCAAGCGCGTTTAATTCATAGGAGTTTTAGAGCATGACATCATAGATTTTTTTGTTTGTTTGTTTAAAACACCAATTGTTATTTTTTACATACAATTTCCAAATCATATTCATTTTTAAAAATTTTAAAATATAATAAAACTTTAAAATATAATAAAATTTTATTATATTTTAAAGTTCTACAATGTGTTTGTAAAAAAATTAAAAACAAAATAGTATTTTATTTGCGCAACTTTTATTAAATAATCGTCTAGACCACATGTATTTTGAATTCTTTTGTTATAAGTTTTTTTTTATTAGATAAAATAATTTTTAACCTAAATAATAATGCACTTTTATTAATTTACTTTGTAAATATTAAAAAAAAATTATTAACGCATTGTTTCTCTGATTTTCAAAAATGTATTTTTTGGTATTGAGGTGATCTAATTTCATTATTTATTATAACATCCAATATATATTATGGCGGGGGCTTAATATATATTGGATGTTATAATAATTTCCATTATTATAACATCTAATATATATTATGGCGGGGGCTTAAAAATAAAAAAATTAATATATATTAATTTTTATTTTACAGACATACATGGAAACATAATTAACTGGAATGTTCTTAAAACATCTTGCGGAAGAATAAAAAGAATATATGCGAACAAACTAATTCTATTAATTCAAAAAATAGGCTGACTAAGCAAAATAAAGTTCTAGAGTATTCTGTTGAAATGTTTTAGGAATTGTATTATTTACGATTTGTTGCGTTATGAGATATCTAGTATAAATTGTTTTTAGAATATATTATCAAATTCTATAATGAGATATCTTATATAAATTATGAGATATCTTATATAAGTTATGAGATATCTTGTATAAATTGTTTTTAGAATATATTATCAAATGAACTATTACTTTAATATTATGGCTCATTCTCGGAGCCACATCTCTCGGAGCCACATCTCTCGGAGCCACATCTCTCGGAGCCATCTGTAAAGCCGTAAATCTTTTAAACTATTACCATTTGTTCACAAAAATAAATGTTTTATAATATATATGTTTTAAATTATCAAAATTTTGAAAGTTAATTACAAATACATTTAGCTAATATTCAAGTTTCTAATTAAGTAAAAAAAAAAAAAACATCATTAAATTTCATATATGTTTATTGTCAACATCAAAAAAAACATCATCAAATTTTATATATGTTTGTTGTCAACATTGTTGACAACAAACAATGATGATGAGAACAAAGATTGATGGAAAAAAACAAAGATTTTTATACCATTTAAAGCAGTTATATATTATTTTCATAAAAAGAACCGTCCTATTTAGCTAATATTTAAGTGATAATTTTATGGCTGTGAATAAGAAATAATCCTTATTAAGGATTATTTCTTATTCACACCCTTAAATTATTTCTTATTCACATTCTTAAATTAAGCCTTAATAAGGATGTGAATGTAAAAAAATCCTTATGATAAAATAAGGATTATTTTTTATTCACACCTTTAAGATTGAATTTAAGGATGTGAATAAGAAATAATTTAAGGATGTAAATAAGAAATAATCCTTAATAAGAATTATTTTTTATTCACACCCTTAAGATTGAATTTAAGGATGTGAATAAGAAATAGTTTAAGGATGTAAATAAGAAGTTTTTTTATTTTGAATAATAAACAAAAATAATGGAAAAAACTTTTTAATAAAGTTTAATAAGGAAATATAAGGATTAATTTAAGGATGTGAATAATTAATTTTAGGACCTTAAATTATTTATTCACACCCTTAGATTAATTTTTATATATAGACTTATTAATCCTTATTAAGGCTTAAGAATTAATAAGATATATAAGGACAATAAGAATAAATTTCATTTTCAATTTTATATTTAGAATTCGAATAAGGACCTTATTCGAATTCTAAATATGAAATTAAAAGTGAAATTTTTAAAATTCTTTTAATAAATTAAAAATAAATCATCTAAATTTTTTAGAGACAATCTCTGGATTGTTTATCAAAACTGTAAGTTTGGTTATAGGCTAGAATCTATCTATTCAATAGACTATTGTGACTACAGATTGGCTTTCTTTAAACTTTTTTTTTCAAAACAAAAAATGAAAAATCATATCAACCTCAAAAGGTTCAAAAATGACCAAAAATTGAATTGTGTAAGAACTTTCAGTTATAGTACAACTTTGAATTACTTAAGCCTACTTCCCTTACTTTTTAACATAACCACAAATATTTTATATCTAAATACTTTTATTGATCGAAACCAAACTTTATTGATCCATCCCTTATTTTCTTTGATTTGAGTTACTTTAATTTAGGTTTACTTTTAACTTTGCTACCTAATTATTGTTGGAAAAAATATATTAGAATTTTTAAATATTAGAGGTATAGAAGTTTGAGTAACAGAGCTTGAAAAAATATCATTAGCAGTTTTCAAGTTTAAATTAGAAAATAAACTTTTAGAAGCAGAAACATCTTCTTGAACAAATTCTCTAGAATTTGTTCCAGAAGATGTTTGGCTAGGAGTATGGATAGAAAAATTAACAGAAGGTAGCAACTCAAAAACATTGTTAAATCATGTGAGATTGATTTTTTATTTTAACTATTTGTATTTCCAACAAGGCTGGGAGCAACCACTTTTAGAGTTACTGGTAGACTTTTAGAGTTACTGGTGAAAGATTATAACGATTAACAGATGACAATATAGATTGCAAATTATATGAATCAGGAAAACAAGATGAATGGAGAGTATTAAAAAAAAAACTGTTTTTTATTTTATTATTATATTACCATATACAATCATATACACTTATTATATTTTATTATTATATTACTGTATACAATCATATACACGTTATTAATTTTATTGTTATATTATTGTATACAAATACTAATTTAGCAGTCATTTGTATATAAGGTTTCCATGAAAGGTCAGTAGAAAAAGACAACCAGAGACGATGTAAAGTAGAAGACAGTAAAATGTTGCCATTCATCAATATAGGAGTATTAACAAGATTGCAAAGACTTTTTAAAGACTTTGCCAGATACACCATTTCATCCAGAGCAATAGAATGTGCCTCATCGCCTCTATCTAATTATAGTTTCAAACCCTTCTGTAACAACAGTTAACAGCTCAGCTCCAAATCAAGATGATTCAAATCCATATGTGACTTATGTCATTGACAAATAGAGCCTTTTGTGAACTTTTCAGGATGATCATTAATGTTGGTTTTTACCTGTGAGCTTTTCAGGATGATAATTAATTTTGGTTAGAATCGGTAAAGGGCTGAGGATAGAAGTTAACCTTGTAAGCTAAGTATTGACACTAGTGTGGTTTTGCAGCGTTTAGTGCCACAGGGTCTGTATGTTGTATTATGATGTTGTTGTGATGTTTTGTGTTGATAGAAACTTGGCTTACCTTCTCACTGGTGTCTATTGTTAAAAATGATTATTAGGTTGTTTTGTTAATGAAACTTGCAACTTCTAATCATTCAGAGTAAGTTTCTCATTTTATATTTATTTAGTTTTAATTGCTAATTTATAATTTTTTTCAATTTTTGATTTTTAAAACGAATGAAAAAATAATTTTTAAAAATCATTGTAAATTTTTAAAAATAATTTTAAACATAAATTAAGCAATAGTTTCAAACATATGAATTAATTGGATTCTAGGATCTTTTATGCATATTTACATGAAGTTTTTATAATATAGCTCGAAATTTTATTCTCCAAGACTAGCTAAATAAGTAAAAACACTTCAGTCTGTAAAATTAACGATTCTAGATAATCCCGACAAATGTAAAAAAAATTATGGCATTTAATTTTCTAATAGTTTTATATCCCTATCGAAAATCACCTAATTGTGCAACCTTTTTGCATTAATTTACTGACCAGTCTGTAAATTGTGCATTAATTTTAAAATGATGTATTTTTCTGATTCCATAATTCCTTTATGCATATTTGCATATTGTAACCTTAATTTTTGTTCTTAATGACATAATTAGATAAGTAAAAAAACTCCAGTCTGTAAAATAAATGATTCTGTGTGATCCCGACAGATTTAATAAAAAATGGATCACTATTTAAAATTTCAAATCAAATGTATTTACAGTTCAGAAATATCAAATGTATTTAAAATGGATGTGCCCAATTGGTTTGTACATCCCTTTTTTTGTAATTTGCTGACCGGTCTGTAACTTATGCAATAATTTCAATGACAGGTCTGTAAATTATGCAATTGTTTTCAAATGGTGTTTTTTTTGGACTCCATGATTTCTTTATGCATATTTACATAGTGTAACCCTAATTTTTTTAAACTTCAAGTCAAATGTAGTAACAATTCAAAAATATCACAAATTAAAAAAAAAATATCAAACTATTTAAAGTTGATATTTTTTTTTTTTTTTTTATTTTTTTATTTTACTTCACCTCCTCAAGGCCGAGAAGGCCACTACAAACGAGGAGGCTACTTATTTTGTGGCTATAACCCTCTCTCAACTCTATAACTCCGAAACACGAACCTTGACGAACAAGGTCGCTGCGCGGAGAAACGAGTTGAGCGCGGTACTACCAGGGACGTGGTAGGGATCGAACTCGAAACCACTCGTTTATGAAGCGAGCGCTCTACCACTACACCACTACCGCATATGTTCAGTTTGTTTGTATAGCCCATTTTCAGCAATTTACTGACCGATCTGTAATTTATGTGATTATTTCACTGGCCGGTCTATAAATTATGCAATAACTTTCAAAACAATATTTTGGATTCCATGATTCCTTTAAGCATATTTGCATGGTATAATTATAAAATGACCACAAATTTTATTCTTTAAAAATAAGAAAATAATATAAAAACCTTCAGGCTGTAAAATAGATGATTCTGGACAATCGCAACAGATTTTTTTTTTTAATTTTGGTTATTTATCTCTTATAGTTGTTTGATCACTATAAAATATTTCAAGTCAAATATAATAACAATTCAAAAGTTATTAAAAAGTCAGTATGACCCAAAAATATATAAATTAGTAATAAATCTCAGTCTGTAAAATAGGTGATTTTGGACAATCCCAACAGGTTTTTTAAAAACAATTTTGGAATTTTATTTTCTTATATTTGGTGGGTCACTATGGAAAATTTTAAATCAAATGTATTAACGGTTCAAAAGTTATTCAAAAGTCAGTATGACCCCAAATATAAATTAGTAAAAACCCTTAGTCTGTAAAATAGATAATTCTGGTCATTCCCGACAGTTTAAATTTAAAAAAAAAAAATTTTGGAATTTTATTTTTTTATAGCTGGTGGGTCACAATGGAAAATTTCAAGTCAAATGTATTAGCGGTTCAAAAGTTATTCAAAAGTCAATAATACTCTCATTTTTGGTGCCATAACACAGCAAATTTTCCATACTTTTCTATATATTCCCTATACCTTTTGTCAAAAAATCATAAATTATTCCACTACAAAAAGTTCAATAACTTTTGATTTGCTTAACTTCAAATGCCAAATGACTCCTCATTTTTTAAGTCAAGCCAAGCTCTATACAATTACATCAATTATATTTGATTATTTGAATTGAAAAAAAATCGTATTAAAAACTTTTGATATATCAAAAGCAATAATTCTCACCTCGTTGCTTCCATTTAATGCACAAACCTTGCACTAGTTAACAAAGTCTAGCAGTTAACAAGTCAACAACAAAACAAGAGAAAACTTGTATTGATTGTCAGGGATTTATTTAAGTATAAAATATTTAAGACTAAAAATAATAATTAGAAAATAATACTCAAAGACCTTGCTAATAATAATAAAATAACTGATTAGGCAATAATCAGAAAGATCAAAGCAACCTTCAGAGTTTTCAAAATTTGATATATATTGATTTCCAGGAAATAGAAAGTCAAGATTCAGTAGTTAGCAAACAAAAAAGATTTCAGTTAAGCATAAATTAAACAGTTTATAGTAAAAAAAAGTTTTATAATGTATTAAAAAGAGCTTCAGAGAACACTTTTTTAAGATTGTGGTAGGAATATTGTCTGGACTATAAGCTGTAGAAGAATTTAAGTGAGAAGTAACTTCAGCAATGGAAGTCAAAGTAATGATGCCTTAGGATACCTTACAATGAGATTAACCTGTTTTTCAGAGATATTTGAAAATTGTGTGGTTATTAGATTCAAAATATGAATTAGAAAAAATGTTCTTTGCAAATTGTTCTGGTTTATCCTTAGAAAAAGTAATAAGATGAAATTTTGAAATTACTTTAATGGCATTGCTAAAGATTTCCCAAAAGTTTCATGAAAATAGTTTCTGAAATAAAATACAAGACTTGGTAACTTTAAATTAATGGACTTTAGATCAGATGATATTTGTCTGATCTAAAGTCTGATCTATATATCACTTTTTTATGTTGATTTCTTGTAGCAGTAAAAGGCATTTGCTCTCTAGAGAGTTCTTCCATGGCCTAATTAACACACGGCTGAATACGTTGCATAAATAGGCTAAAAATTAGAAGGCCAGTTTTTCAATATTATAAATTTTCGGGTTTTTAGTTTAAAAAGGTTAATATAGTAAAATCCTATCTTTCCGAACATTTTCAAGTTGAAAGTTTATTATTTAGTTTAAACCATTAGTTAATTAGTTTTTACTTTTTTCAAAGTATTTAAAATTTTTAGATTGATTTTATTTTTAAAAATTTGTATTTTTTGTAAAATTTGTAAAACTGAATTTCAAATTTCAATTTAAATAATTTTTCTTATTGCTAACAAATAGGATTAAAATATAATATATTCCTAATGAGCATTATTCCTAATGAATATTTTTATCCCAGTTTTTGTTTTAGTGGTTCTTTTATGCAAAAAAAAAAAAAAAAAATACTAATAGCAAGTTTATTACAAATATATATTTACAAACATAAACTAGATATATATACACATAAACTACATTTTTTTTTTCCTTTTTCCTTTGTCTACTTTTAAAAGATAATACAGCATCTTTACGTTTTCTGTTACTTAAAATTTTTTGTTCATTGATAAAAAAAATATTTGTTATTGCTCAGTTAACAAAAGAAAGGCCCCTTTCTAAATAATCCTCACAAACAAATATTGAATTTAGATTCACAACTGAGTTAAAAGGTATTTAAATCCATTTGTGAGACAATATCTATCAGTGGAACTGTATTGCAAATTTTACCATTGTTCAACCCATTGAGCAAATGCACGCAAAAATTGTGGCTTACCATCCCCCATTACAGATGCATTACCAAATTTATGATTAGAGTACTTCATTTTAGAATTGGATATTACCCACCACAAGTTAATGAGTTTTAAAAATTCAGATGCTGAATATTCATTAGGAAAATAACTTTGAATTACTGCTGAAGTTGTTTAGTGAAATATATTTAACGCTAAGTTGACATGTTGTTTATTGTTATCTGGATATAATGTTTTCTCCTAGTTTTAATGCCTTTCTTAAGCTTGCTGAAAGAGTTTCATCTTTTTTTCATATACTCTATGAAGCAACCCCCAAGATATATCTTCTACAGACATATTTATACTAAAATTGTAATCAGTGAACTGAAATGGTGAGAAAATAAACTTTTTGGTACTAATTAAGTTATTTCTTATTTTAAAGCAAATGTACACTGTCATACATCAAATAAATTATATGATCTTTATAAGTGATGAAAAGATTTTCTTCTAGTTTATTTGATCCATAAATGCTAAGCGATTTTGAATAAGCTGACACATTAGTTGGATGGTTATCAGAAATCAATGAGCAAATGTTAAAACCAGCAGATCTTAATGTATTTAAACTTTCTTCTACTTCATCTTTAATAAAATCTCCAGTGACACTAGTCTCTGGATAGCTTTAATTACATAAGGGATTAATTTTTTTAAACCAACAATCGTAAACACAATTATTCCTTTGTAGAGATTACCTTCATTACCTTGTCCAAATAATCTACTACTATGGTATTCACAAGACTGTTGTAAATACATCTCATCAAAAAGGAGAATGCAATCATTGCTTATTTGCCCCTTGAATCAGATACTACCTTTTTCAATGGTGACATTGATGGTAAAGGAAGTTGTTTCATAAGAAGCAAATAAGCCTGAGATGATGAATACCTTTGCATTAGTGCGAAACGTAATACTTTTGAAGAATATGGAGGACAACCATTGGACTTGTAAAAGAATAATTTGGACAGTCATTAACTAAACAATAAGAATTCTCTTCAACAAGGTTGTGCATATAAGACACCAAATTATTTAAAATAGATCTTGTAAACTTACAATTGTTAATTGTTCTAAACCATTGAGAAAGTGGTAGTGGACAACTTTTATAATGCAACTTTACATGCAAATTGTTATCAACGCTTATTGATTCAATAAAAGGAGTGGAGTCTACAAAAAATAAACGATAATATAAAACAAAACTTTCATATCTTTGAGAAACTAAACCCATTTGGAGAGTTAGATTCATGAAGCATATCAATATTTTTTATTTTATTCATTTCTTAAAATGTATGAATTTCATCTGGCATGAATTTTATCTGGCATGAATTTCATTTCTTAAAATGTATGAATTTCATCTGACATGAATTTCATCTGGCATGAATTCAAATGGCATGAATTTCATTTCTTAAAATGTATGAATTTCATCTGGCATGAATTTCATCTGGCATGAATTCAAATGGCATGAATTTCATTTCTTAAAATGTATGAATTTCAAGTGGAATTTTGTTCAGTTGGAGATTTTCAAAAGTTAGGAACTTTAGGCTTTATTGAAGATGGAATGCATATTTCATCAGGATAAATGTTTGAAAAATGGTTTAACTCATGTCTTAAAGTAACTCGTTTCTCATATTTTAAATACTTTGGTTCAAAATGACAAACATATAACTGAATGTTTACTTGGCTTCCAATTTTTTCTGTTAATAAACTTTATCCATTTTTCTTCTAAATCTTTAGGGAAAATAAAAACAGCTTTACTTGAAAAAAGAGAGACTCACTTTTTTTAGATTTATAGCCAGTTCAACAATTAACAACTGCACATTTATTCACCATTATAATCATCTCTCCAAATTAAACAAAATAACAATTAACTAACAGTGCTAAAATGCAAAAAACTAACCTTCTAATTTTTGGCCTATTTATTGGCAACATATCCGGCCATATATTAAGTAAACCATGGTTCTTGCATCTTAAATACGTATATAAATTATATTTAAAATTATTTATTTATTATCATAATTAATTATAAAAAGAAATATCTAAATACTTGTTCTTATTGTTATATTTTAAACAGTTGTTGTGGTTGTATTATATTAATTATAATTTTTTCAAAATATAATTATAAATTGTTTTAAATAAGCAAGTTATTTTATTAAGAAAGATGAAGGAAATAATTATGATTACATATGAGACGCAATTTTTAGATAGTCTAAGATAATATGGTGCATCTGATGTAAAAGGAGTCCAAGATAAAAGTTCTAATGAGATAGTAAGATTTAAAAGGACAAATGAGATATAGTAAGATAGAGAGCATTGTTTGAACTATCTAAAGGAGAATGAGAAGAAACTGGGCATAAGCTCGAGTCAGAGACAATACAGAAATCAAAAAGCAAAGATATGTGCTTTGAGTTGTCTAGGTAAGAAATTAAAAAAGACAAGTCTCTACCTTTTTCTTAGTAGTATTAGAGCAGAGCCTTTCAGAATGATAAGCATTATGTTCATTAAAAACAAATAAACCCCATAAGGGCTTGGTGAACAAGTACAATGTTGGGAACTTATGTTATTTGAACATCATTTAGTTTATGTTTTTAAGAGTTTTTTAAATTAATGGAAATGTAAAAATATTATTAGAAAAATACATGTAAACATTTTTGAAATTAACTTTTTGAAATTATTATATATGAATCTTTTTATATAAATAGTTATGTAAAAACTTTATTAATTTGCCTAAAAATATATTTAAAACTATTTTTAACTAAATACTATCATAAAATAAAATAACTTTTAAAAATTTCTTACTTCATTCTCATCCAGTTTAATTTGTTCTTAAAGCTCAGAATTGTTCTCCATGTGCTCGCAAAAACAGTGTTGTTATTTTCATCCAGTAAAGATAGATTTGATGCAATAAATTCATTAAAAAGGGTGTAATAAGAATCAATATGCGACAATGATAAAAACACTTCTCTAATGACCTAAATTTCAATTGAAACAATTATTTGAAAAACAAACTTAACATAAACTTTGTTAACTGATTTTATGTTTATAAAAGTATTAAACTATATTGTCTTTTGAAACAAATACTTTTTTAATTTTCTAATTATTTAAAGTCCAACAAATTAAATGTATAAATGTAATAATAATAAAAATTTTAAATAAAATTAAATTTGAAAAAAAATAGAGTGTAAAACACCATGAGACCTAGTGCCATTTGGTCACTAAAAAACATGCAAAGCAAAAACTAATTTCAGAAAAGTTTTGAAATCGCATCTAAAAAACTTAGATGTTTTCTTTATAACTGGCAAAAAATTAACGGTAGTTGTTTTAAAAATAAAGGAAAAGGATTTATTGCAAAAGAAACTTTGCACGAAAATCCTTAATGCTTTATTTTAAATAGCTTTAGGATAATCACTCAAAAAACATATTATTTATAATTTAATTGCCTTTTTTTTTTCTTGGGTTGTTGTTAGTATGCAAGATTACTTAATAAAAATTAGTCAAATTTGATAGGGTGGGTGTAGGGTGATGGTAGTGACCAATGGAAGCAAATAATCCTCTTGCTAGCAATCACCTTCAAAATAAATTCAAAAAAATTGACTTTTTTTCTTAATCATAAAATATCAACACCCAGTTAAAACCCCCAGTCAAAAAGAAAGTGGTGTATGCAAAGCCTGATTCAAATCGTAAATTGTCAATGCAAAAAAAAGAAGAAAGTCCAAAGCAGCATTTTATTCAGGTAAATACAATTTCTTACCTGAATAAGATGCTGAATACAACTACTAAAAGTGATTACTCTATGGTCCAGCTGTTGTTTTATTAAATTAATAAAAAAATTTAGATAAAAAAATTTCTACATTTTATCTATTCATGTCATTTTCTGTTTTTTTTTAGATTGCACACAATCATATGACAGAGATTTCTAGTTTAATTTAATCATGACAGAGATTTCTAGTTTAATTTAAACATGACAGAGATTTCTAGTTTAATTTAATCATGACAGAGATTTCTAGTTTATTTTAATCATGACAGAGATTTCTAGTTTAACTTTTCAAGAGAAAATTTCAAGAGAAGAGTTTCTTTCTAAGAGAAGAATAGACTTTCTAGTTTAATTTATAACTAACGTGAATCCTTTAACAACAATTTAGACTTGAAAATAAATCTTCATAAAAAAAAAACAGAAACATATTTTTTTTTAAATCGACTGTGGCGAACACCAGCAAAAGACTAAAAATTTCCAGATGGTAAACCATAGCCTACTATATTCATGGCCGTATATCTTACATTTTTGAGGGGGAAATTAAGAGGCCGATTTCTACTGAAAAAATGGCTGCGCAGAATATTATATTTTTAAAAAGCAACTTTGTTCTTAATTTTTAACTTAAAGTTCTTCAATGTAAAAGTGGCAGTTGTTTTTAATATATATACTCTTTAAGATAAAATGGATATCAAAGATTTAAAGACATTTGTGTAATATTTGTTGGAGAATTGTCACAGAAATTATTAAAATCAATATACATTTATATCTATGTATATTATATTTATATATATATATTTATATATATATATATATATATATATATATATATATATATATATATATATATATATATATATATATATATATATATATATATATATATATATATATATATATATATATATATATATATTTATGTATATTTTAACGCTTTAAAAAAAAAGTCAAGAAGTATTTCAAAGAAATCAAACAATAGGTAAATTTTATTAAACTATATAAACAAATGCTATGGAATTAACATATTGGCAATTTTGATATCACTTTTTTCTTTGCCTCTTTTTAAATGTTTTTAAGTTATTATTGGAAACCGAATCCTTTAATAGTTTTTACTTGTTATTAAAAAATACATTAACAAGAATTTTTGTTGAAAACGTGATTCCCTAATTTTCATGATTTTCACAAACAAATTTGCTTTTTGGTGCATATTTATGTAACAGATATGTTGATGATTTAATGACTGGAATTGATAGAGATGAAATTTCATTCTCAATTAAATCCAAAATAGCAAATACACTGCACACAAATTCTGCAAGCTGTTTGGATGGAACATATTGTCCACCACATGACAAGAGAGATAGATAAGAATTATTTTCAAGATCAATGTCTCCACCTTTTAAACATGATTTGCAATTTTCACATTTAGACCTTTTTGACATTTTTTTTGCAACACAGCCTGCTATAGTTATTGCCACTTCTAAACTATTATAATCAAGGGAACTTTCCATAATTTCTTCTGTTTGATTTTCAAACAGTTCATCAAGTATTGTCAAGGAAGGTGGAATATCTAGTATTAGATTTTCTTCCCAGAAGTTTATATGCTCCTTAATTAAAATGCTGATGCAGTTTGAGTTGTGAGGGTGAATGCAGGTGAAAGAGACCACTGATTGATCCAATCAGCCAGAGCTTGGTAAAAAATAATTTTATTGTCTCCTAATACAATAGCATTGCCAATAATATTTGATGAAAACCTTTGTTTAGAATTAGCAATAGTCCACCAAGTGTTAAAAATAGTTAAATAACTTGAAATATCTTTTTGATTTGGATAGTAGCTTTTTGAAGCTGCAATTGTATAATTGCTAACGCAAGTTAGCAATTATACAATTGCAGGTCATGGTCAGGTCAGGTTTTCCTGCTACTGGTAATATGTAAACCAGTACAACCTGCTTCATGTCCTGCTGCCTTGTAGGATACGCTTTTTTAGGCAAAGGCTAGGAGAAGTTAACTCCGAATAAAAACACCCCCTGCCTTGGGGCTCTTGGTTGAGTAAAGGCTAGAGATGGTGTCTCGATAAAAATACTCATCTTGGGCAGATGTTACATGCATCCAGCTCCTGTCTTGTAGAAGGCCTCCTAGGCAAAGACTTAAGGGGTAAACAGATTCTATCTGTTGACCAGCCTCGCACCCCTTCCTCATCTATTAGGCTGGCGCAGATGTATTTTTAATACATTGTTTCCAGTTTAGGATGTTGAACGCTGGATCTTCTTGACTCAATGCGTGGGTATTGCTTGTGTCTCTATTTTTACGACTGGGCAACTCATTCTATTATCTCCTAATGAGGGTACAGCTCTAAAACTCAGTTTTATGGTTCTGAGGCCGGCTGGTAGTCAGGTTTCCCGAACTCTGAGGTAGCTCTCAGAGAGGCTGATTCCATCAACAGCCGAAAAATATCAGAGTACTAACAGTGCCATGTTGCGCATGGATGGTGTCCCTGTTTGTACTGTTGGTGTGCATTGCAGAGGCCACATTTGGAGCCCTTTGTTACGGCTTAGGGTTTATTAATAGTAATGAGGCTATTGCTTAGTTGTTAAATAGTGTACTGAGTACTATCTATACTTGAGTCAAGTTCTTTATAAATTCAAAATGACTAAAGTACCTAAAACTAAAAAACACAAAAAACCATCGTCATCACCAAGTTTTCTAAACCTATCATTTACTAATATTCGTGGTCTTCGAAATAACTTTTCTTCTGTTGAGTCTTATCTCTTACAAAGTTCACCAGACCTACTTGCTCTTTGTGAGACTAATTTGAGTTCGGCTGTCCCATCTTGTGATCTTAGTGTTGATGGTTATCTTCCTTTAATTCGTAAAGACTCCAATAATCACATGCTTGGCCTGGGCATCTACATTCGTAAGAACTCACCCATTTGTCGTGAAACTAGGTTTGAATCTACAGACTATTCATTTTTGTGCTTTCGTTTAGCACAACTTCACTCTATCGCCTTTCTCTTTGTTCAATATCGCTCTCCTTCATCCCAAGATTGCACTATTCTTGATGCTATTTCTGATCAAATTGACCAAGCCCTCTCTCTTTATCCATCGGCCAATATCGTCGTTGTTGGTGACTTTAATGCCCATTACACCGATTGGCTTGGCTCTAGTGTCAGTGACTCTGCTGGCGTTAAGGCCCTCAACTTTTGCCTTTCTCAATCTCTAACTCAAATAGTCAACTTTCCAACTCGTTTTCCAGACAACCCTAATCATTTACCTTCTCTACTCGACTTATGTCTTGTTTTGGATCCTAGTCAGTGCTCAATTTCTCCACATTCACCCTTAGGTACTTCTGATCACGGTTTGATCTCTCTAAAACTATTATCAAACTCTTCTACTTCATCAGAATCCTCCTATCATCGTACATCTTACAACTACCTTAAAGCTGACTTGGACTCTTTCCATGATTTTTTTCGTGATAGCCCTTGGGTAGAAATCTTTTGTCTTCCTGTTGACAAATGTGTTTTTTACATAACTTCGTGGATTCAGGCTGGCATGGAATCTTTTATTCCCTCTCGACGATTCCAGGTCAAACCTCACTCTTCTCCTTGGTTTTCCTCACATTGCGCTGCAGCAATTTCTAATCGAAACCGTTACTTCCATATCTATCAGCAAAACAATTCTCCAGAAAACAGACATCTGTTCACTATCGCCAGAAACCATTGTAAAAAGGTTTTGTCTGACGCCAAAGCTCGCTATTCTCAGGTCATTAAATCTCGTATCTCATCACAAAAATTAGGCTCTCGAGACTTCTGGAGAATCTTTAACAGTATCAATAATAAGGGCAAATCTGTTATTCCTTCTCTCTTGTATGGTTCAGACTTTGTCACCTCACCTAAAGACAAAGCTGAATTGTTTGCTAAGAACTTTTCATCAATATCATCTCTTGATTCCACTAGTTGCGTTTTACCTGACATAGCTGTCAAACAGGTTGATCCCTTGCTTGACATTCGCATCACTTCAGCTTCTGTATCAAAAGTAATTTCCTGCTTAGACTCTTCAACAGCTTGTGGTCCTGACAACATTCCTGTTGTAGTCTTGCAGAGGTGTTCTCCGGAGCTTTCATCCATACTTTCAAAACTATTTAACAAGTGCTTATCAGAGTCTTGTTTTCCATCATGCTGGAAAGCAGCATCTGTTATCCCTATTTTCAAAAATTCCGGAGAGCGATCTGATTCATCTAACTATCGTCCCATTAGTCTTCTTCCTGTCATAAGCAAGGTTTTTGAATCTTTAATCAACAAACACTTAATCTCTAATCTTGAATCAAATAACTTACTATCTGATCATCAATATGGATTTCGGTCTTCTCGTTCTACAGCTGATGTGCTAACAGTAATAACCGATAGGTTTTACCGTGCATTAGATAGAGGTGGAGAGGTTAAGGCTATCGCACTTGACATTTCTAAAGCTTTTGATAAAGTTTGGCATGCTGGTCTTCTCCATAAGCTTTCTTCTTATGGTGTAGCTGGTAACGTCTTTAAGATTATTGAGTCCTTTCTTTCCAATCGTAGTATAAAAGTTGTCCTCGATGGACAACACTCTTCTTCACATCCTGTAACTTCAGGGGTTCCTCAAGGTTCAATCCTTGGCCCTATACTCTTTTTAATTTACATTAACGATCTTCCAGATATTCTCACATCTAAGGTGGCATTATTCGCTGACGACACTACCATTTACTCTTGTCATGATAAGAAGCCTACACTCTCTGATTGCTTGGAGGGGGTATCTGAGCTTGAAAAGGATCTCACTTCTGCTACAGCATGGGGCTCACAGTGGCTGGTGAACTTTAATTCAGATAAAACTCAATTTTATTTGGCCAATCGTTATCGTAATAATTTAGATCTTCCTATATTTATGAATGGTAATGTACTAGATGAGTCATCTACCATTCATCTTCTAGGATTAACTCTTACTTCTGATCTTTCTTTTAAACCGTATATCAAATCCATTGCAAAATTAGCATCTGCTAAGGTTGCATCTCTTTATCGAGCTCGACACTTTCTTACTCCAGATTCTATTCTCTATCTCTATAAATCTCAAATCCGTCCCTGTATGGAATACTGTTGCCACATCTGGGGCGGATCTTCTAATGATGCTCTTTCTCTTTTAGACAAGGTGCAAAAACGAATTGTAAACATAGTTGGACCTGCTCTGGCAGCCAATCTCCAACCTTTATCACATCGTCGTAATGTTGCTTCTCTTTCTCTTTTCTACAAATACTATAATGGGCACTGCTCTAAAGAGCTAGCGTCCCTTGTGCCATCTACTAAAATTCATTCTCGTGTTACTCGCCATTCAATTAAGTCTCATCCTTTTTCTGTGACTGTTCCTAAGTGCTTCAAAAACTCTTATTCTTCTAGTTTTTTTCCTCGAACATCAGTTCTTTGGAATTCGCTTCCTTCATCTTGCTTTCCTGATTCATATAATTTGCAATCTTTTAAGTCATCAGTCAATCGTCATCTTGCTCTACAGATTTAGTCTTTTCTCTTCCAGTAACTTCCAACTCTTATAGTGGTTGCTTGCAGCCTTGTTGGAAGTGAAGATGTTAAAAAAAAAAAAATAAAAAAAAAATAAAAAAAAAGTGGCACACTTTGTTTATGATTTCCAGGATGTAATGCCTCATATGTAAGCTTTGGAGCTTTTCTAAGTTTACCTTTCAGATCATTATCATTATGGTAAATCTTAAATAAGTCATCCTAACTAATATATCTTGATGGACAATCAATATTGATATATGCATTATGGTATTTAAAGTCTGGAAAAACAAATTTTTTACCATTTAATAAATTATTTCTAAGATTTCATAAATCATAATCCATAAAACAAATATGTCTTCTTTTCATGATTCTGTGGGTGAATAATAAAATACTTTGATTCAGACTTGAACATTGTAACTAATGATGAGAATGCACTAATGTTAGTGGAATGATTGTCTGTAATTATACCATGCACAGTGAACCCAGCACCTAATAGATTTTTAAGATTGTCAGCTATTTTTTGTGATGTTTTTTCATTCTCCAATTTCCAGAGAATGTGACTTCTGGAATTTCTATCATGAATGTGACAATTTCTTTGTACAAGTTACCTTCTTTGTCAGCACCAACATACTCTCCTCCTTGATATTGTGCTGCTTTTTGTAAATATATTTCATCTATAATCATAATACAATCAGGAGAAATTTTTCCTTTTTCGCGTAGAAGTTTTAAAGCTTTTATAGGATCAATACCTCCTTGTTGAACTTTATTTAATAAAGATATTGATGGTAAAGGGAGCTTTTTAAGTAGTAGTTTGTATGCCTGTAGAGATGTATATCGTAAAGGTAATGCATATCGAATCACCTCTGCTGAGTATGGTGGCCTGTCTTGTGGCTGATAAAGCTCTTTATCTTTAATTTCATCTAAAATAGTATCATGATTTTCTAATGTGTAGTTTCTCATATAAGAAGGAAAATTTTCTAGCATACTAATTTTATTAAGTTTTGCATTATGTCTTTTAACAAACCAATTTGGTAATGGAAGCGGTGTTCCTTTGTACTGCAATTGTACATTTAGGCCTACATCAACTGTTATTGATTCTAATATAGTTGGAAAATATGTCTGTTCATTAAATACTATATTATAAAATACAACACCTTTTTCAAATCGTTTAAATTGAAACCCTGGTGGTGCTACTGCTTCATTCAAATTATGTACATTTGTAATTGAATCATTTTTCTTAAATATTTCTAACTAATCTTTTTGGAATATTCTCAATTTAGGAGGACTTCAAGAAGTTTGTAAAACTGGCAAAGATGATTTTTTTGCAAAAGTTCACAAGAATACTTAGAAGGAACAGGTTTTAAAAGCTTATTCAGTGTGCATTTATTACCTCTAAGTATATATTTATCTTCAAAATGAAGTTCACATAAAACAGAATGTTTTGTTGGAGTCCAATCTGAACAATCGTTCAGATTGGACTAACAAATCGTATCCAAAGTTGATTTAAGTTTTGGTCTGTTGGAAAATGAAAAGATACAATTTGTTTGTGTTTGTTGCTAAAGTATTCAGATGTACATTTTGGTGCAGCACATTTGTTGACCATTTTCAATATAAATTCTTAAAAAATTAGTAAATTCAGAAAAAAGAATATTTTTAAAAATAATATTTTAGCATATTTTGCATCTAAAACTTTCAAAACCAGCCTCTTAATTTCCCCCTCAAAAATGTAAGATATATGCCCGTGTAAAGGCCATGGGTAAATGTAAGATATATGCCCGTGTAAGGCCATGGGTAAACATGTTTCTTGTTAATTGAAGCCATTTATTCTATGAGCATTAAAAAGACCAACTCTTGATCTATAGGCTAAAACTGAAAGATTAATAATTTATGAAAATGCGACCAAGAAACGAATATTCATATCAGACAAAGTCCAAATAAGTGGCAAACACTGGGCGTTTAACCCTATACAATGATTTATTGAGTTAAACAAATTTTTTAAAAAATTAACAAAACATTTTATCTATTAAAACAAAACATATTGCAAAAAATATATTATTTTTTAAAACTGAAATATGTTATTTTCATTACTATTTTTCTTTTTTAAAGAAGATTTAAGTGAGTAAAATAAAAGCAAAATACAATATAGTTTGAACTCATCCCTTCCTTTATTAAAAGTTTGAACCCACCCCTTCCTTTATTAAAAGTTTGAACCCACCCCTTCCTTTATTAAAAGTTTGAACCCATCCCTTCCTTTATTAAAAGTTTGAAACCATCCCTTCCTTTATTAAAAGTTTGAACCCATCCCTTCCTTTATTAAAAGTTTGAACCCATCCCTTCCTTTATTAAAAGTTTGAACCCATCCCTTCCTTTATTAAAAGTTTGAACCCATCCCTTCCTTTATTAAAAGTTTGAACCCATCCCTTCCTTTAATAAAAGTTTGAACCCATCCCTTCCTTTATTAAAAGTTTGAACCCACCCCTTCCTTTATTAAAAGTTTGAACCCATCCCTTCCTTTATTAAAAGTTTGAACCCACCCCTTCCTTTATTAAAAGTGTCACATTTTAGAAGAGATGTTTCCATCGCTTCACTCTCTAAAAAAAACATCTAATCAAAAAACCACAAAAATTAATTACAATTGCACAAATAGAATGTATAAAGTAACAATCGAAAACCATTCTGAAATTGTAAACAAATTTTTCCGTATAAATAACTTTTATGCCTTAGAAACAACTTTTTTTTTAATTTTGCATGTTGAAATACTTAAATTCTAAATAAAAGACATTAATTTATCATTAATTTAAATTTATTAACTTAAAATTATTAATTTTCAATTGAATTTCATTTAAAGTTAAATTAAAGTTAAAAAGGGCTTTTAAAGAAAATATATTTATGGATAAAGTTATATTTTTTTTCATACCTGAAAATACTTTACTTTTCTATATAAAAAAAATTCTTTGAAGGAGGCTAACTAATAATTATTCTTATTGGACTAGTTACTGCCATAACTCTCTTTAGAGAACTAAGTACACTGCTAAATTTTTTTTGGGAGGGAGGACTTATTAGCATATTACATCTCTATTAATAATAAAATTCATTAAGTTGCTCAATATATATATATATATATATAATATAAATACAAATATATATATATATATATATATATATATATATATATATATATATATATATATATATACATATATATATATATATATATATATATATATATATATATATATATATATATATATATATATATATATATATATATATATATATATATATTTGTATTTATATTATATATATATATATATATATATATATATATATATATATATATATATATATATATATATATAACGATATAACAATTTCTTCTTTAAATGCTAACCTGAGCATTTTTTTCTTTTTTTTCACTGTAATCATCTAAGAGTAAGCGCCCAAGACAAAATATTTGTTTTGGATTCTGAGATAACAAAATAAGTACCAAGTTTTCATCATTTTGAAAATTTGCATATAGTAATGGCGGCCAACCATACTCATCTAAACAATCTACTTGATGTCCAAATTCAAGAAGCGTTTGAACTGAATTAACAGCACCACTAGCAGTAGCCAAATGAAGAGCAGTAACCCCATTTTTGTCCTAAATTGTTTAATAAAAACTAAATTTATATAAAAAATAAATTTGAAATAAAAAATATTTTACTAAATAACTAAAAAAATAAACAGGGTTTAACAACTATGAATTTATTAAATAAGTTTAAAATTCAAAATATTAACTTCACATAAATTAAATGAAAACTGTTTCAAATTATTTTGACAAACAAATTTTATTATTAGGTTTGATTTTTTTTAAAATAATTTATAATTGGTTGCACACCTCTCATGGGCAGGTTGAAATAGCACTGTTATGCAGGCTGAAATGGTACTGTTATGCAGGTTGAAATGGCAATGGTTTCCAACAATGCATTCATTTAAAGTGCTATTTTTGGTACATTGATAAGTTAAAAATATTTGCATTTTTAACCTATCAATGTATCAAAAATGACTGAAAATTGGAATTTATAAACAAATAGACAATATATTCTTAAATATAATTGAGTTCTGACCTGCAACAAATTGCTTATATTTTGCCCATTTACTGCAGACAACTAAAGCTAATCAGTAAACCTGTAAACGTTGATGAATAGAAAAACTTTTTCATTTTAAGATTTTTTAGTATTTTCAGACTTTTTCCAGAGTTGTTGAGGTTATCGTTTTTTTCTGATAGGATTAAAGTTAATGAAAATCACTAATTATAAAACACTTAAAAGTTAGAAAAAAGTTATTAGGCATTAAAGTATGATTAATATTACCATTCCAAGCTTGTTCGGGAAGCGGGTGCGATCGCACTCGATAACTGACCACGGAAATAATATTTAGTTGCGAAAAACTGGCCAGATTTTTTAGTCATTTTGAGAACATTTAAGTTTATGTATGTTTCCTTAATTAAGTTTATTATTTTATCCTAAATTTTAAAATATTTTGTTTTACAGACATACATGGAAACATACATAAACTCGAACATTCTCAAACACCTTTGTGCAGAAAAATAAAAAAATATATTTATTTTCAATATTTCTAAAAATACTAACCGAATGTTCTAGAGTATTCTGTTTTGAAAAAATATTTTGAAAAAATGGTATTATTTAAGTTTTGTTATGTTTTCATTGAGATTTCAAGCATAAATTGTTTTAAGAATATACTACTATTTTAATTCTCAGAGTCACATCTGCAAAGCTATAAATGATTTAATTAACATTATTTGTTTACATAAAAAAATGTTTTAAATTTCTATTTTTTAAATTGTCAACGTTTTGCAAATATATTATAGATTTTATTAGTATATTCTTATTTTATATATATAAGGGATGTATTTTTATGTATGCATTTATTATATATGTAATTTTATGTATGTGTATTTTATTCTAATATAATCTTTTAAAGCAATTTGTGCGATTGATTTTGTAAAATAAAAAAACTTTGTAAAATAACAAAAATAAAACTGCATTTTTAATGAAATTATTAACAATTATCAAAGTTAATACAAATAATTTTAACCAGGAAGTCATTTTCCTCAGTGTACCCAATAACTGATTCTTTCCCCCGAGAAAAAAAAGTTTTTAAGTTCATAGAAATTGGTTTACTAACTTCAATTATTTTTGCTTCAGCCATTCTTACAAACTCATTATACTCAAACTTAAAGTTACTTTTTTCTGTTTTAAATACTAATTAAAATTATAAAGCCCACTCACTAAATTTCATCAGCGTTATTGTAAAGCAGTTACGCTTCCTCTTCACAAAGTAATTTAACGTTTTTAGTTAATTTCTATCTAGCTAATTGAATTTCAGTAACTCAATGATTTAATTATTTCATTTGTTCATCTTACTAAGAAGAATTGTTTCAAATGTGATAAACATTCATTAATAATAAGTTGTTATGCTATAATATAGAGTCTATATAAAAAATGTCGCTTCATTTTATAAAAAAAATTATAAAAAAGCGATGTTTTAAAAATATTTGCTATTTTTTAAAGTTTTTTCGCGTTAAAAGCTATTTTTCTTTTTTAAACTGTCTCTCATTGGTTCAGTTAATCTTAATGCGCTTTTTTGTTTGTTTTGAAATGTTCAAAACAACTAAAAAATCTGGCTGGTTTTTTGCAACTAAATATTATTTCTGTGGTCAATTATCGAGTGTAATCGCACCTTCTTCCCGACCAAGTCTGCCATTCGTAAATCAAAAGAAGCTATTGTATAATGTTTATAAATCAAGATAATAAGGCTACTGTGTTATAAATATTTCTACACTGCTGCATTAAGTTTGAGATTTTTAACATGATACAAAATAATTGAGATAATCAGAGATGAATTCCCATAAATTTTTATTTAAATTGACTGAAATATATATATATATTTTTTTATATAAACTTATATATAATTTTTTTTCTTTTATATATTTTATATATATATATATATATATATATATATATATATATATATATATATATATATATATATATATATATATATATATATATATATATATATTCACTTAGAATCAATGGTCCAGCAAATCACACCCGAGGCCATAAGGAAAGATTAATATGTACTTTAGCGCCCAGATTTCCACAGCGACAAAATTTCTTTACACATAGAGTTGTTAAAATAATACCTACCTCAGAGTGCGATAAATGCTGAAACAATTAAAGATTTTAAGTCTACAGTTGACCATTATTTTGACCATTATTTTGTCAAAAGTGGCATTAACTAATTATATGCATGTTATTGGTTTTGTAAGATGGTCTGGATATAGTTCATGTGGTCAGTAGCATTAACATACTATAAATTTCTCGGGTCTGTTTAAGGGAATCTAATAAATTTCTTTTTGCATAAAATTAATATAGATTTTTTTCAATTAACAAATTTTATGAATATTTTATGTTCAGACAAATAAATAAATATATTTAAATGTTTCATTAATATAAAAACAAAAGTAAAGACCAAAGTTATTTAATTCAAGCGGCTTTCAAAAAAGTTTCTTTTTTTTTCTTCTCAACAAAAACTTTAATGATTTTTATATAAAGTTTATTAAAGAGACGCTGTTTAAAGTCGTCGCTTATAAAATTCAATTTTTTTTTTTTAATTTTTTCCTTTTTTTTTTTTACTTGTAAAAAAATCATAGATAATTAAATAATACAATTAAAAAATTTACAACTTTCAAAGATACTTTAATTAAAATCATTAGCTACTTTATTTAAAAGCATTTCGCTAATATAAAAACGTTAGTAAAGATAAACGTGTCAAAGTTATTTATTTACAACATAATTAAAAACCAATTTTTTCAGCGCATTTGTTAAAAACCGTGGTTAAATATTAATACAAAATATTATTTGCGTGATCATATAAAGACTTGAAATTGGACGCCTTCCTGACCAAGCCTGTAATTATCAACTCCTTTTTTAGATCTTGAAACTTTCTTGAAATCTATGATTATCAATTATTTGTTTAATTTTTAAACCAATCAAAGCAGCTTTCTTTCTTTTCTTTTTTTTTTTTTTTGGTTTTTATATTGTTAATAACATTATTTATATCAAATTATATTAATTTTCTATATCATTAATATTTTATTTTTTAGTTCCGAAAAAAATAATGTAACTTTAAGATAATTTGAAAACTCATAAATAAATATCCTTCAGGTATCAAACATAAAATTAAAAAAAATAATCTTTGATATAAAATGCATACAAGTTTTTATATTAAAACTCTAACTGAGTTTCTGGAAATCTATAAATCTTTCAGGAAAAAAAAGCCAAGGGGTAGATTAATCAAGAGGTATTAAGTTGAAATCCACCCTAGGCCTCTAGAAATAACTTCTTGAAACTTTCATAAAAATTTTATTACGCAGTAAAGTTTTATTGTTTTAAAAATTAGAACTAAGAAAGAGTTACAAACAAAGTTCAAAAAAAAACCTCCTCAACTGTAGTAAAAGCTTTTGTTGGAAAGCTCTTTTACCTAGGAAGGTAAAAGTAATAGCAAAATAAAATACTGGTAACTAGCATTTAAAAACTTTTTAAAATAAAAAAAATGGTAGACATAATAAAACATTGACCATTCTTCAATTAAAAGATTGCCAAATGAAATGCTTTCACAAACAGCTTTTTGAAATATAATTGGTTTCTAATATGAAAACTATTTACTTCAACTATTTTAGTTTTTTTTTTAACTTATTAATGAAAAAAATTTTGTCAAAACATTAGTAATTTACAATTTGATTACCATATTAGGATACAATCAATTCACCTACTTGTTTGGTTTTTCAAAAAGGAAAGCACCAAACTGAGTAAATACAATGCAGCGTGTGTCTCAATAATGTAAAAGTCTGATTTCAACAAACACCTCTAATTCTAAACCCAACCCCATACTTATTTTATGAAACTCCACTCAAAACCAAACCTTGGTTAGTTAATAATTATATTATCATAGTTAAACAAGAAACCTTTTTATTTACTGAAGCACCATATTTAAGAAGAAGTCTAACACTGTCAGCGCTTCCCACTTCAGAAGCATACATCAATGGAGTAAAGCCTAAATAAAAACAAGTAAAAAGCTTTATAAAACAAACTATTTTAACGTTTTATTATTTATATTTAGTTTTTCAAAAATTTAATATTATCATAAATACTTAATTTTTTACATACAGATAAAATTTGCAAAATAAATAAAATAAGAAATTTCCTGAAAATTTACTTCAAGAAACTTCTTAACAATATACAATTACACTTAAATTTACACTTTTCTAGTGAATTGACTAATAATCATTAAAAGCTTTATAAAGCTTTATTTGTAAAAGAAGTTACAGGACATTATGTGAGTCTACAGGACATTATGTGAGTCTACAGAAGGTCTACAGGACATTATGTGGGTCTAAAGAAAGTCTACAGGACATTATGTGGGTCTGCAGAGCCAATAATGCCCTGATTTCTAAAGATTAGTGTAACTTTTCAAAACTCTTTAGCTTACAACGCTTGACTTATAGCACTTACAACAACTTTTGAGCTTCATTAAATTTTCTTTCTCATACACACTTTCTCATTTTTTATCTTTATTTTATTTTATTTTTTTTCTTGTAAAATATCTACTTATTTGTTGTATGGAATTTAATTTATTTATTTTTACCCATGTATCATATTTCCATCCATGTATCATCAAACTATATCTATATCTATATCTATATCTATATCTATATCTATATCTATATCTATATCTATATCTATATCTATATCTATATCTATATATATATATATATATATATATATATATATATATATATATATATATATATATATATATATATATATATATATATATATATATATATATATATATATATATATATATATATCTCAAAAAGAAAAAACTAATGATTGCAAAAGTCAGCAGTAAACATTTTAGTTTTACTCCACATTAGTTAAAAAATGAACTTTATTTTTGAAATTCAATTTTGAAACCTTTCAACATAGTTATTAAAATATTGAAATTGAAACTTTAATAGAAGATAAAGAAGAGTCACAAAAAATAACAAATGCAAATGCAAATAATAGTGAGAAATTAATAAAAAGATATAGAAAAAAAAGCGAAACAGAAAAATAAAAACATACATTTATTATTAAGAACCAGGAATACCAAATTGTTACTTATTTGCTGCTACTCATCATACTAAATAGCTAGACTCTAATACCACTGAACCGGCTGGCACTAAGCCTATATTTTCTGCATTTCTCAATCTCTTACTCAGATAGTTAACGTTGTGACTCATTTCCTAGACAACCCTAATCCATTACCTTCACTCCTTGATTTTTGTCTTGTCTCTAACCCAAGCTTATGCTCAGTTTCTCCTTTCTCTCCCTTAGATGGTTCTGACCATACATCTTTATAAGTTCTTTTCTCATTCTTCTTCTGACATCATTGGACTACTTACTATTACCTTAAAACTCTTTTTGTAATTTTCTTTGTGATGGTCCTTGTGATAGTCCTTGTATTTTCTCTCTTCACTGATAAATGAACTTCCTATGTAACCATCTGGATTCAGGCAGGAATGGAAGCTTTTATTTCTTATCGGTTCAAAATCAAGCCTTATTCTATTCCATGGTTTTCACCTCCTTGTGCAGCTGCTATACTAATCGTAATCTTTTGCAAAGAATTTTTGTTCTAATTTGACACTTTCTTTCAACCATACTCTTCTTTCCATTCTTTTTTTAAAAAAAATTAAAGTCTTCTACGAGTTGTGGTCCAGACAACATTTCTGTCATTAAAAAAATTGTTCTCTAAAACTCTCTTCAATTTTTCCTAAACTTTTTTTTTCTTTCCTAAAATACCAGGTATAAAATTTAGTTATTATTTTCAGTATTTTTTTAATTACCAAACAAAAACTGATAATACCAGGTATAAAATTATTTTTAATATTTTTTATTATAATTAATATAATTTATAATTATATAACAGTTTTACAATTATTGTAACTGTATTTTTATAATAATATACAAAAATTAAAAATTCCTGGAAAATAACATATGTGATTCCAATTTTTAAAAACTATGGAGATCATCCTTTTTTAAGGTTCTACTCTCGTTCTACGTGTCATGTTTTGCTTCATCTTATTTTAATGTTAGCAGATTAGCATCTGCTAAGGTTGCTTCTCTTTATCCTGCTTGCTATTTTTTTACTAATGATTTTATTTTCTACGATTTTAAATCTCTCATTTCCCCCTGTATTATCTTTTGTTTTATCAACCAAATATCATTCTTGCTTGAGTCATCATTCACAATAAGACTTCACATTGTACTGATAGCTCAATTGTATCTAAATTTTTTGTGTTATTAGTTTTAGTAGATAAAATGGATTCGATATTTTGCAACATCTAGCTTAATTCATTTTATGCTTCTAAAACATCAAAAAAGTCATTAACACTTGCTTGCTCAATAAAATTAAAAAAAAAACAGAAAATACAAAGGTGTGTTAAACAGCATTCTAAGTGTATTTTGAAAAAAATAAAGGTTTTCTGGCTTAAATCTGGGTTAGATCTACAATCAGATAACCCTCGGAATCAGGGTTGACATTCGGCAATGCCGACCTAACTGCTGACCATTAAGTGTTTGAGGTTGGCAATAATTTGCCGACCTCGTTTTTCCTAATTTGTCAGGGTTGATCAGATAATACAGGGTTTTACAAAGTTATTAGTTCACGTTTGCAAAGTTATAAGTGCACGTTTGCAAAGTTATAAGTGCACATTTCCAAAGTTATAAGTGCATTTATAAAATAATTTTAAGCCTTATATCATAAATATCAATGGAAAGAAAAGTACGGAAAACAATTTACAGAAGAAACTAAAAATATAATAATTTCAATGAGAAATCATGAAAAACATTCAATCAAGGAATTATCCAACACTTGTAATTTAACTCGAAATGCTGTTGTCGTGTTATAAAAAATAGTGATTCACAAGAAATCGAAATTCACAAGCCACTGTGAACCCCAATCTATTACTAAAGTGAGATCAGATTCAAGATCAGCTGTTTGTTCTAGGCGATCGAAAAGAGAAGACTTTTTGTCAAGACAGGAGTATAAAGTTGAGTCATCAGCAAAAAGAGCTACTTTAGATGAAAGGTTGTCAGGAAGATCTTTTATGTAGATAAGAAACAAAACAGGGCCCAGGATGGAACCTTGGGGAACCCCAGAAGTTACTGGAAATAAAGAAGAGTGTTGGCCTTCAAGGATGACTTTAATAAACCGGTCAGAAAGAAATGATTTGATAATCTCAAAAACTTTCTGAGAAACACCATATGAAGCAAGCTTATGGAGAAGACCAGCATGCCAAATTTTGTCGAAAGCTTTAGATATGTCGAGAGCAATAGCCCTAGCCTCACCGCCTCCATCTAATGCACGATAAAATCTTTCAGTTACAGCAGTTAGCAAGTCGGCCGTAGAGCGAGAGGATCGAAAATCGTATTGATTGTCTGACAGTAGTTTATTTGACTCAAGATGAGATGTAAGGAATTTGTTGATCAAAGACTCAAAGACCTTGCTAATAACAGAAAGAAGACTGATCGGACGATAATTGGAGGGGTCAGAATTTTCTCCAGAGTTTTTGAATATTGGAACCACAGATGCCATTTTCCAACAAGCAGGAAAACAAGACTCAGTCAAACACTTGTTAAATAGTTTAGAGAGAATTGAAGAAAGTTCTGGAGAACAATTCTGCAAGACTGTGACAGGAATGTTGTCTGGACCACAAGCTGTAGACAAGTTTAATTGAGATATGACTTTAGCAACAGAAGCCGGAGTGATTTGAATGTCTAACAATGGGTCAACCTGTTTGACTGGAATGGAAGGAAGAGAATGTCCATAAGATTCAAGAGAGAATTAGAAGAAAAGTTCTTTGCAAATAGTTCTGCCTTATCCTTGGGAGAGGTAATAAGATCAGTCCCATGAATGAGAGATGGAATGTTAGATCTACCCTTGTTAACAATGCTGTTGAAGATTTTCCAAAAGTCTTTAGAGCCTAACTTCTGCAATAAGATGCGATATTTAGTGAACTGAGAATAATATATGTTCGAATGGGGCTTGGTGATAAGTTGCCATTGTTTTTATTTATAGACTTTTAAATAGTAAATATTATTAAATAGCAAAATAAACAAACAAAAAAAGAAAAAAAAGAATTTTTTAAAAAAACTGTAGATCTTTTTTATGGAGAAATGGGAAGATAGAAAAGAGTTAGCAAAACTAGTGGATCTATCAGATCTAAGGAAATCGATATATTATTTAAAAATAAAAGTCTTTTTTAACCCAAATCAACTTAAAATAAACAAAGAATATATTAAGTTGATAAACGAATTTGTAGCATATCTTTTATGTAAAGAATTGTTTTAAAAAGGCAAGTATCTTGCAGGAAATATAAAAAATACAAATGGTGAAGCTGATCCTTTCCAATTGCTTGAAGAGAATATCAACGAGCTAAGATAACATGGTTTATTAGATGAAGAATTGGCTGTTGACAATTGAGTAAATAACTTTTAAGATCTGTACAAGTGAAACAATTGCTATCACGGGTCGAGATAGCAAAAGTATCCAAATTTCTCTCTCATTTCGAGAGAGAAATTTGGATACTTTTCTAATCAACAATTGTGTTGAGGTAGAAGAGGAGCTAGATGAAGTAGACACGGTTTGCCTCCTGAAAAGCCAAAATTACTAGAGATTACAAATGCAAATTGAGTTAATTGAATGTTGGTCTCTTTTTGACAATAACGAAATCCAACAATCGCTAAGACTAGTATCAAAGATGTCTGATAAATATTCTGTAGAAGCAAAAAAGCAAACAAAAATCAACAGTTTTTTCAAAAAGTTGCAATAAATTTTCTTTTTTAAAAACAATGAAAATGGACCAGGAAAACAAACAACTTTTTCAAAAATTTGTAAAGAATTAATTATTTTACAAGTAAAAGACTTAAAAGCAAAAGCATCATCTTATTCCATTTTTTTTTGCTCTTTAATCTCTATTTTTGTTAAAATCGAAGTTTAGCAGACATGACACAATAGTTAGCTGCCCACGTTTCAACATGAGTTCTGGGCATGTTTTCCGCTATCGAAAGAAAGGAAAGTAAAGAAAGAAGCGTGAACTTCTTAGTTAAATGCTATTCTTTAGTGCTCCGTAACAAGAACCTAACATTCTTGAGTCCAAAAGCTTATGTTATTACCTAAAATAAAAACTAAGACACTTTAAAGAGGATTTTTAGTTATTCAAACTTCCGGATATTTAAAGTAAATTATTATTCCTCTTGAAGGTTCGAATAACCGAGAGTATTATCAAAAATAAGTTCTTCAAAAGTGTATTAAAATAGTTCTTCAAAAGTGTATGTTGGGTCTCAAATTAAACAAAATTATATGTAAATTTTAAAAATGATAATGATGTTATAAAAAACTTATTGAATAAAAGTTATTGTCAAAAAAAATGATAATAAAGCACTTTATCTTTTTTAGTTAATAAACCTCATGTTTTATGTTGTTAATCTAAAATACTCAATTTTTTTTTTTTTTTTTTATTTGCATTCACTCCCAACAAGGCTGCAAGCAACCACTATTAAGTTGGGAGTTACTAGGAAAAAAAAAAAGAACAGAGTTATAGAGCAAGGAAACGGTTGACAGAAGACTTGAAAAGTTGAAGGTTGTATGAGTCAGGAAAACATGAAGATGGGAGAGAGTTCCAAAGGATTGAAGTGCAGGGAAAAAAACTAGACGAATAAAAGTTTTTAGAGCATACAGGGACAGATACAGTAAATGAAAGAGACTTAGCTGAATGACGAGTAAAACGAGAATGAATTTTAGTTTATGGAACTAGAGATGATAACTCCTTTGAGCAGTGACCATGATAGTATTTGTGGAAAAGAGAAAGAGATGCAACTTTACGACGACGGGAAAGAGGTTCAAGCTTAGCAGATAGTCCAGGTCCAACAACATTTACAATGCATTCTTTTTCTAAATGCATTCTTTTGTTAAATGCATTATGCATTTTTTTGTTAAAATTTTTTGAACTTTTTTTTTTTGGTAAAATGTTTTTCAATACAAAGAACACTTATAAAAAAAAAGTTTTTAAAAAGTTATAAAAAATACAAAACAATTTTTTTTTTAAATGCGCCATTTCATTTTAAAAACCTAAAATATTTTTTTTTTATAAAGTATTACTATTACTTTTAAAATTTACATATAATTTTGTCTCATTTGAGAGCCAACATGATACACTTTTGAAGAACTTTTTTTGATAATATTAAGAACTCGTTAAATGATCAAGGGTCTTGGGAACCTCTAAAAATATTTTTTATTCAAAAATTTTTTAAATCCAGTTTTTTTATTATATGGAACACATTAAGGGGGCAGCAGCATATACTTTTTAAAAATGCTGTTTTTTGGGAATGTGAATGAAGAACTATTATGCATTTTTTTGTTAAAGACATTCTTTTTTTAAATGCATTCTTTTGTTAAATGCATTATGCATTCTTTTGTTAAAATTTTTTGAACTTTTTTTTTTTTGGTAAAATCTTTTTCAGTTTAAAGAACACTTATAAAAAAAAGTTTTTCAAAAATTATAAAAAATACAAAACAATTTTTTTTTTTTAATGCGCCATTTGTAAGTAACTTAGAAAAAACACACAAAAAAAAAGGTTTCTTGATTTTAACTTTATTTAATTTAAACTTCTAAAAGTAAAATATAATTCTAAATTTTAAATATTTTAAGTTAAAAATGTTGAAGCATTCATAAAACATTCTATCACTTTTTAAAGAAAATGTTGAGAAAACAAAAATAACTTGTTTTTACTTTAACAACATTACATAACTATTTTAATTTCAACAATTAAAAAATGTGTAAGTATTCACAAATACAAAATTAACAAACCATTTAAATCAGTAAAATCAATGTAATCTTTGAAATATGGTAAAACTTCTTCCAAACAAAAACTAGAAAATCGACTTGAAAAATGTAATAAAGTACCCCCTTCATCAGTTCGAAATTCAAACCAATTGTATTGGTGCAAATCAAACGTAAGCTTAAGAAGAGCTTTCACTACCTGTTAGTAGAAAAATTCATTATCATTATAATTATCATTATCATAATCACTATCATCATCACTATCATCATCATCATCATCATCATCATCATCATTATCATCATCATCATCATCATCATCATCATCATCATCATCATTATCATCATTGTCATCATCATCACCATCATTGTTATCATCATTGTCATCATCATCATCATCATCATCATCATCATCATCACCATCATTGTTATCGTCATTGTCATCATTATCACCATCATTGTTATCATCATTATCATCATCATCATTATCACCATTATCATCATTATCATCATCATCATTATCATCATTTTCATCATCATCACTATCATTGTCATCATCATCATCATCACCATCATTGTTATCATCATTATTATTATCATCATCATCATCATCAGTGTCATCATCATTATTATCATCATTATCATCATCATCAGTGTCATCATAATCATCATCATCACCATAATCATCATCATTGTAATTACTTACCTCTGACAAACCATTATCTATGGCAGTCATAATTGGAGTATAACCTTGATCATCAGTTTCATTTAAATATTTGTAAAAATTATCTAGCTGATACTCTTGTAAAAATGCTAAACAATTTAAAAAGTCTGTTAAGAAATATCGATTGAACAAACATTTGCTAGATAATAAATGTAAAACATTTTTTTTTAAATTCAACTTCGTAATGGGAAACAATATCTTAAAGCAATTAAAATGTTTGTTTAGAGCAGCATAAGCTAGAGGTTGAAATTGTTTATGATCTGTTAGGTCTGGGCTTGAACCATAATTTAACAAAATATCAGTCATTTCAGAATACCCATTGAATGCTGCTATATGCAAGGCTGTTTGACCATTAATATTAATTAAGTTTTGAAATTGTTTAATTTTAAGAGCTTCTTCTATTGCAGTGAAATTATTAATAGAGACATTTTTAAAAAAAAAAAGTTCCTCTTCTGTTAATAAGGTTTCTTCCACATTGTCACTAATACTAGAAACAGGTGAATGTGATTCTGAAATATTATCAATACTATTATCATCTATAAATTCTTCATCAGTATTGTTGCTACCCTGTTCTGTACAAATGCTTTGCTCGTCTTCTGAACTGGAATCACATGAATTAAATTTGTTTTTTAAATTCAAACGTTCATTAAATGGAAGTTTATTTATCAAACGAAATGTTTTAAGTTTTTCAAGACGATCATTTTGTTGCTTTTCTCTTGAGCGAAGTTTTTTTTTCTCAATTAGTGTATCAACCTCTAATTTACTTCTCTTTTTAGTTTTTTTTTTTTGCCTTTTGGATTTTATTTTGTGCCTATATTCTTCATCACTTGCAATAAAATTGTAATCATCCTCATCACAATACTCATTCTCAATCAAAGTAGCTGATTCCGTTCTGTACTGGTTTCTTCTATAAAAAAGAGTTTTTTAAATCTATTTTAAAAATAATTTTTTTTAAATCTATTATGAAAACTTTTATTACAGTAAGTATTTGTATGTATTTAAAATTATTTTAAAATATTTTATTATATCAATGTATATAATATTATAATACTCTAAAAAAAGTATATTTAAGAGCTCTTTCAAAAATTAAAGTCTGCATACACAAAAAATAACTCTTCCATGATATATGTCCTTAATGCATAAACACTGACTGCCTAAATACCAAACCTTAGTTGATGTATGTACTTAAGTCCACGGTGATATAAAGAAAACAGCATATAGTCTTGAGTGATACTTATTACAACTGGTCAATGATATTAAGCACCACAGAGATTACAACTTCTACCATTTAAAACAAAGTCTAGTGGATATAGAGTATGGAAACAAATAAATCAAAAAGAAGGTTGAATACAGTACATTAACATAGCCAAATAACTTAATCAAGTAAACTGATGTTATATAATTTTATTTGATTTATTTAAAACTAAAAGTATTTATTTAAAATAAATTATTCTTTTTTTAATTTATTTTACTTCAATACATTATGTAAACATTTTTCGCAATGTAGTCTTTAAAAAATCAATTGTAATAACTACTTTTTTAAAAAATATTTGGTCATTATATATCAAGAATGTTATTCTGTTGATACACTTTGGTGTTGGCAGCATGGAATTTATATAATCTAATAGAGCTTTTGATTATGTTTAGATTTTTTTTTCAATTAGTTAATTGACGTAAATATCAATAACTACAATCAAGAAAGCTACTAAAACTGTGGTTACAACCCTCTCTTAACTCTATAACTCTGAAACACAAACCTAGATGAACAAGTCCACTGTACAAAGAAACAAGTTTCACACTACCAGGGGGGTGTTGGGGGTCAAACTAGGAACTCTTTACTTATGAGGCAAGCGTTCTACCACTACTGCATAATATTGGTTTAATAATGCTCAATAATTTTTAGTGAATAAAAGTTTTTGGGTTAAACATTTTTGTTGCAAGGCAGCAAAAATGAAAGAATAGAAGCATTGTATAAAATAAGAGTTATGGCTAGAAACTATAATAAAAACTGAATAATAGAGACTTAAAAATAAGAGTTATGGCTAGAAACTATAATAAAAACTGAATAATAGAGACTTGAAAATTATTTAAAAAATTTATAAGAAACCAAACAAAGCAAAACTTTTATACTTACAGGTATCTTGATAGAATAATTTACTACTATAGGCTATATTTTGAAAATAAATTCAAAAATTGCTTTGACAAATGACTACTGGGTAATTCCATGTAAAAGTGGGACAAAAAATTGAAATTTTTCAGTCACCCTCTCAGATTTCTTTCAAATTTGAACCAGTGGTACCTCTATCAATATAACAAAAAAAAATGTAAAGTTTGAGCACCCAAATCCAAACCGTTCAAAAGTTATGACATTTTGAAATTCAGCCTAAAACGTCCTATTTTTTTCCACTTCCGCCATTATGAACTTTGTAGTAGTACTTTTAATTGAATAATTTAAGATCTAGTGGGAAAATGTGGCTGAAAATCAGTACCTGACCATTTTTGAGGGTGCTGAATTCAAAAATGTAGATAAAATAGTGAAATTTAAATTTTTTGATAGTTATTTTTTCATTTTAAAATGGCCAGTCAAATTTTTTGTTTTGTAACCATGGGTTGCGCTTTCATTAATTCCCGAAGTTGCCCAAGTCTCATGGATTCGATTTTTTTTTCAAATGAAGTAGGTGATCCTAGGCAATCTTTATAAAAAAAATGGTTTTGGGTTCTTAAAGCATAGAAAGATATTTGATTTTGAAATTTAGACAAAAAATTTCTTTATTTGGCATCTATTCTCTATTATAGATTTTATAGCGATACTTATTGTGTGAATAATTTAAGATCTAGTAGAGAAATATGACTGCAAATTGGTATCTAACCATTTTTAAAGGTGTTGAATACAAAGAGGAAGAGAAATTAACCCAATTCCTAATATTTTAAAATAATATTTGAATTTTAAAATGGTATAATATTACCTAACCAAAAAACGGGGTAACATTTTCACAAATTGCCTGACTCTCATGGGTTCAATTGTGGTGTGTAAAAACAGTTTATTAAGGTTGATTTTGATATAGAAATAAAATTTTGTGAAGTGAATTATCATGAAAAATATAGTTTTGCAACACCTGCTGTGATGTGTAAATATAGTTTTGGGACGTCAGTTATGTGTCAAAATATAATTTTAAAACAACAGTTAATAATAACAAATTTCAATAAAAAAAATTATTTTAATTTTAGATTAAGAAATTATTAAATCTTGTTTGGTAATTCAGTTTCTTAGTCATGGCAAACAGTCAAAAGTGCTCTATTGGAATCAACCTAGAAAGTGAATGTCATCTTACAACATATACATCGTTGCTGGGAATCGAACCTTTTGAAGATATTATTGAATATGAAAGAGAAATATTAATGTGGAGGACTGGGCTCTCAATAATAAATATCAAACCAACAACTTGTCTCCATCATAAACATGCTTATTTGAAGCGTTACACAACTAAATTAACACGGTGCTGCAATCCATTTAATACTCATAACAAAACTATAAAAGGTATTTATAGTAATCATGAATTTATAGTAAAACTTTTAGTTTTGTAGAAACGTTTTGAATTACAATAATGAAATTCTTGGCAGCAAAATTCTATTTTAGCTATATTTAACCTTTTAGCTGACTTCTGAAAGTGCACAATTAAATGCCATACAACTTTAAACTTTTGAAGATTTTATTAAAAATTTTATACATATTAAAAGAGTTCTTCCCTTTTTTTAGGTAGTCTTCGTGAAATCAACTTGGATACAGCAAAATACCTATGCAGTAAAGGCAAATTCGTAGTTCCAGGTGAAAAACTTTGTACACAATGCAGGCATAAATTAGCAAGTGAAGAATCAGAAGAGAACAAGTTGGAGATGAAATTACCTGAAGATAATATGGAAAAAGATCTTATACTGGAATCAACAAGATCGTTGCTCAACAGTACTTTATGCGAACTTGAAGTGTCTCCTTTAAAAGTTCATTTACCCAAAACCTCTAACAAGCCTTCACTTGGAAAGAGAAAGATAAAGCAAGTTGAAGAAGCAGTTATTAAGAAGCTTGCAACTGCTCTGGATAAAACTGAATCCGATCTTGTTGCACCAAAAAATGAAGTTCTAAAGGAAATTCAAACCAAAGCTGGCGATCTAGACTTCCTTGTAGAATGCATGAAAGAAAAACTTGAGGTTTCTAACAGAAGACAGCAACTTCAAATTTTGACATTAATCCCAAAATCTTGGTCTATCAGAAAAGCAGCAAAAGAGTTTTCAGTTTCTAAACACAAAATTCAAAATGCAAAGTTTTTACGCGACCAAAAAGGCATCATAGCATACCCTGATGTGGTTGAACGGCATCGAATCGGTAAAGATGTTATAGAACTTGTAAAGCTTTTTTACTGTGACGATGAGTATTCAAGGCAAATGCCAGGTAAAAAAGACTGTGTAAGTGTTGGGGGAAAAAAATACATGTCAAAAAAATTGATTTTGTGTAACTTAAAGGAGCTCTATGTGGCATATAAGACAAAGTACCCAGGCCATAAAATTAGATTTTCTAAATTTTGCAGTCTTCGACCTAAATGGTGCATCCTTGCTGGTCCAAAAGATACACATAAGTTTGCATTTTAGTTTCCTATTTTTTAACAAAACATTTGAGCTTGTAACCTTAAATTTGATTCATGCAACCAAGATTTTGAAATAATATCTAACTATTAGAATAATAATAAAAAAAAATTGTTCAATGTGTTGTATAGTAAATTATATTTCTATGTATACTTTTGAAAAAATAGATAAATATGCAAGTTATGCAAAGTAATATAATTTTTTATTTACTTTCACCTAAACTTTTATAAAACCTCTTCACAATGAGAGTAAGATCTCTTATTTCACAATGAGAGTAAGGCAACTCCAGAAATCAGTGAAATGCAAACTATGGTTAAAAGAAAAAAAAAGGACTGTTGACATAATAAAATTCAAAAATTATTTTTAAATATTAAGAATTGGGTTAATTTTAAAAATGGTCAGATACCAATTTGCAGTCATATTTCTCTACTAGATCTTAAATTATTCACACAATAAGTATCGCTATAAAATCTATAATAGAGAATAGATGCCAAATAAAGAAATTTTTTGTCTTAATTTCAAAATGAAATAACTTTTCTATGCTTTAAGAACCCAAAACCATTTTTTTTATAAAGATAGCCTAGGATCACCTACTTCATTTGAAAAAAAAATCGAATCCATGAGACTTGGGCAACTTCGAGAATTAATGAAAGCGCAACCCATGGTTACAAAACAAAAAATTTGACTGGCCATTTTAAAATGAAAAAATAACTATCAAAAAATTTAAATTTCACTATTTTATCTACATTTTTGAATTCAGCACCCTCAAAAATGGTCAGGTACTGATTTTTAGCCACATTCTTCCACTAGATCTTAAATTATTCAATTAAAAGTACAACTACAAAATCCATAATGGCGGACTTCCTAAAAAAAGGAACGTTTTAGGCTAAATTTCAAAACATCATAACTTTTGAACCGTTTGGATTTGGGTGCTCAAATTTTGCATTTTTTCATGTTTCCTTAATAGTTACCACTGGTAAAAATTTAAAGAAAATCCAAGGGGTGACTGAAATGACTGTCCCAGTTTTACATGGAATGACCCTACTGTGAATTTGTCTTTGCACTGCATTAATATATTCTGCACACTTTAATTCAAACTTTTAAAATATGAAGAAAATTAAAAAGCAAATTTTATTTTGGTTATTATAGACCTTCATATGCAGATACTGCCTGTCAAAATTTTTAACTTTAAAGAATGTGTTTACCTTGAACCTCAAACAATGTATATACACTATTTATATTAAAAATAAAATTGTAACATGCACAGATAACTATAATAAGTTAATTAGTAAAAAAGAATGTTAATATATATATATATATATATATATATATATATATATATATATATATATATATATATATATATATATATATATAATATATATATATATATATATATATATATATATATATATATATATATATATATATATATATATATATATATATATATATATATATATATATATATATATATATATATATAGTATAAATATAATTATAAATAATTTCTTACTCAAAAATATAAGGATTGCTTTTCTTTTTTAAGTTTTCTTTAAAAAAAGATGATTTTAAGAACTGTGAATGATTAGGAAAATGTGTTCTTTCAGAATCATCACTTTCTGATTTTGTTGGTGTATATGAGTCTGACTTTTTGGTATTGGTACTTTCAGAAGATTTTCTTTCTTTTTCACTTAGCTTAATAACTCTTTTCTCCATTCTTTTTCTTTTTTTAACAGGTTCCTTATAACTAGCTTCAGGAGAATCTCTTCCTTCATCACTTGATTTAACAACCATTTTTTTAATTCTTTTTACTGGTTTAACAGGTTCATTACCACTAGCTTCAGAAGAATCTCTTTTTTCATCACTTGATTCAATGACTAGTTTTTTTTTTTTCTTTTTTTTAATTTCATTATCGCTAGATTCAGAAGAATCTTTTCCTTCACTACTTGATTCAATGACTAGTTTCTTTTTTTTTTTCTTTTTTTTAATTTCATTATCGCTAGATTCAGAAGAATTTGTTTCAGCAACCATTTATTCTACTTAAGAATTTTATCCATACATATATCTTAAAATAAATTAATTGTAGATTATTAATTTTCAACATAATTAATAATAATGTTGAAAATATAAAAAAATAAGATTTAGATTTATAGTAAAAAAAAATTACAGACTTATTTCTTTTTTTTTAAAGTAAACTTTATATATATAACTTTATATATAGTAAATATTATATATATATATATATATATATCATTATACAGATATATATATATATATATATATATATATATATATATATATATATATATATATATATATATATATATATATATATATATACTATATAATAGTATAGCAACAGAGCACTTCACTTTGTAAGAAAAAGTTACAGATTTCAAACCCACGCTTCAGACAACCTGATTTCAAATTCATGGAGGTCTAAGGTCCAACTTATTTCTTTGCCCTGCAGCCTTGTTTGCCAAAAGAGTGTAACATTTATAAAAAAAAAATTAGCCTCCATGAATATAATTACATTAGCGTTGAAAAAGCTTCCCAAGGCCTTGAAAATGAATATTAAAAAAAAAAACATTATAACTTAAATGTAACTAAAACAAGATTTCTGATGATCAATACATTTTTTACAAAACATTTGTTATATAAGTTAAACATCCATGATTTTACACTTGTGTTGTTTGGACAGATTATCATGTTGCTATTTCTTGTTTAAAAGTCTGACAATACGGAAAAGTTATAATTTTCACTAGATTGTTTCTTTAAATAGGGATATAATATTCAATATAAAATAAAGATTTTAGAGCTCAAATAAAAATTAAAGTTGATCAAAAAATTCTTGGCATTTACTTAGATAAGAATATTACATGGAATCAGAATATTTACTTTCACTTAAGTTTCTAAATGTATTGGATTTCTATTTAAGTTCAGTAATTATTTAAATAAAAAAAATTTTTAATATTAGTTAATAATATTTGTAAAGCAAATACTTGCTTAAGTAAAAGTAATGAACTAATTAAAACTGCACAGTTTTACAGAAATTAACATTGTAGTTGCAAAGATATTTCATTAAATTTATTTATTAAATAATTTAAAATTAAATTTTAAAAATGTAGCTACAATGTAAATGCCCGATACTATAAAAAATTGTGTGGTAACAGGTGGTAATTGGTATAAATAATAATCATAACAAGTGAATAGGTTTAAAAACTAATGTCAAAAGTCTAAAAAGTAAAAGACCTTAGGTAAAACCATTGTTATAAAATATTTCAATTTCAAAACACAATATGAGGCAGATAAAAATAGATTTTAAACAACCTTGAATTTTGAACAAACTAGGTTTTAAATACTTTGTTGTAATATCTGACTACTTCAATAAATGAATTGAGACAAAAACCATTTACTATGAAAAGCAGCTACAACTGTACTCTATATAAAACAATATACAAATTTCCTTAAAATAACTAAATTTTTTGTGTTTTAGATTCATATGATAAACTTGTATTATTTGTTACTTTTGTTGATATTACTTTTATTTACAGAAACTATCCTTAGATGCCTAAATTAAGGTAGGATATTTTTGTTAATTTTTACTTGTTATCAGCAACAAAAATCATGGACGCCCGCAGGATTTTTTGATGTTTCAGATAGGACACTTACATACAGGGATGCAGAGTCCCAAAAAGGACTTCGAATTCGAAAGTTACAAAAAGATTACTTATTTTTAGTTTTTGGTATCAGGAGCTTTAAAAATGTAGAAAAGCTTATGGGCTATAATTTTTGAACCTGAAGTCCCTAAGTATGTTACATAGTCCATAACTATGCCAAATGAGGAGGCCTTGCAAAAACTTAGGATGACTGGGAAAAAAAAAGCCCTAAAATGCTTGCCCCCTCTGCCCAAAACTAAATTTAAATTTATTAACAGATTTTAAGTTTCATAAAAAAATATTGTAAATTTCAAAAGTTATGACCATACAAATTTTCTGACCGAGGGAAGGAGGGCAATGATTTAAGGCTTTTTTTGTTCCCAGACTTCCACCATCCCAACTTTTTGCAAGGCCTCCTCATTTGGCACGAGGTATGAACATAATTAAGTTTAGAGTTTGCATAATGTGTGAAAGTGTTTTATCTGAAACATCAAAATATATATATATATATATATATATGTTTTATCTGAAACATCAATATATATATATATATATATATATATATATATATATATATATATATATATATATATATATATATTATATATACAGTGTTCGAAGTGGAGAAAAAAAGTAACGAGTATTCTGTAAATTAAAAACACTATCCTGCCTAATCATTGTTTTCTACAAATTTATATATATATATATATATATATATATATATATATATATATATATATATATATATATATATATAAATTAGTAGAAAATCACTTAGCAAAATTTTTTCTCATATTACACTGTGTTTCATCAATAAAGACTCATCAGAAATGCATTTCTGATGAGTCTTTATTGATGAAACACAGTGTTAAATGAGAAAAAATTTTGCTAAGTGATTTTCTACTAATTTGTAATTGCTCTGTTCTTTTAAGAACATTGAGCACTCTTTTTGTAGAATACATTTTAAATTGTTTATATATATATATATATATATATATATATATATATATATTATATATATATATATATATATATATATATATATATATATATATACATTTATATATATATATATATATATATATATATATATATATATATATATTTATATATAAATGTATATATGTATATATATATATATATATATATATATATATATATATATATATATATATATATATATATATATATATACATTTATATATATATATATATATATATATATATATATATATATATATATATATATATATATATATATATATATATATATATATACATTTATATATATATATATTATATATATATATATATATATATATATATATATATATATATATATAAATGTATATATATATATATATATAAATGTATATATATATATATATATATATATATATATATATATATATATATATATATATATATATATATATATATATATATACATTTATATATATATATATATATATATATATATATATATATATATATATATATATATATATATATATATATATATATATATATATATATATATATATATATATATATATATATATATATATATATATATATACTAAAAACTTTCAGTTTAATCAGGCTTTAAAAATTGACCTTTAAAAAACCTCATAAAAATCAATTTATCAAAAAATAGGTTTTTATTTCTCAACATAATATAAAATTTATTTAAGCAAACAGCCTTTAAAAAATAGCCTTTAAAAAATATTCATCTGGAAAAAAATATTCATCTGAAACAGGCTTTAAAAAATATTCATCTGGCTGCAAGCCACACTAGAATGAAAATTGTTATATTAGTTTTCTGTCCCCACTCACCCATCCCCATCCCTTTGTTTATTAGATCTGGACTAAAATTCCCACTCTCTATTTTTTCCTACACACCCTTGTATAAAGCACCCAATAGAAAACATTGTTAAAGATATAAATATATGATCTTGAACAATGACTAACTTTTATTGAACTTGTACTTTAGTTATTGTATTTAGTTTGAAGTTTTTGTATTTTTATGTACAAAAAGTAAGATTTTGAAAACCTTTTTTAATTTACAAGGTGTCCATAATCAGTTTACCATGTCATGCCCCAAAAAGTCTATCAAAATTATTCAAACAATTTGACAAGTTAAAATGACAGCACAGTTGAAAATGAAAATATACTATATGAACAAATATTCTTGCATAAATATTTTTGAATTTAAATAAATGCACAAATTTGTTGATCAAATTTATAAAAAACTTAAACTAAAACAGCTTATATAGCAGTTTTAACAATTTTTATTCTTTAAAGAGTCAAAATAATAGAATTAAAATTTACTACTCTTACTAAATTGGTAAAATAAACTAAAAAAAATAAGCTAACAGTAAAACTAGAACAAAAATTTAAGAAAAAATTTAAATAGTACTTTTAAGAAAAATTAAATGAGAATAAAAATCTCATTTTAAAGTTTTTAACTTCCCAGCAAAAATTTCTTTACAACCATTAGAAAGAAGATATATTTTAACGCTGTCACATTTTTAGATAATATTTGTCCAGACCCACCACAACCTAATGTCACACTGTAAATGAAGTAAAACAAAAGATATTATTTTCTTAATTTTACAGTTCCTTTGGAATTATTAAATTAGAATTTGTTTAAAGTTGCTTCAAAATTAATTTTTGACCTTGTTATCTATATTTTGAAGATAATGGTAATTTAACATTATCTTCATATTGAAGAAAAAATATAGATAACAAATTCAAACATGAAATTTTGAATTATCAGACTATGAATTTGAAGAAGAAAAAGAAGAACAAGCTGATAAAAATTAAGCTGATGAAAATCAAGCTCAAGCAAAGTAAAATAATACATTAAATGACAGCAACAAATTAACTAGCTTATTTTAAAAAAATAATGAAAAAGGTTTTTTCTTAAACCCACATTTTTTTTTTTTTTTTTTAGGGCATAGAGTCCATCAATATATTTTAAACACGGATTAAGCATTTGTATCTAAAATACTTGGACTAGGATTGAGTCTGGTACAAATTTATACTTAAAAACAATTTTTTATTAAATGCAAAAACAAAAAAATTTTAATATTAGGCCATAAAATCAGTTAAATGTGTATTAATAAATATTTTTTATTTTATTTTAAAACAAAAGTTTAAGCAGGGATGCATAAACTTTCGTTTTAAGTAAGTTGAAATTTGCTAAAAAAAAGCCTTTTTTGACTGTGAAAAATTTGGATTATTCACGATGAGTCAAAAGTCATCTGTTTCATTTATATCAACAAGAATTTTTCTTATTATGCTAAAATTTTAGGAAATTCTTTAGATGGGAACATATACTGGTACCTTAAGCAATTTTGGAAGGATAGTTTGTTGTTTTTTTCTGAAAAAATTTATGGCTGTATGATCTCGTGAACTGTTTTGATTCCGAAATGTCACGTGGAAAAATATGTGGTTTTCAATTGGCTTTTTTAATTCTGTTTAGTTTAGGTTGGGAAAAAATATGACAGTTTTATATTAGCCACAGGTGGTAATAATGACGGATTGATCGTCATTTTTGAATGTGGACATGCAAAGTGGACATATTTTTTTATTGTACATGCAACAATTCATCTGTTTTTAAAACTAAGGCTTTGAATCTGCTCTGTAGCTGGAGCCGGAGCTATCCGGAGCTAGTGTTTACAAGAATCTAAGCTGGAGTTTTGTTTTTAACCAAAGCTGGAGCTTTGTATTGTTGAATTTCCAGAAAGAGCTTGCTCCAGCAGTGCTGTGGCAAGTGAGGCTGCCCCCCCTCCAAAAAAAAAAAAAAAAAGAAAAGAAAAGAAGGCTTGTCATTAGGGCCCCAATTTTTTATTTTATTTTTTAAAAAAAGTGAATTAAATTTACAGATTACTTCGAAGCATCTGGGAACCTAACATATTTTAACGTTGCCGTTCATAAGACTAAAAACAATCAAATTAACGCTTAAATTCAATTAGATATTTTTTATAATTGTTAAATTGATACAGAGTTTACTCGTAAGGAGTTTCTTTAAGTAAAATAAATGTGTTACGCAGATAATACAAGTCGAAAATCATCAAAAAAAAGGGTTTGCGACGTGTTTTCATGCTTGCAAACTCATTTATTATGCCTTCATAACTTAATCTTCTTGCAATCTTGTTTTCAATCGACAGCATTGTTAAGAAAGACAAATGTTCATCGACCATTGTTGACCTATTTAAAGATACAATGAAATATAGCTACATGTATTTATGCATAATTAAGCAAGATTATTTATACTAACCTAAGAAATGTTTTAATTAGTTTTAACTTGCTAAAGCTACGTTAACTGGTTAACTACGAAGCAACAGTAACTGGTAAATAATGGAGCAATAAAAAACGATAATGATATTATTGAACTTCAACAAAATATAGGCTTATTTATGGAATGGTCGAACAAGTGGTTAATGAAATTTAAGCAGCAAAAATTTAAGGTTTTGGTAATAGGAAATATCCAGCACAAATTTTTAATGAATAATACAGCTTTAGCCTACACAAGCATGGAAAAGGATTTAGGAATGTACATTTCAGACGATTTGGAATGGAAACACCATGTAAATAAAGCAGTAAATAAAGCAAATCAAAAGCTAGGTCAGATCAAACACACTTTTAAATATTTAAAAGAAAAAACTCTTGTTTATAGCCTTATTACGTCCACGTTTAGAATACGCAGAAAAGAAGAAACAAACGCAGAAAAGAAGAAGAAGGGGTGATTTGATACAAATGTTCAAATATTTGAAAGGGTACGATATTATAAATTTTTACACAAAACTCGAAATGCTAGATAACGGATATAAAACTAGAGGTCACAATAGTAAACTGAGAAGGCAATATACAGGAAATATAAAACGACATAATTTTTTCACAAATAGAGTAGTAAACGACTGGAACAATCTTAAGCAAGAAACAATAGACGCAATCAGTATCAACCAGTTCAAAAACAAATTGGATGAACATTCAAAATACTAACTTTTAAAGTTAAAGTTACAAACTCTACGTAGTTTGGACTCATCAATCTTTAAGTGTACACTATTATATTATTATATTATTAAAGTAAAAATGATTCCTAACGTAATAACTAGATTGGGATGAGTTTCTTGTATTTCTTCTTTGTATATGTATTTTAGGAAATCATGTGCAGATTTTAGAAGAACATTTTTTTTCCTCCTTTATAACAATGACAAATCGTTTTAACTCCATTTCTAGATCCTCAGAATCTATATAATCAAGCTTTGTTTGCAAAATTTTGCAATATACAGACAGAGAATTTTTATTGCAGGCTTTGATAAGACTCTCGGATCGGTAAAGAAAGTCAACAAGGTTTGTGATAATGCTGATCTGTTCGAAACCCTCTTTTACTGATGCAATTGACATATCAATTAGTGGCAAAAAGAAATCTGCTTTATACTGATGTTCAGGTTGCCGAGTGTGATCAACACATTCGTATGAATAAATAGATTTTTTTTTTCACAGAATAATGCTCATTTGTTCTTTATGCGAAACGTCTGGCGTACAATCTAAAATAATAGAATAGTATTTTGCCTTTTTTACCCTAAATAGGTTTTTGGATTCAATCTCTTTGGTTAAAAGTCTAATCAACTCGTTCTGTGTGTCATTACTCAAATAGTGCTCCTTGGTTTGTTTGTCCTGAATTCTTTGCATAATCTCATTAATAACGGTATTGTACTTAGCCAGTAATTCAAACACGCCAAGAAAGTTTCCATTGCTCTTCGAACCAATGGTTGTGTCTGAACCACGGAATGCAAGATTTCTTGCAGAAAGAAATAAGGTAATGTCCAGTATTCTTTCTAACACAGCTCTCCAAAATATGTCCGTTCATAGATTTCTCCATTCTTCATCTTGCGATTATAATAATTTAGTGAAAATCGTCTTCTCTCTAAATTGTATGGAAAATCAATTTCAATCTTTTTGAAACCCAGTTTAACAATGTCACACCTCTGTGCGTCAGAAACATTATTTGGCCACTCAGAAGGATCATCACTGAGAAAAGTAGGCGGAATTGTTATGCCATTTGATGTAGACTCGCATATCAACCTATCTGGCTCTACTCTAGTATTCAAATAATGACAATCAGAATTATTTGTAGTTTCTATTGGTATCGAAACACTTCCAGGCTAAACTACTGGTTTCAAAAAATGTGTTAGTTTGGGGTACTTTGTGGTTTCCTCCTTGGCTGCAGCTTTTTCTCTTCTGTTAGTGGCACCATTTTTAACTTTTTTTATACCAATAATTATATCGTAAAAAACTAACAAAAGATAATTATAAATTTTTGCAAACCTTCTTTCATTGTTTATTTTTTATGATGTAAAAAACTAACAACGCATAATACTAATAAAAAAAATAATTTAAAAAATGCAAAATAAAAGTCAATATGATTAAGACCTTAAAATCATATGGACTTTAAAAAAAACAAATGTAAAGCGTTACACTTTTTTGATCCTTTACATTTGTTTCTTTAAAAACAATGCCAATGATTTAATTAGAACAAATAATATTTTATTTTATAGTATTAAAGCAAAAGTAATCGCATTTAGCATAGTAATAAAATAAATTATTATTAAGATAAATTGTGATTTGCCGAAAATAAAAAATGATTTATAGTTTAAAAATAAATAATCTTGAAATCTATAATTTAAATACAAACAAAAATATTCGCATATAATCATAAAATAAGCGAATTAGAGAAATATATTTCTTCACACGATTGGCTGCTGTTTAATGGTTTTTCATTAAAGGTTTGACAGATTTTTATAATCTGTTAATTATAATTATAATTTTTATAGTCGGTCGCTATTAGTCCAGCTTTTTTTTTGAAGTGGTCACTAAATGTCTAGTGTTTTTAAAATCATCGTATTTTTTTACTAATACGATAAAAAAAGTTTTTTACTATTATTAAACACTACAAAATGTTATTATTCAAGTTTAAGAATATATAAATCATACTACATAAACACAAAATTTTAAAAATGTGTTTACTAATATTCACTGTTTGTATGATAGCTGGAAAAGCATGGAGCTGCTTTTCCAATTATCATACCACACACTTTCATTGAGCATTAACCTTTTGTTATCATTTTAATCATTCATCAAATATATCTTTTCATTATTAATTCACCAAATGGAAATTTTCTTTCTTTTCGTGAGTAAATACTTACTTTTTGATAGCTATTTTTGCACTGAAATAACTACCTTATTTGCACGAAGTCCACGTGAAATAACTACCTTATTTGCATGAAGTCCACGTGAAATAACTACCTTATTTTTGCACTGAAATAACTACCTTATTTGTATTTAAAATTAAAGTGAATCATTGAAACAAAAGCTCTGTAACTATGCAGTAACAAATTTTGTGACAAGTAGACGAATAATTACTGATGAACAAGAAAGAAATATAAGGAGATGCATGAAACAGTAATATTACGGCATGGACATTTGGGAACCACGTTTATTTTGCGTAATATTACGGCATGGACTGTTAACGGGTTAAACTTTTTTTCTTTTTTTTTTTTTGCATGAAAAATATATATATATAAAAATATTACGCTTGCATAATTTAGGTAATATAGTGATTAAAAGGCCAAGTTTTTTTATTAATAGTAACAGTAACAATATATATTTGAATATTTTTATTATAAAAAATACAAAAAAAAAACAAATATTTTTAACTTTCGATAAGTTCCCCTAAAAATACTGCCCCCCTCCCATTAAGGGGTGTGGGGGAGCATAGCCACGGCTCTGGGCTCCAGGACCGGCTCTGAGTTAGCTCCGCCTTAGATATTATGGAATACCGTAAATCGGGATTATTTGGAAAGAAATACAAATATAAATGAAGATAGCTTGTTTTATAGTAAATTTTAATCGTAAAAAGCAATTATTTTGGATAGAAATTTTGTTCAAGATTTGACAAATTATACTTTATAACTAAGAAGTGATGTCATTTTTAGTCGGTTTTACAAATAAAAATTTGGAAACGTAGAGCTACATGATTTGTTTTTCATCAAAATATTGACATCTTCAAATGAATCAACAAAGAATGATATTAAATTTTCTCATTATAAGATTTTTCTACGAATATTTTCCATATAACTATACTCATATTTAGTTAATATAACAAAAACAAGGTATATTTAAAATAACATTAAAAAGATATGACAATGAAGGTTTATTTTTATGTTTAACTATCATATGTGCCCTTTTTTAGCAATATATATATATATATATATATATATATATATATATATATATATATATATATATATATATATATATATATATATAAATATATATATATATATATATATATATTTATATATATATATATATATATACATATATATATATAAATATATATATATATATATATATATATATATATATATATATATATATATATATATATATATATATATATATATATATATATATATATATATATATATATATATATATATACACACACAAAATATATAATATGTATATATCCGTGTGGCAACTTCAAACCGTCACACAGTGAATCGTTTCATACTATCTAGCTGGACAAAAATATTTTGTTCACGAATTCCATTGTTCTAGCCATGAATGGTTTTAATAAACAATATTTTGTTGTTTTATTGAATAATCACCCTGATTTTAATAACTTAGAAGTTTTTTGCGCAGCATAGAGGAAAAACCCCTCGCCTAACCCCCCCCCCATTCCCCTCATTGCAACAACCACTGTTATAATAAAAAAATGAAGTAAAAAAAATATATATATTTATGAAACAAGGATACATAATATTATACAATAAATTTTATATTTAGTTATCAAAAAACTTGTCGTTTATATCCAACAAATACTCATCAGTTGAATTGTCAGATGACTCATCATTTGATTCATCGGAGAAGTTACAATTTCCTACTCTTGGAGCCGGAAAAATCAAATTCAAAACCTCTACTGGTAATTTGCTTCTTTTTGCAGGCAGTTCTCTAAGTGAATTGATAACAGGCTCAGATGTTATTAAGAGCATATTCAGCAAATCCATATTTGTAGAAATACGTGACTTTTTCCAGTGTAATGTTCTCGAAATCTCTTGCAATCTTTATTTCAAAATCTCGTACAAACTTTATTTCATTAAGAGATTCTTCTGAGAGCTGGCCAATTGGAAAAATACACGACTTTATAACTTCCGTGCTATGCAATAAAACTTTATGCACTGTAACAGGCACGTAATACCACGAATATAAATGTAAATATAAAGTCTATGTTTCAGAACAAAGTTTTTCAAACTTGACACAATCAATGTCAAGGCCAGAAGATAGCGTTCTTAACAAAACATTAAATTTTTTAATTAATTCAACGTCTAATCCTGTAATCTCTCCGCTTTTTTCTAGATTTGAAAAAAACCTGTGAGCTGTGTTGCCATCATTTGTATTGTCATAATGAGGCTTCGGTCTATCACAATAAGTTGCATTTGTTTTTGAAACTTTTGCCTAATCTCTTTTGAACGATCTCTGATACGACATTTATCCTCTTTGCCTTTTAAAACTTACCACTTTTTAATGTCTAAACGGTAGCTATTGTGTAGCAGTCAAAAGTATGTGTCCAAGCATGCAAGGTAGAAAAAGCGAAAATTGTAATTTTCTTTTTTATTAATTATATCTTTTAATTCACCATTCATCATTTTTAAAGTAGCACCGCAAATATAACATTTTTGTGTGGAGCGCGTATCAGTTAAAGCATTGCATACTTTTTTGTCAGTCATTGTATGTAACAGACATTAGACAATGTTGGAAGAAGTTCAGATTTTTCTTTTAAAACTTTATCAGTTTTTATTACAGTAAATTCCTGTGTTTCTTTTGAAAATATGAGTTTAATTGATCGGCAATAAAGTGTTGACGATGGCCGAGGATTTTGCCAAATAATAGTATTAGAGTCATCACTCAATCTCAACGAAACAAACGCAAACACAAACAGGAAAATCATCATTAGGATCGGAGTTCTCAAATCTTTGTTTATAGGTATTGTGGCCAGAACTTCCGTCACATCCTATTAATGTAAGCGACAAATTAGAGGATGCATTTTTGGGAAATTGACTTGTTTCAATTAAACGTTCAGTCGTTTTGTTCAATAAGGCTTGAAGTTTAATTTCAGCTCGTGTTTTTGAGATATAAATAAATTCTTCTAGAGGGTAACACAACCTTTTGGATATACATAAATTAAAGTAAGACGGAAACACTTCATGCCCTGCTTTCATTGACCATTTTCTTGTTTGTTTATAAGAGCGACTAATACACTTGGAATCTACATAATAAGCAAGTGCCTCATCCCTACTCAACTGTCTGATACCACAAATAACATCTGTAGATTTTCTTCGCTCTAAGGTTTCTGTACTTTTTCAAATAGAAGTAGCTACGTTTCTTTGACCCGACAAACGATGTGCTATTTCAGCAGCTGTTGTTAATTCATTGGAACTACGTGAGTGCAATAAGTCTTCAACTCTACGTCTTTTGGTTTTTAAAGATGAGTCTTTTTCTTTGACCGATCTTGAGGCCGACTTCCTTCAGATGTTGTAGAAACACAGGACCGATAAAAACTTATTTTAAATACTAAATTATTGCCCTCTAACCAACATTTATTTTTATTTAAAAAATGATCCGTATTTCTATAGGCTGCATTCCACTTTAGCGCAAATTTAGCGGATATGCTTGCCATTTTTAACTGTATTTTTTTTCGAATCACTAGTAAATTTTCTGTGGTATAGTCTTTCAAAATAAATTCATACAAAAGAGAATTTCGTTCTTCCTTTGCATGTTTTTGCTATTCTTCAAATAACTCCAATTTTGTAATGGAATACACTCGGTCAAAAAAAATTAAATAAAAATGAAACGGGCAGACACGGGCAGCCAAATTTTTATATTTTGGCGCCTTATTGTTGTGGTTATAATATATTAAAAAATCAGTCTGGATATATTTGGATAAAATTAGTTATACGTTAAAAAGAAACTGCAGTTTTAACATAGAGTTTCAACTAATTCTGCTGTTAAAACATAGTTTTAACTATGTTTTAACATAGTTTCAACAGCAGAGTTAGTTATAATTTACAATAAATTAGTTATACGTTATTGTTACACAGCAAAATTACAGCTATTTTCTTTACAAAAATATGTTTATCTTTAAGAGACATTTAAGCGCTAATAATTTAAGACTTAAAAACGCGTACACTAATTAATATTTTGAATTTTTCTCAAGGGAGCATTCAGTAATATTATGAAAGTATCTACTAATTGATTCCTTGAATTGACTTTTGTCCTGCTAGATTGTATGAGCCGATTCACTGTGCGTTAGCTTGCTTTTTTTTTTTAATTTTTTGTTAAAACAAAACAACTTTCTTTCAAAACAAACTTCTTTCTTCATAAAAGTTTTATTTTGTATTTTAAAAAAATCGTAAAAGATTAAATAAAAAAAGAAAATGAAATATTATATAACACAAACCAAATCAAATGTCTCCTCGGTAGTATAGTGGTAAGTATCCCCGCCTGTCACGCGCGAGACCGGGGTTCGATTCCCCGCCGGGGAGGTTTAATTTTGATAAAATTTAGTATTTAGATGCAAAGGATTTGTTATATATTACAATATGTTACAAATAGTCTATATAAATAGGATATAATATAATTGCCGTTAAAAATGCCGTTGTCCCGGTTTTTACAAAGGCTAAACTAATTAAAATTCTCCAACCGAGTAAACCGAACAATATATTTGAATTGATAATAAATTAGAATTTGGTTTTTGTTTATTCGGAAATAAGAAGTTTATATTAAATGAAATAGACCCTTTCTAATTTTTAACTTTTGCATTTAATTTTTATCGTGTTGCATTTACATTTTACATCAAAATAAAGCAATTATTCGATTTTACACGCAGAGGTTTAGATTGAAAGAATTTTTAAGTTTATTTATTTTGATCGACTGTTTTGACCACCTCTATTTGGTAGGCATTATTTGTACGTGTGAACATCTAATTTTTTCAAATTTGTACGCGCGTATTCAAAGCCTTTGACAAAGGTAAGTTACAAGGTGCGGATTCACAACTTTTGTGTAACTCTTGCGTAGCTGAGCAAAAGTTACGAAAAATTTACGCAAATTTTTTTTTGTGTAAAGGCCGTTTTCCACAAGACGAAAAATTCGCGCAAAGCGAAATTTTTCGCTGCTGTTTTGATTTCCACTTACTTTCTTTCGCGCTACTTTTTTTTCGTTGTAAAAATAAAAATGGCAGCAATAAGTTTACGCTGTATGTTTAACTTAAAGCAGTTAATACTTTTTTAGCATACTTTCTACTTTGAAGCATGTGAAAATTTCTTTCCGTGCATTAATATTAACATTTCTGCCTTTATATGTAAGATGTGATATTATTTTGTAATATAATCGTTTAATATAAGGTTTTTTTACAAGAAATTATAAAAAAATAAATGCTAAACTCTGATATGAACATTTCTATTAAAAACTATTAATGCAAGAACGAACAGCAGGTATAACTCTATAAAGAATTTTTCACAAAAAGGTTTATCTTCGTGTGGCCACTTGAAGATAAACATTCTTATGAAGTGTAACTTTCGTAATTGACAGTGTATATTTGTAAATTTTCGTAATTGACAATTTATATTTGTAAATTTTCGATTTAGTTTTATATATAAGTCTGGTCATTTTTTTATGTAAGTCTTGCCCCTTGTTTGATGAATTTACTCATGCTAGCCAATTTTCAGAGTAAGTTCATATGAAATTAATAAGAACGACAGGTTAAGAATTTTGTTTTTTGTTACTTTAAAAAAAAACATGTTTTTGTTTTTTTTTAATGTTGACATCACGTGATATAATATTCAAAATTTTATTGGTTTTCGCTTATGGCGATTCGCAAAAAGTCGAATTTTAAAGGTTTTTTTTCGCTGCAGCGAAACGCTGAGGCGAAAAAAAATCAGTATAATCGCCAAAAATGTTTAATCTGCGCATGCTTAACGACGAAAATATTCGATTCGCGTTTCACTGGATAAAAAAACAACAAAATTCACTGAAATGATCTTTATTAAAACATTAAAAAATGAATTATTCTAGGGATATGTTGCAAATTTTTAACCATTAGTAATTGCAATTATTCAACAAAAGGTTTATTAAAACACGGTAATTAAATAGAACCACTTGATTTTAAAAGCATACGTTAGTTTAAGCTTCTTTTCTTGCTTGAAGTCATAACACGACATTTGATGAAAAAGACAACTAAAACAATTTTTAAAAAATCAAAAAAATTGTTTTCTAAATAACTAAAGTTTAAAGTTTTATTAGCTGTATGTTTTTTTTTTTTTTTTTTTTTTTATTCATATATTTGCCGTACATATAACATTTACAAGTTTCGTAAATTAATATTTACAAGTCTCGTGAGTCAAAATATATATAGTGAAATTTATAATTAAATAGTACTGGCCGGACTTCAAGAAGATCGTAATGATCTTATCACGAAGCCCTTACAATGTGTTTGATATATTATTATGATTATGTTAAATATAATTATATATTAAGTACAACTATGTTTATATATTCTTTAAATTTAGCTCATAATAAAAAATAAACTCAAAATAAGCTCAGTATAAAACATTAGACATAACTAGCAGCATAATAACTAAACTTGATAAGAAAAAATCAAGTGTTTTTTTTGTGTGTAATAAACACATTTTGATATATTGTTTGAGAAATTTGAGAAAAAAAAAAAGATTCATTTAGATAATACACATAAACGAGTCAGTTCACTTTGTAGTTGATATATATGTATTTTAATTTATAGTCTTAGAAGAATTCTGAGTATCTGTTTAGATTCAGTATCAGATTTTTTAACTTTTTTTTCAAGAAATTTTGATTGCAAATTGAATCTAGATTGCAGATTGATTTATTTTTAGTTACTAGTTTGTTGTATAAATAAGGACCCCGATATGAAATTGAGAACTGGGAAAGTTTTGTTTTTTTGAAAGGTGTAATAAAGTTTCCTTTTTCTCTTGTGTTATATTTATTAACGTTATTTATAAAAAAGTTATTTAAAAAATGGTTTGGTACTTGACCTAATTTAAATTTTAGCATAAACAATATATTTTGGTAAATATTAATTTGATAAATATTAAGCACATTCATTTCTTTAAATAAGGGTTCAGTGTGTGTAAATTTGTCTTTATGGTAGATAAGTCTAACAGCATGTTTCTGACGTCGATATAAAGTTTTCAATTTGGTTATATGCGTACTCGCCCAAGCTATATTCGCATATATGAGGTAGCTGTGTATAAAAGAGAAATATATAAGTTTTAAATTACTTTGCGACAGCATAGGTTTTGCTTTATAAAGTAGACCTATGTTTTTTGATATTTTAGTGTTTAAAGCATTTATGTGACTTTTCCAAGATAAATTTTCTTCAATTATAACTCCTAAAAATTTAGTTTCGTGAGTTCTCTCAATTACTATATTTTCTATTTTTAGAGAGGGTAGAATATTTGGTAGTGTGTTTCTTTGTTGGTTTGAGTGAAATAAAGTGTATTTTGTTTTTTCTATGTTTAGAGATAACTTATTTGTTTTAAACCATATATTTAATTTTTGGAGTTCTATGTTTACATTATCATACAGATCCTTGATGTTTGTCGAAGAGTAAAATAAATTTGTATCGTCTGCAAACATTATAAATTCAAGTTTGCTAGAAACTTTTGGAAGGTCGTTTATATAGATTAGGAACCACAAGTTAATTTTAATAATTTACTGTGGTAATTATCATCTGTAATAACACACTGTTGTCTGTTATACAGGTAACTTTTAAACCACTGCAGTGTATGGTTTTTTAATCCGTATTTTTCCAACTTTTTTAGTAGGATTTCATGATTTATTGTGTCGAACGCTTTTGACAAGTCTACAAAGACTCATAATACGAACTTCTTTTCATAGATTGATTCACTAATTCTATTGACGAGGTCTACGATAGCATGCTCTGTCGAGTGCTGAGTTTGAAAACCATATTGGTTTTCATTCAGGATTTTGTTTGTGGTTAGGTATTTATATAAACAATTATAGATTATTCGTTCGAGCAGTTTTGAAAATACGGGAAGGATTGATATTGGTCTGTAATTATTTAAGAAAGATGTATCTCCAGATTTATAGATAGGAATAATTTTAGCTATTTTTAAATAGTCGGGTACAATTCCTGTAATTATTGAAGAGTTAAATATTTGAAAAATGGGTTTACTTATTTCTGGGAAGACATTCAAAATAATATTGGCTGGGATATTGTCGATACCTGGACCTTTGTTAATTTTTAATGTTTTAATTGCTGTTTCAAGTTCTTCGTATTCTAGTTCTTTAAAAACTAGGGAGCAACGAGAGTCCTCGATGTAATTCTCAAATGAATTGTTTGTAGGTTGAATTTTAGAGGCGAGTTTGGAACCTATACTTGCAAAGTATTTGTTAAATTTTTCAGAGATAATTTTTTTATTATTAAACTCTTTTTTACTTATGAGAACTTTTGGAGGTAGTTGGTTCGAGTTTTTTTTATCTTTACCAATTATTTCTTTTATAATATCCCAGATTTTTTTATTATCTCCTTTAAATTTTTGTATTTGCTTTGAAAAATATAGTTTTTTAGATTTTAATTTTATTTTTTCAAATAGATTTTTATATTGTTTATACTTAGACAAACTAAAATGGCTTCTATTTTTTAGATATTTTATGTAGAGTTTTTGTTTTTGTTTTAACGATTTTCTTATTCCTTGGGTAATCCATGGAGTGGTTAGGTATTTTGTTTTAATTTCTTTTTCGACCTTTGGAAAATGTTTATTGTAGAGATTTAGGAAAATATTTATAAAATTATTGTAAGCGGAATTTGTGTGTCCGAGGTTACATTCATGATATATTTTTGACCAATTTACTACCGCTAGTGAGTCTTTTAGTTTTTGGGTCGAGAATTTATTTATGCTTCTTTTGATGATTTTTATTTTCAAGTTATTGACACGTGTTGCTTGTTGTGATAGTGAGAAGTAAATTGGGAAGTGGTCAGATATATCCGTTTTAATTATTCCTGCTTTTAAGGATGGATCTTGAATTGAATTTGTCAATATATTATCAATAGCTGTAATTGAGGTGGGAGTTACCCGGGTGGGTTTGTTTATAATTGGGAAAATGTAATGTTGTATCATATCATCGAAAAAAATTTTGGTATTGGCGTGTTCATGATAGCTTAGGTAATTTATGTTCATGTCACCAATACAGAATAGCTTTTTATGTTCAACATTGCTTGTTGTATATATTTGTTTCATAAAACTTGAAAACATTATAATATCTCCATCGGGCGGTCTATAACAAGAGGATATTAAGAGATTTTTTGTAGTATCATTAATGACTTCAACTGTAAAGACCTCACTATTTGAATCAGAAATAGAAAGATCATTTCTAATTTTTGTGTTTAAGTCATTATGGATGTAGGTTATTATTCCACCTCCTCTTTTGTTAGCTTTTCTTTCATAAGAAATAAGATTATAATTAGGGATTAGGAGGTTTGAATTTGTATAAGAATTTTCGTCAGAACACCAAGTTTCTGTAAGACAAATCATGCTAAAGGAATATTTGCATTCGAAAAGGAAAATTTTTAACTTATCGATATTTGTATTTAAGCTCCTAATGTTTATGTGTATTACCGTAAACTCGTCTATATTGTTATGAAGTTCAGCTTTAAAAGTTTTAGTATCAAAGTATGGAGAGTCAGGTCCATTAAAAATAAATAAATCGTCGTCGTATAAATTATTCGCAAAGATATTATTTTGAGTTTTAAAAAAGTCAAAACGCAACTTTTCAAAATCTTTTGTTATAAAATCATTAGCCATGACGAAAAAAGAATTAAATCAATTTTTTTTTTTTTAATAGAATTCGATTTGAGTAAAGTTATTTTTGAAAGCGCGTATTTTTAAAATCTCGACTAAAAATTTTATCATACTTTAAAATAGCGTATTTATCTTCGCTGCGTAATTTTTTCACTTCTTCCCAAAGCTTCCTTCGATCTATGATAGTTTCTTGGGCAAAATCTTCGTTTATGTAAATGCCAGTTCCTTTAAGATGAGTTAATGAGTTGAGTATTTTGTTTTTGTCGTGAAAGTTCAGGAGTTTTAAAACTATTGTTCTTGGTTTATTATCTTTTTTTTGACCGATGCGATGTGCTCTTTCTATAACGACTTCCTTTGATATTTTTAATTGATTATTAAAGAATTTTTTTACCTCTTTTTCACAATCATCCCAGCTTTCTCCTGGAGACTCTTTTAGTCCATCTATTCTTAGATTATTTCTTCTGGAACGATTTTCCAAGTCTATTGACTTTTTATATAATGTATTTATTTGATTGTCATAATATTTTTTTAAGTGTGAAATGTTTTCTAAAGTTTTATTCTCTTGAAAACTGAGGCTGTCCTTTATTTCGTTCAGGTCTTTTTCGATATTCTTTATTTTCGACTTGTTGTTGTTGTTGTCTTTCTCTATTGTGTCTAGTCTATCAGTTATAATTTTGAGGTTTGCACTCATTATTAAAGTAAATGATTTTTCTTGCTCTTTAAGTAGTCGTTCAGTTTCTTTAAGAATACTTTTTTTGTGTTCCTCGAGTTGTTTTGTGATTTTTTCGATGCTTTTCATTGTAATATCCATTTTTATGTAAATTTTATCGCTAATAAAAAACACGTCGATTTTATCGCTAATAAAAAACACGTCGTATGTGATAACTCCATTCATTCTTGTAGTACTCCATTCATTTAATATGAAGTTTATAAAAAAGTTGTTGTTTGCCGTTACGTTGCGCCATTTTTAATGTTTTTCTTGAATATTATTGGCGAACCCAACCAATGTTTCAAATTATCCAACCAATTTTCAAATTATTCAACTAAGTTTCAAATTATTCAACCAATGTTTCAAATTATCGCCTTATTTCGATTTTGCCTGTTTTTTCTAAAATTTTAGAAAGAATTTTATATAATATAATTTTCAATCATTTATCTTCAAATAATATACTGTATCAATATCAATACGGATTTAAAAAAAGTAATTCAACCGAACACGCTATACTCCAAACTACCCGCAATATTGCTGAATCTTTTGAAAAATCTCAATATACGTTAGGCGTTTTCATAGATTTATCGAAAGCCTTTGATACCATCGACCACAAAATCCTATTTAAAAAAATAGAGTATTATGGAATTAAAGGGAATATTTTAATGATTCTTAAAAGTTATTTAAGCAACCGTAAACAGTTAGTTTACAGTAATACAACTGTCTCTTCCAATTTATTAGATATAACATGTGGGGACCCTCAAGGTTCTATACTAGGACCTCTTCTCTTTTTAATTTACATTAATGATCTCCCTAAAGCCTCAAATTTAATGACGGTCATGTTTGCCGAGGATATGAATCTTTTTTTAGCTCATAACAACATAACAACATTATTCCAAAATATGAATATTGAATTAACAAAAGTTTCTGACTGGTTTAAAGTGAATAAGCTGTCACTAAATGTTGAAAAAATTAAATGGATACTTTTTCATCAAACTTCAAAAAAAAAGCTACTACCTCCTGTGATGCCCTTACTTTTTATTGACAAAGTTCAAATAAAAAGAGAACAAACTACTAACTTTTTAGGAATAAATATTGATGAAAACCTTAGTTGGAAGTATCACATTGATTTATTGTGCAACAAAGTTGCTCGAAATATAGGAGTAATGTACAAGGCTAGAAATGCTTTAAATAAACAAAGTTTAACACAATTATATTTCTCTTTAATCCATTGCCATATAAATTATGCAAATATTGCTTGGGGTAATACCAATAAATCTAAACTGCTACCTCTTTATCGTCAGCAGAAGCATGTTGCTCGGCTTATCATTTATAAAGATCGATTTGCTCATGCCAAACCATTATTATTTCAAATGAAAATTCTTAATATTTATCAGCTAATTATTTTTAATATACTTTGTTTTATGTTCAAGTGTAAAACCAACGAATCTCCAGTTTCTTTTCATAATCTATATACCTTAAAAGATAAAAATAAATATAACTTAAGAAATAATAATCAAATTCAGCAACCTTTATCTTTAACTAATTTTGGAAAGTCATGTATTTCATATCGAGGAGCTTTTCTATGGAACAAAATAGTTTTAAAAAATTTTGATTTTTCCCATGAATGGAATTATCTTTCATTCAAGAAAAAACTAAAAGAAATTGTTTTGTCTTTTGAAGACATTTTTTTATATTTTTAAATTCTTTTAAAAATGAATATGAAGTTTATTACATAAGGTAATATATAAATATTATATCTGATCCATAACTTATGTGTTTGTGAAAACAGTACTTTTTAAAATATTTTTGTATTTATATATAAGAGTATCAACAATTTCTTTATTCCAATTTTATTTATATATTATTACGAAATTTACGTTCTCGCTAATTTTTAATACGACATTGTTTTGATTTTATACTTCATGTTAATTTAATGTACTTAATATTCACGAGCGGTTCTCGATGATAAGACCTTCATCGAGCGGTTCTCGATGAAGGTCTTCTGCGAGTCTCCGCGTTCTTTCTTTTTTGTATATATTTTCTTTTATTGTATAACGATTTCTATAACTATATTGAATATTCAAGAAAAGAACAAAAAAAAAAAAAAAAAAAAAAAACCTCAAAATACTACATTTTTAAATTATTATAAACGTATCTATTTGCGTCAACGTATAAAGATTAGGCGTTTAAGTACAGTCTTGATGTCGTTTTCTTATTGTTTACAAAACAAAAGGTTACAAGCATAGTCCCGAAGAATTTCAATGCGGTTGAACTTCCATCTGTTTTATACTTCCATGCTTTAACGTTCTTTCGCTTTAAAACTTTTCGCTCTGACGTCCTACTACCAGCTCTGGCTTTATGTTGGTAAAACTACAGCGTACCGCGAAAAATAATGACTTTTTTTTAGAAATTGTCAATTGTGCCCTTTCACTTCGAAAGCCGAGTCGTCGGTCCTAATACATACTTTATTATAAATTATAAAATTTGGTTATTCAAACGCAATAACTTTTCGTAGAACTGTTCAATTTTTATAATTTTTTCACCTTTATAATACTCAACGAAAATACCAGAATTTCATCGATTTAAAAATCTCATGTCACATACCTATTAGGGTTACTGGATATTTTGTTTGTATATAAAATAATTGAAAAGATGTATTCATACCGCTGGTGGGAGTCGAACCCACAACCTTTGGATTAGAAGTCCAACGCGCTAGTCCATTGCGCCACAGCGGCTACGTAAAGATCTTTAATTTATTGTTTTTTAATTTATTTTTATTTAAACCGTTAATTTTGAAATGCAACTAAAACTAGCAACCATTACAAGCAGTAAGCAGTAAGCAACCCATAATGCGGGTTTTTAGTAAATAAAATTTAAAAAAAAAACCGCGTTTAGAAAAGCCTAGAAACTACTTTAAAATAGAAAAGCCTAGAAAATGACGTAAGTCGACTATATTATCGGATATTATATAATATAATATTATCGGATGTTTATATAGTCAATATGGGTCATATGTTATATAGTTAATACCCCCTCAAATTGATGGGGGTTAACTTTATATGCTCATAACTTTTGAACATTAAAATATTTTATAATGAAATTTAAAATTTAGGCATAAATATAAGTCTCGTTGAAAATAATACATAAAGTATTTCATCAACTTGTTGCTCTCACGTTTGTGTCAGGGGGGATGGGCTGAAATTTAAGGGTTTCTTGTTCCCATTCTCCTACCTCAGTAATTTTTTTTTTTTTTTTATAAAGAATCTTTTCGTAATACATATGAACGTAAAAATTTTTAAATAACTTTGTTGCTTATAAGTTGCTTATTTCAAACATTTAAAAACCTTCCTACACCACTGTTTATATATTTAACTTCATTAACTATATTAACATAATATTTAATGGTTGCAAGTTCGCTAACGCTTTTTGTTGCATTACAAACCTAATATATATATATATATATATATATATATATATATATATATATATATATATATATATATATATATATATATATATATATATATATATATATATATATATATATATATATATATATATATATATATATATATATATATATATATATATATATATATATATATATATATATATGAAACTTTGAGATATAAAAATTATATTTAAAAACATAAAACTACTTAAAAATTAAAACTAAATAAAATTACTTAGACATTAAAATTAAAATGAAAAAATCCCAAATGAAGATTTGAACCTTCAATCCTGTCGGCCGCGCATCAAAAAATAACATTTTTCTCATCCACAGAAGTACGCAAATATTACATCGTTAAAAAAATTAAAATATTTTAATATTTTTTTGCGTGCAAATAAGATTTTTATAATGTAAATATTATTAGTATGCACGTACAATTAATGACTTCCTTATAGGAATGCACAATTCACCACAGTGGCGGATTAATACTTCTTGGGGCCCGGGGCTATTTTGGGACCTTTTTATGGGCCAGAGCCTAAAAATGACTATAAAAAAAAAAGTCCTCTAAAATTTTTTGGGGCACCTAAATTTGCAGGGCCCGGGGCTATAGCCTTTTTTAAATATATATCTTTGTTAATATACAATTATTAATATGCCTTGTAATAACTGATACAATATATAATAATATTACAATTTAATTATATCTGTATTATTAGTATTGATAGTATTAGTATTATACTAATGCTAACGACACTATAATTAATTATACTATTAGTATAATTAATTAACAAGTTAGTGTTAGCATAATACTACTTTGTATTAGTATTATACTAATACAAAAATAAAGCGTGCCGTTTCACAGGTATGATGAAGCACTTATACTTATTATAAGTGTTTCATCATACCGGTGAAACGACACGCTTTGTTTTTGTTTTTGGCGGCTTGTGCACCCATATGAACAACACGAAATAACCATAACTCTGCAATTTTTCAAAAAGAAGTAGTTGCTCTTAAAAATTTAACAGTTAAAACCTCTTTGAAAACTTATATCGAGTTTAAATTAGTCATATATCCCTATGAAACGCTTTCAGAATTTAAGATTTTTGCCGTACCACAAGATGGCGGAGGCTGGCTTTATTTTTTAACTCAAGTCACGCATCTAGTTATATTTATAAGCCATTGGTTCTGGATAAGAACCCAGAGGTCCGAGGTTCGATGCCGGCTCAGCCCAATAAGCAACTTTGGTAAGGAAGGAGGCATAAACTTCTAGTTAAATGCTCTTCCGCGGTGGTCTGTGATAAGACCGTAAGGACTTCTGGGAGCACCTAAATAACCTAAAAAAAAACAAAAAAAAAACTTATATTTGAACACCCGATTTTTTTCTTTCAAACACAGAGGTTTTAAAAAAGTAGCAAAAGTGCTCATATTACCAAAACCACTTGGTAATATGAGCATTTTACACTAACTCAAAAAAAAAAAAAACATTAAGTAAAAAAATACCAATCCAAAGATCAAAACTAATTTGTTGATTTTAATGAATGATTCATTTTTAACAAAACTTATCATTAAAAGATCAAATTTAAGCCGCTTTTTATTGAAACAAAACTACTTTGTTTTATGCAAAAAAAAAAAAAAAAAGAAATTAGTCCGATGTTTTTTTCCATTTTATTAACTCAAACCTATAAACGATAAAATTATAAATTTTTGGAATTTAAATTACAGAAAGATATTTAGTATTGTTGAAATATTGAAAATTTTTACTATGTTTTGTTTTTATTCAAAAAGCAATTAAAACCACCGCAATTTTTAGGATTTTAAACCAGGTACTTTCAATGAAAAACACTGGCTATTTTCAGCATGCCATATATAAAAACACCATTTTTGTGTAATATAAATTACACAAAAATGGTTTTTCAATCAAAAATGGAACGGATTTATAGCTAACATATTTTCTTTATGAAAAGCTAAATTTTATTATTATAGTATTAAAATTTCGTGCTACAGATTTATTCATGCGTGATAATATTATTTTAACAGCATAAAAAATTGAATAGCGTTTCAATTAGACGAGAGCTGCTAATAACTGCATATAAATTTACGCTATTTAAACCAAATCCTGTTATCACCCCATAAAGTCGATTCAAAAAATATAAAGCAATTTTAATTTCACTGCTTACATCTTAAAATCTATTTGTATGCTCGTATTACCAAGCAGGGCCGACGATACGGGTTTTGAAGTGGGGGGCACAATCATCATTTTGCGAAAAAAGGTTCTGTAGTAAAAAATGTGTGTGGGGGGGGGGGGGACAGGTACCCCTGGCCCCCCGGTGTCGTCGGCCTTCCCAAGTTTCTCATAACACCCAAATATACCCTACAATTAATTTCACTCGAAATTTTTAAACAGGTCAGGGTGACAACATCAGTTTTTATCGTGTCTAATAACATCTGTCCAACAACATCTGCAAATATAATGAGGTATAATAACATCTGTTCAACAACATCTGAAATTTCATGGGTGTCTAATAACATCTGTGCAAAAATTAAATGAATATTACAGATGTAGTTACATCTTTTGAATTATCAAAGTGTAATAACATCTGTGCAACTACATCTGTAGATTTTAAGGTGAAAAATATTTTAAAGATGAATTAACTAATTATGCATCTAATAATTTTAACCAGATGTTATAACTTATAGAAACTTTTTCAGATCAAACTACACCTGGAAAAATGTCAGAAAATAGGTGTTTTAAAGTTTATCTGAAATCTGCTTTTGATAACTGTTTTTATAACACTGGAATCAGCTTTTGATAACTGTTTCTGCCAGTAAGTGTTTAATGTTTATTAAACTGAATAAGCCATGATTTCTAGGAGCAATTATTATATTTAGATTTGTAATTTATAAAAAAACTATAATCCTCGTGTTTTACTTTATTTGCTAGCCTCGTTCATCAGTGCACTTTTTATTATGGGAAACAGAAAATATGATTCAAATCTAAGAAGGAAATTAGGTAGTAGCAGGATATTTAAAAAAATATATTTTTGAGGAAATCAGTTTTTTCCAATATCATCAGAATGCAATACAAACAGTTTGACTTCTCAATTTGAAATCACTAACTTTACTAACACAAAATCTAAAATCTTGACGTCAATATCTTCAAAAAAAGTAACACAATCCAGTATTAATAGTAATGTACAAATTTTTAATTCAAATTAATCACCTTCATGTTTTATATTTATTGACATAGACATTTTAACATCAATTATTATTTTAATTGGACCGATTGTCCACAATGCTATAATAATTCAATTGAAAGCTTAACTGATTTATCAAAAAAGAAAGAATTGGCTATTTAAAAATTTTTTGTTTATCACCTTCTTGCGATTGGAAGCAGTCTTTTTATTCTAGCAAAAATGTTGAAAAGTGCGGTTCAGGAATGTCACCATTTGAAATAAATTATAGAACTGTCGTTGATAGATAGAGAGATAGGAAAAGGTCATTCTGCTTTAGAAAAATTTTGTGGTCTAATGAACTTACCTCCTTCAATGAACGTAATATCATTTAATAGTATTCAATATAAAATTCATAGCATATACCAAAGAGTAGCTGATGTGAAAATGAAAAATGTACCAAATGAATTTCGATATCTTAACATACCGATACGACAAAATGTTTATGACATTATTGCAGTAGCTGATGTTGTTGTTTTCAATGTTGAAGTTTTGTTTTGATGTTGTTATTTGGAAGCATTGCTCTTCATCTTATGAAGTAGGAGTGTTTTAGATTTAAGTTTTTTTGTTATTTTTTTTTTTTTATTTTTCTCGTAAAAAATATTTATTTTTTCTTTTTCTCAAAATATGAGTTTTTTGCACGCTGCGATAAATATCTTGTGATTGGTTTGCCTGATTGTGTTAAAATTATCAGGTGTTGTTTATTATATATATGTAAACTTACCTTACCAAAATACTTCATGTTAGTTTAACCGGTTCCAAAAATTTAGCGTCTATTCGAAACCTTTTTGGGGCTTTTTTTTTATCCCTTAAACCGGTTTCCTTACAAAATCATAAACAATTTGTTAAACTATTTCATTTTGGTAGGGTGATTGCAACAATCTCATTAAAAAGCTGTAAAAATTTCATGATCATACCCTTATTAGTTCACAAGTTGTTTATCGCAGCTCGTAGTTCATATTTTGGGTTTATGGACCAAAATCGTGACCAAAAAAAAAAAAAAGAAATGCCTTATCTAAAAATCATAAAATATGAATGCATTTTGAAAATTTTGTGTTTATTAGTATACACCTTAAAATGTATGTGTTATCTCAACTTTTCCATATTGTAACCAAATCATCTTAAAATTAAGATTTAAATAAGTTTAAAATAAATAATAAAGCGTCAACAATTAAGTGGGCACAGAAACGAAAACAAGCAGAAATGAAACATAAGACTGAGGCTGTTGTGCAAAAAATGCCAAAACTGACTTCATTCTTTAAAGGAAATTTGAAATCTAAATTGTCGCTAAATACGGACAATAATGTTGCACATTCTGACAATTTTGTTGTAGTAGCAGCAGCAGTCGGTGACTCTGTTACTGCTAATGCAATAACAGGTCAAAGTGAAGTTAATGAATCAATGTCTGCAGAACTTACTGTGAATAAGTCTGTAAATGTGTTAGGAGATGATGACAATGACAAGCTGGCGACTACTTGCACATTAGTGACATCACAGAAATCTAGTAGTAACTGCAATAGAGGTTATGATCCTGGTACCTGGTAGGTTTTTGACAACGATGATGTGGCATATTGAATAGACTTTCAACAGACTGTCAACATATTTATCTCACCATTAGGCAAGATGCCTAATGGTGAGACAATTTGTGAATGGCTTCTTTACTCTCCGTCAACAGGATATCTATACTGTTTTGTATGCAAACTTGTTTCACCAAGACTACGCTCAAGCCAATTTGCTGCACAACGGTTCAATGACTCGAGAAATCCTGTTGTTATAAAAAAGATGGGAAAAGTCTTGTACATACAGAAGCAATGCTTAGGTATTTAATCAGAAGACAGCATACAGGTTTGACTCAAAGATTTAATGAACAAGAGCGTAGAGAACGAGATTACTGGCGTAATGTTTTAAAGCGCGTAGTGGCTGTTGTAAAAACTTCGGCTGAAAGAGGCTTACCTTTTCGAGGATCCCATTAAATATTTGTCTTAACTGACAACGGTAATTTTCTGGGAATACTAGAACTAATATCACAATTTGACCCGTTTTTGGCTGATCACATTGAGAGATACGGCAATGTTGGAAAGGAAATTCCATCTTATCTTTCAAAGACAACCTGTGATGAAATTATTCATTCCATGAGTAGCAAAGTGAGATAAGTCATTTTGAATGAAGTAAAGAGTACTGGTTACTTTAGCTTATCAGTGGATTCTACACCTGATATATCTCATCAGTTTAGTATTATTTTCAGATATTTATGTTCAGCAGATTGTAAACCAGTAGAAGGATTACTCAGCTTTCTCGTATTAAAAAGTCACACCGGTGAAAACATGGTGAATAATGCTACCAGTACATGTGTGAAGTATGTAAAATTGATTTCTCAAAGTGTAGAGGACAGTCGTATGACAACGCTGCAAATATGTATGGTTGCTACAAAGGCATACAGCAAAAACTGTTAGAAAAGAACAAGAATGCAGTTTTCTTTTCGGGTGCAGTTCATTCCCTTAATCTTGTGGGTCGCAGTGCTGTTGATTGCTGCCTGAATGGTGTGAATTTTTTCTCAATTGTTCAGAATCTTAAGACATTTTTATCTGCATCTACGCACAGGTCGGATTTCTTGAAATCTCATGTTCAATATAAAAGGACATACTGCAACAATTTCCAAAAAACAAGTAATACATTGCAACATGAAGAACTTAATCTGGCAGCCTGCGGAAATCTCTATCAGTGTTTGGCAGTTTATCTGACCGACACGAGGGACCACTTTGATAAATAGGAGAAGACTGCCAAAGAAATACTACCAGATATTGACTATAAGCAATTGAAGAATCTTATCAGGAGAAGAAGAAAGCAAGCTGATGGTTTAGCTATTGATGCTTCGGAAGACATAAATTGCCAGGGATATATATAAAGTATTTACATTCTACAACATAATTAACAAACTGACGACTAAAATGGAAAGAAGAAGTAAAGTTTATAAAGATGTGTTAGCACAGTTTACATTCATCAATAACCTAGAGTTAAGCGAAGCAGAGTATTTCAAAGGCTGTCATACCTTTTAGTCAGTTTTTATAGATATTGTACTTCGCATTTTCCTTACCTTCATTTTATCAAATGTTTCTGCTGAGCGATCCTTTTCACAGCTTAAGAGACTCAAAAACCCATGAACAACAATGAAGTAGGAGAGATTGGACTCTATGTCTCTATTCTGCATCGAGGCAGATATGCTTACTTCAGTTGACTTTGACAATGTAATCAACGATTTTGCACTTTCAAAGTCTAGAAAGCAAAATGTCTTTACATCATACTCGTAAACGTTGTTTACAACTTACATCATCATAGTTAGATTGTGTGTGACAGTATGATGTATAGATAATACCGTGTGTATATAATATTGTAATAAATATTAATGTTGCACAACAACTTGCATTTATCTGCTTTTAGTAGGCTATTTTCAGACACCATACCTGGTTAAGTGCTAAGAGCTCCTGAATATGTTTTTCCGGCCCTGACAATAAGTTAAATTTAAATAACGCTTATTAAAAACTTTTGAAATAACTTTCAAAAGTTGAAATTATATAAATACAAGATTCCATAAAAAAATATTGCATTGAAAATAAGATCTTTTTATTTATTTAAAAATTGTTTTAACAATATTGAACCACGTGAGGTAATGACTCAAAAATTATTATGTACAAGTAGAAACAATGTAATTTTTAAATTAACAAAAAGTATCATCATATGTCTCACCGTAATAACATTTAAATATAAAACTCTTTTTATGCTTTCTGTATAGAATTTTTGCTAAAATTATGCTTATGATGTTCTACCTTTCCAAAAACAGTATGAGAAGCCATGGAAACAAATTGTACAGATCTCTCAACACTCTGTGAATGTGAAGGAAGATCTTAGAGGTTAGTTTTTTTCAGACAACAACTTTTCTACAATCACTTCATCAGTAAAATCTTGAGTTGTTGCTGGTTTACCTATGTCTTTATCAAAAAAATTTATGAGTTCATACCATATATGAGCACTAATGTTAATTTCTGGAATTTCATTGATTCTGTTTGTAATTTGGCAATATTTTTTACAATTTCTAATGTCAAGTAATCTCTGGATTGCTATTGATCTTATATATATTTCCTCTGAATTTAACATTGAGTACACAATATTCTCAGAAAATAGGCAAAAATAATTGAATCTTAAGTTTGCAAAGCAAATATCTTTCGCCTTCTTTCCTTGGAGCTTAATTTGGTTAATCATAAAATATAGAATTGACGGAGCTTTGTGTAACTTACGGCTCTTTTTATGGAGGAGCTATATAGGAACATAGACTTGGAAAATATAGGTTGCCAAAATAATTAACTCAGAATCAGGAACTAGTACTCGGATATATACTCAATAAATAATACTCGGATATAGACATCAACTATATTGCCAATGTTAACCAAAGAGAATGATTAAGGGTACCAATTTTCCAGCTTGAATATTTAACACTCATATTTCAGTGCAACTCCAATTCATATAAAAGCTTCTGGTTACTACTTAAATTGTCTAAAATTTCTTTTTCTAAAACAATAATTGGAGACTTAATAACACCAAAATTAACAACTAATGAATCTCTTACTTTTAATATTTGCCACTTTTCCAATTGGTCCAGCAAAATGGTTTGGTGACTTATTTGCTCCATCAAATTTTTTAAACAAAGATTTAAAGGAAAGCTTCTTCTGATGAAGATTACAGCCTGCAGTCTGAAGTTTTCGTCCAGGTTTTTGCTCTAATTCCTCAATCATTCCTGCTTTATGACATGTGTTTGTTGAAGTATTGCCTACCAAAACTGCTTTTAGAGTGTTTAAAGAATCATACTATTAATGAACTTTGTACAGTCACTGAGCTTGCTTTTTTTTCTGTTGCTCCAACTAGAGGTATAACTTTGTGAGTAAGATACTCTCCACGATAAAGGTTAGTTCTTTAGTCACAGTCAAGTGATGTTCTTTCTCGGTTGATTTCTTTGATACAATCACACCATCTTCTTTTTTGATTTGTCTTATAACTAAAGTGTCATTACCAATTTTACCACCAAGTCAATTTTAGTTCTATATTTGCAAGATGGTTAGGACTTCCACCAAACTTGCTTTTTGTGCAACTACGTGTTTTACGCTTGTTTGAAAACATCATTTTTCGTCTCCCAAAATTTTCTTTTTCCCACATAATTATACCATTTGTTTGTTTTGTGTAAGTGCAGTAATCTTTAACTTGTATGAAAATGTTAGTGAAAAAGATGGCGTTGCAAATTTTTTTAAAAATCATTTTAGCTCAACTTTAGCATCGTTAAAACAAAAAAAAATTTCTAAGCACATTTTTTTTTACCTAATAATCAAATCTTTTTATAACCAAACCTCTGATTCCAAAATCGACCTGCCGAATCTAATAATGCTTTATTTTAACCAGATGTTATTGCATATAGAAATTTTTTCAGATGTTATTACATCGGGAGAAAATACTTCCAGATGTTATTGGAATTGGAGAAAAAATAACAGATGTAGTTACATCTTTCTAAAGATGTTGTTAGGGGTCGCTCAATTTTCAAATGATATTGAACAGATGTTATTAGAGTAAAAGAAAAATACAGATGACTTTGGACAGATGTAGTAATCTTTTACCTTTTTAAACTACATTTTTTTATTAAACAATTTTTTTCTGTTCTTTTAATAAATATTTTTGAATAAGTTATTCCAAAATTTAATTACAACTTTTAACAACGATAACTGCACGAAATCACGAAAAGATGCTGAAAGGTCCAGGTATTTTATAATCTTTTTTATTAATGAAGATTTTTTATTTGAAACAAACAAAATAAGACGCGAATTAAGTGTTAAGATGAAAATTGAGCGTAACGCTGGAAAATGTGCCGTTATTGAGTACGATAAGTTAATAGCGAGAGAGTTTAATTTAAAAGCTAAATAAAAATTTTTTTTTTTTTTATTTATAATCATATAAATGGAACAAAACTTATATTTCAATAAAAGTTTCCTCCATTTTATATTTAATCCATTAATATATTTCAATTTTGGTATTTGATATATTTCATTGGCGGTAACTAATAATTTAAACAGTTTAAATATTTCTTCAAGCAAATACACACAACATTTTACTAAAAAAAATTTTCCTCACATAAACTTCTTCAACAATATTTGCATTCAAACATATTATTTCAATGTCCAAGAGGTTACAATTTTTTAAAGACGTCATTAGAAGCATGAACAAACTTTGATAACCTAAAATTGATGCTTAATAACATAACCCATCGGGCATTTGTTTTTAAAAGTTACGTTCTAAATGTATTTTAAATGTCTTTTATACGTCTTCTGAACATTCTTACATAAAGAACGTTTAAAAGACGTTTAAAAAACGTTTAGAAGACATTTAGAACGTTACTTTTAAAAACAAATGCCCGAAGCAAAGTTTTAAATTTAGTGTCATCTGTCTTACTGAAACTTGTTGTCAAAGTGGAGATTGAGTTAATTCTAATTTTCAATTACCAGATTATAAATCCATCCACCAACGAAGGGAAAATGGTATTGGCGGAGGCGTATGCATATTTATTTACAACTCCTTTAAGTGCAAAATAATTGATAAATCAAAAGTTAATAATAAATCCCCCCGCAGAAAATAAAATTAAATAAAAAATAATGCTTTGAAATTGATAGATTGCCTGCCCAAACCAAAACCCTCAGACAATGTAGCGGCACTCCTTCCATGGTTTACCTATTTTTCAGTTGATATTTGTACACTTGCATGTTCTATCTATTTGTCAACCGATGTATGTACACTTCTTGTATGTTCTACCTATTTGTCAGTCGATTTATGAAAAATGAAGGATTAAGGTTCTGTTAGTATTATAATACGTATGTATAAAATATTTATATTATAACAACTATTATATTGATATATCGTTCATTTTATGCAATGTAAAAAAAAAATCCAGAGGGATTTTTTCTCAGGGGGATTTTTTTGGGCCCAAAGTTTATTAAATACAAATCAGTTAGCATCTTATTCAAACTATGATGTTTAATCATACCATCTACATGGGGAAAAATTAAAACCAGGAACAAATGATCATAAACTGTTATCTCTAATTAATAATGAAAAATTTTTCTTTTATAGTTTCTTTAGTTTTAACTAAACAACTAATGGATTACTTTTATGGAATTTCTGTCACCCTTCAAACTAAATCTTTTGATATTTTCCAGCAACTGGATGAAGTTCAAAATTTTTGTGCATAACTGTCTATTAAAAAAAGAAAAGAAAAAAAAGAATACAAAAATGAAAAGCTAACTTTAGATAAAGTTACTATTACTTTAAACTGCGTATCAAGAAAAGGAAAGAATCCAGAAATGGAGTGCTAACCTTAGGCAACATTACTACATTAGACAAAATATCATACATATTTTGTCTACAACGAATCAACGAAGTTTTTAAGCCACATTCGTGAAAATTATTATACTTATTGTAATAATGGCGCTGTCAGATTATTAAATCTAGAGTAGTTAAGTAAAGTAGGTTAGTCTTACTACGTATTAAAATGCGTCCGGGGGATTACCTTTTACTTCAATCGGTCCTTTCCACAGAAAAAACCAAAAGTAAAGTAACTTATCTTAAACAGGGGGAGGGGGATAGAGTGATTTCCTCTTCTTCCTCCAATGGCCAATATCGAATTGTATCTGACAATATTAAATATAGTCGGCAAATTTTGGCATTTTAAAGTCGGCAAATGTAAAAAATTGAGGCTTTTTTTTTTGTCGTTTATGGCACTTTACTCCCCGCCTTCCCCATCATTTATTCAAAAAAAAAATAAATTAGCTCTTCGCGCCGTCCGCAAACCCAGATATGGCCGTACAGTTATAAATTCCTGGATCTGCTCCTCTAAATATACACACACAGAGCCGGCCCAAGCTACGGGCGGACCGGGCACCAACCCGGGGAGCAGAAAAATAGAGGGCGCATTATATTTATGTGTATCACCGCAAAGTTTTTATTTAATGATCTTATTTCATTTTTAAAAGTTCCTAAATCAGAATATTGTAAATTAAAATTGTTTCTATTTATAAAAATGCAAATCTGGGTCGTAAAAGTTTTTAAGTGACTCATTTTTTGCCAAATTGAAAACATTAAAGTTTTGCGTTTCAAAATTTTTTGTTTAGCCATTAGAAAAAAGAATTATTTTTATAACGATCGCTTTATAAAAATTTATGCACAACTTATTTTTCGTATTAAACTGATTAATTTAAGAGTCCATTATGTCTGCAAATAAATCATTGGGTGCAGCAAACCGAAAAAGACAATTTGAATTTAAACAAGAAAATAAAAATCCTGCAAAGTTTTTCACGAAATATTTTCATGTAGAGTCCAAGCAAAGAAAGTAGATAACTCAAAGCAACATCTCAGTCTCCTAGTTTGACCACTACTGGTGACGTTCAAATAGATATAAATGATCCTGCACTATAGCCAATTCCCCTAAATTTGTGATCACCAGTTTATGTAGGAATTGATGTAGAATCTCACCTAACAAATGTTATTAAATTTCCGCGAGATCATAACAATCGTTGTTTTTTGAAATCATTAATGTACAGAAAATTAAATAAAGGTGAATCTTATTTGCAATATTTAGTTACTATATTCATCAAGTTTATTCAAACCAAAGACGATATTGCTTCAGAAAAATTTGAACTTGTGAAATCAAAAACAAAAGAGATAAGTTCAAAGCTAAAAGACAACAGCGAGATATTAAAAGTAAAAAGTAAGCTTAGAGAAATAAAAGATAGATCCAAAAGAAACAATCTGTGAGCCGATGGTTTAAAAAAAAACAAAAATGAAAGTTGGAGTGATAGTGAGGCTAAAGTGTTAAAATTATTTGAAGAAACTCTTGGGTTGAAAGATATAAAAATAGAAAGGGCTCATAGAACTGGTTCTAGAGACAATAAAAAAGTCAGATCCATAGTTTTGAAATTGCTCAATTATAAAGACAAGGAAAACATTCTAAAAAACTCTCGGAAATTGAAAGGGGAAAATATTTATATCAATGAGGATTACTGCGCGGAGACGATGCTAATTAGAAAAAAATTACGGTTGGTTCGCGAATGGTCTCGAAAAGCAACGTAAATATTTTATATTTCTTTTAACGATACTTTATTTTTATTTTTTATTTATCAATAGTTTTTCAAATTTTAATTTAACTTTTAAAAATGGAGAACAATCTATCTTATAATATTAATGCTAAAAATATTGTTTTTAGCGATAATAACTCTGATAATCATACTGAAACCTTATTAGAAAGTGAGTACTATTCAATACCTGCATCTACTCAATATCTCTGTGAGAATAAGAATAAATTTTCAATATTGCATATTAATATTCGAAGTATGAAAAAAAACTTCGAGAACTTTAAGTGTTTATTGGGAGAACTTAATCATGGTTTTAAAATAATTTGTTTCACAGAAATTTGGCTTAAAAGCAATGAAACAAATTCTAATTTTGAGTTAAGAAACTATACATCAGTTCATCAAATGCGCGATATTTGCGTTGGTGGTGGTATAAGCATATACGTTCACAAAATTCTATTGATTTTATTCAACGTTAAGATCTTAATGTAAACAATACAGATTGTGAGGCATTATGCGTTGAGATAATAAACAAATTTGCTAAAAATTTCATAATCAATGCTATTTATAGAACGCCAGCTGGTAGTTTAAAAACATTCAAAACTTATCTGCGCACATTCCCAACCACAAAAAATATATTGCAAAAGCATGTTTACGTAGTTGGGGATATCAACATTGACTTACTCAACCATGCCTTAAATAGTGAAGCAAAAACTTTTATTGATATTCTTCTCAAATACAACCTTATCCAAACTATAAACAAAGCTACAAGAGTAACTAAAAAATCATCGACATTATTAGATAATTTTATAACTAAAAATTTTCATAATAGCCGTTTTAAAACTGAACAGTTTTAAAAAATCAAGACTGATTTAACTGATCATTTCCCTATATTCCTTATTACTGAGAGCGTTACTCTAAATAATGCTACCCACAAATCAACAGTATTCATGAGACAAATCAATGAAAGTTCCATATGCCAATTTAAAAATTTATTAAATAATTACGTCGATTGGAATCTTATACTGCAATCACACGATGTAAATAATGCTTATGATTTATTTCTAAACCAATTTTCTAAAATGTATGATAAGGCATTTCCTTTAAAAGTAAAACTAATAAACTCAAAGTCGGTTGTAGCCCCATGGATAACCAAAGGCCTACTAAAATCATCAAGGAAAAAACTAAAATTGTATGATAAATATTTAAAAAATAAAACTTATAAAAATGAAACTAATTACAAAAATTATAAAAATTTATTTGAAAAAACTAAAAAACGACCGAAAGTAAATTACTATGCTAAACTGCTTGAAAAAAACAGAGGAAACCTTCAAAAAACGTGGAGTGTTATTAGAGACTTAATTGGGAAAAATAAAATTGAAAAAAATAACTTACCGCAAAAACTTATTATTGAGGGGAAAATGATTTATCATAAAGAAGTTATTATTGAGAAATTAAACAATTTTTTTCTTGATGTTGGCCCAAATCTAGCAGCGAAAATTCCAGTTGGTCAAAAAAAATTTGATTCATATCTTGCAACAACTGATTTAATTATGGAAGAACCGATTTTAACTAAAAGTGAACTACATACTACTTTTAATAGTCTGAAAAAAAATAAAAGTGCAGGTATAGATCAAATTAACATTAATGTAGTTAAATCTGTTTTTAATATTATCGTACCAAATACGGTTTTAAAAAAAAACCATTCTACTGACCATGCAATAGTTGAATTGGTTAAGCATATATCAAATGGATTTAATAGTGATTGCTATACAATAGGGGTTTTTATTGATTTATCCAAAGCTTTCGACACAGTAAATCATGAAATTCTTTTAAAAAAATTAGAAAACTATGGTGTTAAAAATCAAATTTTACTTTGGTTTAAATCATACTTAACTAACAGAAAGCAATTTATACTTAAAGAATCAAAAGACTCAAAAAACAACTTAATAACTTGTGGAGTACCCTAAGGTTCTATTTTGGGACCATTATTGTTTTTACTTTATATAAATGATTTATATTTACCATCAAAAGTATTAAATACTATCTTATTTGCAGATGACACTAATTTGTTTTATTCTCACAAAGATATTACTGTTCTTTTTAAAATATTTAACGAAGAATTAGATGAGATCAACGAGTGGTTTATAAGTAACCGACTATCATTAAATGTAGAGAAAACAAAATTTATCCTATTCCATAAACCTAGTAAAGCCGAGAATATTCCTCTTAAACTACCCAATCTTTTAATCAATAATAAAATAATTAAAAGGAAATTGACTACAAACTTTCTGGGAGTGCTCTTAGATGAAAAGTTGTCATGGAAATTTCATATTAAATATATTGAAGGTAAAATCTCAAAAAATATTGCCATGTTATACCAAACGAAACCTTTTCTTAATAACGAATCTTTAAAAAATTTATATTACCCGTTTTTACACAGCCATCTTTCATACTGTAACATTTCCTGGGGTAGCACTAATCATACTAAACTCAAAAAATTTTATAGTAAACAAAAACATGCTTGCAGGAAAGTATTTGGGGCAAATAGAAAAACACAATGTGAACCTCTCTTACGTCAGCTTGGAGCTTTAAATATTTATAAGCTTAATATTCATCAAGTAATGATATTTATGTTTAAAGCAAAACTTGGGTTTTCTCCAGTAACATTTCAATCCTACTTTAATGAAATCTCCCATAAATATCCAACCAAATTTTCAGTGAATAACTTTGTGGTTCCCATAAACTTTCTTAAATTAAGTTCGTACCAAATTCAATATCGGGGACCTTTAGTTTGGAAAAAATTTCTTCCAATCTTTAGTAAAAAATAAAACTTCGTTTTAAACTGCACTTTGCAAAGTTTTAAAGATGATTCAAAACGGCATTTACTGAACGTGGAATTCGATATATTAGATTTCAAATACCTTTTTTGAAAACAATTTAAAGGTTTAAACTAAATCACTTAAAAATAAATTAAATCTTTAACACTTTCTTTAGCTTTTATTAAAATGGTTTCAAACCATTAGTATAAAAGATAACGAAAATAAAATTGTCTTTTTCGTTCATATTTTTGATGATATTAAATAATCAGCCCAAATACTTATGTTTACATATATTGCTTTTTTTTTTTTTAATTAAACAACGCATTTTTTTTGTGTGTTTTTATAACTTTCATGATTTTCTGTCGTTTTTACTTTTTTATTTTAAAAATTATTCTGCTGGAAGATTGTTAGCAACAAATTATTTTACTGCTGAAGTTTTTGTTTTGTTTTTGTTTTTGTATTTATACTGTCTTTTTGTCATTTATCATTTATTGTGCATGTAAATTTTGTGTGACGGGGCTCGGTGATAAGACAACCTGTCTTCTTTTTGCTCCGGCCAGGATTTTCTTTTATTGTAATTTCTTTTTTGTAATATTTATCAACGGCAAAATAAATAAATGATAAATAAAAAAAATAAAAAAAAAATAAATAAAAATCAAGTTTTGATAAATTGTTATATGTTTGTTGTAAACCTTATTCGTCAGATAAAACAAGATTATCATTAGCCACTGTTGGAATCAATAACTGGAAACACATTACTGAATATATAAAATCGCATGAAAATTCACCAGAACATTTAAAGTGTTTTGGTAATTCGTTTGAAGCTAGTCGTAGTCTTAAAACAAGTAAAACTATTGCTAAAAATTTGCAATCTTTAATTATTAGTGATCACGTGTGCAACATAATTTTGTACATATTAAAAAATAACTTACCTTTTCGTGGTTCTTCAGATAGAATATTTACTTCTAAAAATGAATTTTTTTTTGGGTTTAGGAAGTGTTGAGCAAATACGACGCAACTATAAACGAGCATTTACGACGCATTTCTTCTAATGAATCTCATGTAACGTTTTGCGGAAAAACAATTCAAAACGAGTTAATTTCTTTAATGGCATTTGGAATTAAAGACAATATTTTAAGACGAGCTAGAGATGCAAAATATTTTAGTATACTTCTAGACTGGACCCCTAATGTCAGCCATACTAAGCAACTCTCCTTTACATTAAGATTTGTTGATATTTTAACAAATCTTAATGTAAAGTCCAGTCTAGAATTATTCTAAAATATTTATATGGCTTGTCGAATTGAATGTTTAAAACCAATACGGTACCAAGTAGTGGAAATTTACGATTCTCTAGTAACTTTGAGTGAAACAGACTCTTCTGATATTTCCATTAAACACGAAGCTTATACATTATCTCAACAGAGAAGCACTTTTAATTGGTAATGCTTGTTACCTGGTACAATATTTTATACCGTGTAAATATTCTTAGCAAATTAATGCAATCTGCAGCTATAGATATAGCCTCGGTAGTTTCACTTTTGAAATCATGTACAGAATTTGTGACAGAATATAGGATAGCTGGTTTTGAAAGTTCTCTACTGGAATCTTTTTAAGATGAACCAATTTTTATTGAAAAAAAGTTACGCCATAAAAAACAAATGTTTGCTTATGAGGGTAGTGAGATTGTAGTCCAAAGAACAATTTTAAGAACAACGTCTTTATTGTTATATTAGATAATGGCATAGCATCTCTTCAAGAAAGATTTCAACAACTGAATGAATTTCACCAAACTTAGTGAATAATATATTATCTGAAGAAATTACCTGCAGACAATGAATTACTTAAGTTTTGCAAAGATCTGAAATTAAAAATAGAAAATAATTAAAATAGCAGAATTAAAATAGCCATCCACCCTTTTGCCTAAAGATATTCTTGAACGTCCTTTAAATATCTTGAACTTTATAAAATCCAGTGGATTGCAAAATGTGGTTCTAACTATTTGGATTTCATTAAGAATAATGCTTACCATACCAATTACTGTTGCTAGTGGTGAGAGAGGTTTTAGCAAATTAAAGCTAATAAAAAACTTTTTACGATCTACTATGAGTGACTAACGATTAAATAACTTAACTAAAATGTCCATCGAAAATAAAATAGCAACACAATTAGACAACCGAAATGATTTGCCGATTTTGCTAGAAAAATCAATTTTTAGTATTGTATAAAGTTTAAATTGGTTCCTGTTTAATTTAATAATTAAATGATTTATAAATAATTTATAATAATGCATAATTCATTAAGGGGGCATTTTAAATCCTGTCCACACATATATGCAGAAATACATATGTACCCACATATACAGTTACATTTATTGTATCATACAATCTATACCATATAATCTGTATTTTATTATACAATCAACTATTAATTGACCGTTGCAATAAAAAACAAAGTGTTAAAAAACATAAAAGAATCATGTCATATTAAAACCTGTTATTAGTTGACTATATTAGTTGACCGTTGCAATAAAAAGCAAAATGTTGAAAATCGTAAAAGAATCCCTATCACATTAAAACCTATATAACTCCGTCATACAAAAGTCTAAGTCGTTACCGCTGGTGGGAGTCGAACCCACAACCTTTGGATTAGAAGTCCAACGCGCTAGTCCATTGCGCCACAGCGGCTTATGATCATAAACAAAAATTTTTTATATCATTTTATAAAACTAGATCAAAGGTAGCCTTAGTAATTCTTAATTATTAAGTCCGCTGGTCGCATCTGGCCCTCGTGGGAACTTTCAGTTATATAAAATTTTGCTAATTTTTTTTCTTTCTATATTACATTTTCATCATCCGATATAGTGTATATGGCTCTTAAAGATTGTGGCATTGTTATTAAACTATCTAACATTTAATAAATATACAATAAACTATTTCCTATGCAATCGCCCCTGCTTAATTCTCTTCAACTATTTTTTTTTTTTTTTTTCCTACTTTTTATCTGACCTATTTTTTGTTATTGATATTATTAAGATCTTATATTTTTATTTTGCTTTATTATTAAGGATAATCACTATTTGCTATAAATGTTTTATTTTGATTATAGTAGTAAAATATATATTGATTATAGTGTTTTATATTTTTTTTTTTTTTTTTTTTTTTTTTTAATATCTTCACTTCCAACAAGGCTGCAAGCAACCACTATAAGAGTTGGAAGTTACTGGAAGAGAAAAGACTAAATCTGTAGAGCAAGATAACGATTGACTGATGACTTAAAAGATTGCAAATTATATGAATCAGGAAAGCAAGATGAAGGAAGCGAATTCCAAAGAACTGATGTTCGAGGAAAAAAACTAGAAGAATAAGAGTTTTTGAAGCACTTAGGAACAGTCACAGAGAAAGGATGAGACTTAATTGAATGGCGAGTAACACGAGAATAAATTTTAGTAGATGGCACAAGGGACGCTAGCTCTTTAGAGCAGTGCCCATTATAGTATTTGTAGAAAAGAGAAAGAGAAGCAACATTACGACGATGTGACAAAGGTTGGAGATTGGCTGCCAGAGCAGGTCCAACTATGTTTACAATTCGTTTTTGCACCTTGTCTAAAAGAGAAAGAGCATCATTAGAAGATCCGCCCCAGATGTGGCAACAGTATTCCATACAGGGACGGATTTAAGATTTATAGAGATAGAGAATAGAATCTGGAGTAAGAAAGTGTCGAGCTCGATAAAGAGATGCAACCTTAGCAGATGCTAATTTTGCAATGGATTTGATATACGGTTTAAAAGAAAGATCAGAAGTAAGAGTTAATCCTAGAAGATGAATGGTAGATGACTCATCTAGTACATTACCATTCATAAATATAGGAAGATCTAAATTATTACGATAACGATTGGCCGAATAAAATTGAGTTTTATCTAAATTAAAGTTCACCAGCCACTGTGAGCCCCATGCTGTAGCAGAAGTGAGATCCTTTTCAAGCTCAGATACCCCCTCCAAGCAATCAGAGAGTGTAGGCTTCTTATCATGACAAGAGTAAATGGTAGTGTCGTCAGCGAATAATGCCACCTTAGATGTGAGAATATCTGGAAGATCGTTAATGTAAATTAAAAAGAGTATAGGGCCAAGGATTGAACCTTGAGGAACCCCTGAAGTTACAGGATGTGAAGAAGAGTGTTGTCCATCGAGGACAACTTTTATACTACGATTGGAAAGAAAGGACTCAATAATCTTAAAGACGTTACCAGCTACACCATAAGAAGAAAGCTTATGGAGAAGACCAGCATGCCAAACTTTATCAAAAGCTTTAGAAATGTCAAGTGCGATAGCCTTAACCTCTCCACCTCTATCTAATGCACGGTAAAACCTATCGGTTATTACTGTTAGCACATCAGCTGTAGAACGAGAAGACCGAAATCCATATTGATGATCAGAAAGTAAGTTATTTGATTCAAGATGAGAGATTAAGTGTTTGTTGATTAAAGATTCAAAAACCTTGCTTATGACAGGAAGAAGACTAATGGGACGGTAGTTAGATGAATCAGATCGCTCTCCGCAATTTTTGAAAATAGGGATAACAGATGCTGCTTTCCAGCATGATGGAAAACAAGACTCTGATAAGCACTTGTTAAATAGTTTAGAAAGTATGGATGAAAGCTCCGGAGAACACCTCTGCAAAACTACAACAGGAATGTTGTCAGGACCACAAGCTGTTGAAGAGTCTAAGCAGGAAATTACTTTAGATACAGAAGCTGAAGTGATGCAAATGTCAAGCAAGGGATCAACTTGTTTGACGGCTATGTCAGGTAAAACGCAACTAGTGGAATCAAGAGATGATATTGATGAAAAGTTCTTAGCAAACAATTCAGCTTTGTCTTTAGGTGAGGTGACAAAGTCTGAACCATACAAGAGAGAAGGAATAACAGATTTGCCCTTATTATTGATACTGTTAAAGATTCTCCAGAAGTCTCGAGAGCCTAATTTTTGTGATGAGATACGAGATTTAATGACCTGAGAATAGCGAGCTTTGGCGTCAGACAAAACCTTTTTACAATGGTTTCTGGCGATAGTGAACAGATGTCTGTTTTCTGGAGAATTGTTTTGCTGATAGATATGGAAGTAACGGTTTCGATTAGAAATTGCTGCAGCGCAATGTGAGGAAAACCAAGGAGAAGTGTGAGGCTTGACCTAGAATCGGCGAGAGGGAATAAAAATTCCATGCCAGCCTGAATCCACGAAGTTATGTAAGAAGCACATTTGTCAGCAGGAAGACGAAAGATTTCTACCCAAGGGCCATCACGAAGAAAATCACGGCAAGAGTCCCAGTCAGCTTTAAGGTAGTTGTATGTGGTACGATGATAGGGGGATTCTGATGAAGTAGAAGAATTTGATAACAGTTTTAGAGAGATCAAACCGTGATCAGAAGTACCTAAGGGTGAATGTGGAGAAATTGAGCACTGACTAGGATCCAAAACAAGACATAAGTCGAGTAGAGAAGGTAAATGATTAGGGTTGTCTGGAAAACGAGTTGGAAAGTTGACTATTTGAGTTAGGGATTGAGAAAGGCAAAAGTTGAGGGCCTTAACGCCAGCAGAGTCACTGACACTAGAGCCAAGCCAATCGGTGTGATGGGCATTAAAGTCACCAACAACGACGATATTGGCCGATGGATAAAGAGAGAGGGCTTGGTCAATTTGATCAGAAATAACATCAAGAATAGTGCAATCTTGGGATAAAGGAGAGCGATATAGAACAAAGAGAAAGGCGATAGAGTGAAGTTGTGCTAAACGAAAGCACATAAATGAATAGTCTGTAGATTCAAACCTAGTTTCACGACAAATGGGTGAGTTCTTACGAATGTAGATGCCCAGGCCAAGCATGTGATTATTGGAGTCTTTACGAATTAAAGGAAGATAACCATCAACACTAAGATCACAAGATGGGACAGCCGAACTCAAATTAGTCTCACAAAGAGCAAGTAGGTCTGGTGAACTTTGCAAGAGATAAGACTCAACAGAAGAAAAGTTACTTCGAAGACCACGAATATTAGTAAATGATAGGTTTAGAGAACTTGGTGATGACGATGGTTTTTTGTGTTTTTTAGTTTTAGGTACTTTAGTCATTTTAAATTTATAAAGAACTTGACTTAAGTATAGATAGTACTCAGTACACTATTTAACAACTAAGCAATAGCCTCATTACTATTAATAAACCCTAAGCCGTAACAAAGGGCTCCAAATGTGGCCTCTGCAATGCACACCAAAAGTACAAACAGGGACACCATCCATGCGCAACATGGCACTGTTAGTACTCTGATATTTTTCGGCTGTTGATGGAATCAGCCTCTCTGAGAGCTACCACAGAGTTCGGGAAACCTGACTACCAGCCGGCCTCAGAACCATAAAACTGAGTTTTATAGCTGTACCCTCATTAGGAGATAATAGAATGAGTTGCCCAGTCATAAAAATAGAGACACAAGCAATACCCACGCATTGAGTCAAGAAGATCCAGCGTTCAACATCCTAAACTGGAAACAATGTATTAAAAATACATCTGCGCCAGCCTAATAGATGAGGAAGGGGTGCGAGGCTGGTCAACAGATAGAATCTGTTTACCCCTTAAGTCTTTGCCTAGGAGGCCTTCTACAAGACAGCAGTTGGATGCATGTAACATCTGCCCAAGATGAGTATTTTTATCGAGACACCATCTCTAGCCTTTACTCAACCAAGAGCCCCAAGGCAGGGGGTGTTTTAATTCGGAGTTAACTTCTCCTAGCCTTTGCCTAAAAAAGCGTATCCTACAAGGCAGCAGGACATGGAGCAGGTTGTACTGGGTTACATGTTACCAGTAGCAGGAAAACCTGACCTGACCTATATTACTGTATTATTACTGCATTACCTGCATTACCTATATTACTGCATTACCTGACCTATATTACTGCATTAATATTATTATTAATATTATTATTATTAATATTTATTTCTATTATTATTAATAATATTTATTATTGTTATTTATTATTATTATTATTATTATTATTATTATTATTATTATTATTATGTTATTATTTATACCATTATAGGTCTTTAGACGTCATCAGTTTATAACTGTTTGTAAATGTCCCGCACAATTGTATATATATATACAGTATTATTAAAGTGAAAATATATTGATTGATTGATTGATTTATTGATAAAACATTTCGTTACAGCCAAACATTGGGAATTTAGCCAAAATTGCATCTACTTTAAAACAACGAAAAATCGACCAGGAATGTCGTGTATTTAACAGTAAATAACAAAGTACTTTTGTCGTAAATTTTATTCGGTGCCAGTATGTTTAATATGCAATGAATCTGTTTCAGTGTGCAAAAAATTGAGTTTTAAATATAATGTAAATATGGTTCAAAAACTGATAATCATTTTGTCAACGAAGCATAAAAAGAAAAAACCAAAAAATTGAAATATAAGTTAGTTGAACAACAAGAATTGTTAAGCGGCAAAACCGAAACAGAAAATGTTGCTGTTGCAAGTTATGAAATGAGGCTTCTTTTAGCTGAAAATTGTTAACTATTCAGTAATTAGGACATTTTTAACGAATCTCAGTTAAACAAAAGTTGTTTAACGCACTTTTTAAATTTAACCCCTTATTTGTTAAGCCAACAGGTGTTATGGTTGGCTAAATGTTGGTGTATGATTGGCCGATATTGGTAGCATGTTTTAGTAAGTTGGCCTTACATATTTAGGCACATATTTATATTGGTACGAATTTACGTGGTATAACACAAAATTAAAAAAATATCGCGTTCAAAAATATTTGCCCTGAAAAATTGAAAACAGTTACACAAGGATTTGATGATGATCTGAATTTGTCATTAGCTAAAAAGATAAAAACATTTCAGTACTATTTGATAGCTATAGATGAATCAACCGATTTATCACCAAATGCTCAATCGGCAATTTTTATTTGTTGTATTGATAAAGGTTTTCTAGTTACTGAAAAGTTACTTGACGTCTATTGGTATAGCAGATAAACAGAATAAAAAACATTTTGTTGACCATTTAGAAAATTTATACAGATTATTTTAGATTACAACAGATGGTGGGAGTTCAATGACTGTAAAAAATATTGGTGTTGTTTCCATATTAAAAAGAATGGCAGAAAACAAGTCAATAAATAAGGTGCATTGTATTATTCATCAGTAAAACTTAACAGCAAAGGTTAGGTATGTGGAAAATATTTTTAGTGGTTTAAACAATAAGCAGCATTAGGTCAAGTGCTTTACAAAGTAGGAAACTTAAGGCATTTCTTGATAAAATACTCAACAAAGAACTCAAAGGATAAAATCAATTAATTGGAAAAATGTTGAAATTAACTTTGTGAGAGCAGCAGTTAAGAATTAGAAACTTTCTAACCTTGGATGAGCTGAATCATAGAAACACAACAGAATACGTTACATGTATTGCTGAGTTATTGCTGTGTATGTGTGCGTGGTATTTGAGAGACCACATTTAATGAATCAAAATATTCAATATGTTTAAATAAAGTATTTTTAAAAATATCTGGCTCCCAGTTAACAGCAAAAAAGTTATCTTTGACCCTCATCAAAATAGTTGTGGTCACCACTGCAGTGGATATTTGTTAAATTAGGTTATCTTGCAAGTAAAAGTTATAATGAACTGTGTAACAAACGTACCCAAGTAGCATAATTTAGTTGTTTAACGCACTTTTTAAATTTAACGCCTTATTTGTTAAGCTAACAAGTGTTATAGATGGCTAAATGTTAGTGTTGCTTTTGTGTATGATTGGCCGATATTGGTAGCATGTTTTAGTAAGTTGCATATTTAAGCACATATTTTTATTGGTATAACACAAAATTAGAAAAATATCGTGTTTTGGTTAAAGAAAATGCCAAAGATTATACATAGATATTAGGGCCCACCCTAGAGACGGGCAATAAAACATTTGTCTGGGACAACAAAACTAAAGGGAGGGGGCGTTTTGACTGTTACTGTGATAAAGTATTTATACTCAGTTATTCTAAATGCTTGTTGATTTTTTTAACTTAAATCTCAATATCCTAAAAAAAAAAACAAATAAAATGAAATATTAACCTTATTGCGTCAAAATGTAAAATTCAAATATATATACTTAAGAAAAAAAATGACCTTATAATGCTTTAAAATCTAGCATTAGTATATAAGAAGCGCACCATGACTTACTATATTACACGGCCGTGTATGTTGCATTTTAGAGGTCGATTCTAAGAGACCTATTTATAAAAAAAGATGGCTGTGCAACTATAGAGAAAACATTATTATATCTCACTTTTTTTCTGATCCTTTTTTTTTTTTTTAAGAAAAATCTTGATATAGAGGACTTTTTTGACAAATTGATGATTGTGCCCCCCCAATTCAAAACCTGTGTCGTCGGCCCTGTTAGATAATTATAATTTATTAAATTTGTTGTAAAAGATCAACCATTAAGTTGTTGTATTTATCGTTATTATTAATAAAACTTAGTTATACAATATTTTTTTAAAATTTATTATTATTCTTAAACTTTATTTAAATTTAATTACAGAATATAATAGTTCTTTTTGACAGAATGCATCAGCCGCTGTGGCGCAATGGACTAGCGCGTTGGACTTCTAATCCAAAGGTTGTGGGTTCGACTCCCACCAGCGGTACACAGTATCTCTTTTTAGATATAAAAAAAACAATAATTAGAGACCTTATTTTAAATGAGTTACGTCAATAATGTGTTTGCTGCTTTAAGGCATCGTTTGATTTTATACCAAAATAGTTGACGGTCGACCTTTCAATTAGGGTTTTTAACGGATCGGATCTAGCTATGTAGCTCATTGTCTTTCATATTCTCGAAACATACGGTTGTGAAACTAAAATTTCACAAAATCGGAAATTCTCCTTTGTTTTAGAGCATTATCTCTATATACACATGTTGATACAAAACCCTTGTGTATGTATTTTGGCTTTACTTTTCGACTTTTTAAATAATAATCTCTAAATCAGATCGTTTGCTTGGAATTTTTTCGCACAATATTAATGTTCTGTTATATGAAAGCTTTAATTTAATTAACTTTTAATTTGGTACAAATTAACTTATATTTTAGCATAAGAAAACTTATATTTCGAAATAAAAAAAACATATATTTCGGCATAACTCTGTAACTAGGCTACTTTTAGACATAAAGTAAACTCCAAACATTCATATTTAAAATTGCTGTATCGGGGTTGGGCGGTGATCCAGCTTTTTTTGGCGTTTGAGACAGCTAACTTCTAGACATAGGCTAAAATCCAAATGTTTAAGTGTTTGTTCTAATGTCAAGTAAAGACGCTAAAGAAAAAATTGCGATGATTGGAGCTTGGGATCTAATATTTTCGCTCTCCCCCCTGCCCCAAATATGAAACAACAAGTTGATTAAACTTTTTTATAACTTTTTAACTAAACTAGTATTCATTGATAAATTTTAAATTTTATAGAATAATTTCTTAGCCTTCAAAAATTATTACCACATAATTTTTGTAACCCCCTCATTGAGGGATTTCTAACTTTAAATGTTAATAATTTTTGAAATTGGCAATTTGTTTAAACGGTAACCGTTTAACGGCAAATTAGTTTTTCCGACAATACTCATCCAGTGAGCTAGGAGTTTTTGTATCGAGTGAGAGTTGTTTGAGTATGAAATGAATATTTAATAATCAACTGTATTTAATGTATCTGACATTTAAAAAAAAAAAGTCTCACGAAAGATTTACTTCTTATACTTGTATACATGTTTTAGCATTTACCTAATGTTTATAACAGCCTTATTAAACAGCTTTTTTAATTGTTAAAGTTAATGAGTAATCTCAGCAAAAAGGCGGTTATTTTTGTTAATAGTTGTTAAAAAGGTCAAATGGACAATGCACTCTGTACTTACCATAATTTTATTTAAAATATGATTTTTAAAAAGCAGGCATTTAAATTAGTAGATACTTACTTTGTACACTCAGCTAGTACTGTCAATTTTAATTTAATGTTATGGCTATTTTTGTCAATATTTAATTCAAATATGGTATTGGTGATTACACATAATCTAACTGTGGGATTGTTTCCGACAATTATAGACCTAGCAATGTTCAAACCAATTAATTCTTCTAGTAATTGTGGTGTCAATAAAACTGAAACTAATTATTGTATGTCCTCTATTGAAGAAGAAAGTGTAAAAACATGCACTATTAAAAAATGTCTTTTAGAGTGTTGTGACAAATGTGGAATGTTTAGTCCGCCTTACAAAGATTTAAGTAAAGATGGTATTTTATCTGGTGGTGTTTTTATATCTTCTGATCTTCAACCATCAAGTAATTTATTCGAAAGTTCTTACAACTTTCAGAATGGTGGCTTCATTACAAGCAAAATTTCTTTATCTACTACTAATTTTACGTTTACCTCATGGGTAAAACAAAGCATGAGGAATATAGGGTAAGATAAAAAGAATATAGATATATAAAGAAGCAGTGTAAATTACTATAAAAAAATAAAAAAAGTATTCACAATATACAGTAATTTATATGTTATGTAATTTTTTTCTATTTGGATTCCAGGGTTGTATTTGAAAAAGAAAACTCATTTAGAATTATCTTACAAGAATACTCAGTTTCATTTTTATACTATACTAATAATTCTACTGGGACAATTCATTTTAAAAATATAGACATTGAGCAAGAAAAATGGTATCACTTTGGTTTCAGAGTTTGCGGCATTGAAGTAGATTTATTTATTGATAGTATTTTTGTTCGTTCAGAAACACTTTTGCAAACTATGCGGAATACTACTAGTGTTCTTATAGTTGGGCAAAGTAGCTTAGGTATTTTTTTAACCACATATTTTTCTTGTAATTTTATATTCAATTTTATTAAAAAAATTTTCAAACATGCACTGCAAACTTATAATATACTTCATATACTATTTTTTATAATATACTAGGATTAGGATTAAAAAAACCCCTAGCATCCTTATTTTTTATAAAAAAAGTAATGTAAATATTTGTAATTAGGTAATGGCCAGTATGTTGGTCTGCTTCAAGATATTCGATATTATCAGAAAGGACTAACAAATCGGTTTAATTTTAATTTTTTTTTGCTTATTTTGTTTTTCATATATATAACTGTTTTAACTCTTTCAAGAATATTATATTTAAATAAGCAGTTAACAAATTTTTAAATTAGAGAAGGAATAAAATAAAAGAATCACATTGTTCAGTGTCAAAATTTTGGAAAGTATTATATTGAAGGTCAAATATTTGAGTTGCCAAATGATATTTATGATTATGTTACTGACAGTTATAAAGTTATTTTATATATTACAATGTGCAGTAAACTTTATGCTGTAATTTGATATACTATTATCAAACACTATGATATATAAAATAAATTTATATTGTGTGCAAAAGCATGCATCTGCTGTCTCACAACATTCCTGGGTAAGTTTTAATTGGGAAAATTTACTTATTTGCAAATTGGGGTCTTTAGAGTATTCTGTTGTAAACAATGTTAGTATATAATACTTATTAGAATTATTTCTTATTGATTGAAATACATGTTGTTTTAAATTGCTAACCTGATGGTAAAAAAGTTTCTTAATTTTTTTAATTTTTAAAAAGATGTTCTTGCTCTATTAAAGTTTTTAGCATAAGTGTTAGTATAAAAATAGTGTCCATGGAAGGAAGAAAATGTCTTTTTCATGTTCAAAAAATGTAATAAACTTATTCCAGAATACTTTAGACCTATATCACTGGCGTCAATTATCTGTAGACTATTTGAATCAATAATGCACAAAAAAATTTTGGACCACTTAATTCTGAATAATCTCATTAATATGCAACAACATGATTACTTGCCTAGAAAATCATGTATAACAAATTTAGAGACTATCAACCTTCTATCAACTTGCATAGCGAACAAAAGCTAAACTAATATCATTTACCTTGACTTTGCCAAATCATTTGACACTGTTGCTCACAAAAGACTTTAGCTTAAAATAAGAAATTATGGTATCAGAAATAGTCTTCTTGCATGGATGAAATCATTCTTAGAAAATATGAAGCAAAGAGTAGTAATTATCCAAATTGAGTGGTATTCCACATGATTTGTATGTAATTCTCTATTAGGTCCATTTCTATTTGTCATCTATATTAATAATACTAATGAAAAAAAATAAATAAATAAATAATACATCTAAGTTATTTGCTGATGATACTAAAATCATCAATTAAATTTATAACAACGACTAAAATCTCTATACTACTACTATACTGCCGTCCTAAGAAAAAACGCAGTAATCGCAAAAATTGAAAAATCGAGATTATTGCACCAAACGTTTTAACATCGTTTTCTGTGTAATAACGCTCTATATAAAAATATTGTGGTATATTCCGAAGTCATCAAACCCATAGTTCATTTTGCCGTAAGTTAAAAAAATATATACACACAAAATTTAAAAGTGGCTTTTTCTCAGAATGTCATTTTTGTTGTTTACTGCGTTTTTACTTAGGGCGGCAGTATACAACTATACTATATTTATAACAACGACTAAAATCTCTATACTACTACTATACAACTATACTATACAACTAAAAACTCTATGCCAGCTTTTCAAGATGATTTATGCGTGAGAAATCTATACGTGAAAAAGATCTAGGTATTAAATTCTCAGCCAATCTTAAGTGGTAATAACATGAAATTAGCTCTGCGTCTAAAGCACATGGTATGATAAAGTGCACCTTTAGTAATATAGATAAACAGTTGTTTAAAGTTCTTTATACTACACTTATCCATGGACTGCTTACCTTAAATCTCAGCTAGCTCACTAGGTGGTTATCATCTGGTATCTAGAATTCATCAATTGGAGTTTAGTTTTACATTTAAAATCATTTTTTTTAAAAGATGCATTTTAAACAGAGTATCCCTTTTTCTTTAGACAAATTGTTAATTTATATTAGACAATTTTCAGTGAAATCTTTAGAAAATGATTACTACAATAACATGCAAATAATTGATTCAAAAGTAAATGAGCCACAACTGCTTTTTTGCCAAGGGTATTAGAATTACTTCACAAGTAGGAGACGTAACAAAAAATTATTGTCAAAACCAAGACTAGGAAAAGCTGGAAATAAGTACTAAGTATTTATTTGGATTTTAAAACATTAAGAATTTAATTAGTAGAACAAATTAATACTGTTTATCATTTCATGGAGAAAAAACAAAAAATGTAATACTAGTCAAAATGGAAAAAAAAAGTCAACAGTTTTCTCTATTTTTACAATTTTCTCTATTGGGTTGCTATTAATAATGTTAATATATATATATATATATATATATATATATATATATATATATATATATATATATATATATATATATATATATATATATATATATATATATATTATACAGTTTTGTAGTAAAAATAACAAAATTAAGTACACTTTATGTAAAAACCGTTTTAATTGAGGAAATTATTACAAATTTTATTATGTTTTTAAAAAACCACAAAAGCGCATCTTAATAAACTGAAATGTATTATTATTTAAAAAAAATAAATAAAGACATTCTAAATGTTTTTTTTTTTTTTTTAATGTTGACATGCGTTGACTGACAAATAGGTAGAACATGCAAGGAGAACTGTACATTGACTGACCAATATGTAGAATAGGGCGGGTCATTTTTCAATTTTTTTGCAATAAATGCTTAGGCCATATAAATTTTAAATGTGTTGGCCCTTATGTAAAACTAATGCAAAAGAAAAAAAAAATTAAAAGTTTTAATTTTTAGGTTTTCAAATTTGAACTCAAAAACCGAGGTTTTGGGTAAAAAATGCGGTATATGCGGTTTGCCGAAACTTTCGTCCGGTTATTCCGATTAACTCAAAAACATCTTCAATTGAATCCTCGATCCCAAATATCCACCTAAGCAGTCATTTTAGATTAAAAATCTATGATTTTTAAAGTTTACAAAAATCGTTATTTTTGGTATACTTTGCTGTAATATCTTGCATAGCAATATATATTATGACTGTAATGTAGAAAATTTTTTTAAAAAGATGCCTCAACCGCCACCCCAAATACTACCAATTAGAAGCATAAAAAATTATATAAATGTAATTTCTTATTGAAAGTGTTGTCTTCACTGCAAAGGTTCTCTCTTGTTTATCTTTGCTACAAAGTTAAAGTTCATTTTTCAGACAAGTTCCAGCTGTTTGATAATATGGTATGGTCCATTAGTCCATTTTCATTTTACCTAAACATTTTTTATTAATAAAATTACCCATACACACAAGTAAAAATTATCAAAGTAAACAAAAAAAAGTTCTCACCTTAATTTCAAACCATAATATAGAGTATACACCAACACAGAACTGTCGAGATGTTTTAATTTCTCAGCATCGATTCCATTTAGTCCATGGTGTGAACACCGAATTCTGCAATGCCTACTTGCCAAGTTTAACTACCGTGCTTGATTGTGGGGACCAACTTAAATTTCTTTTAAATCTTCTGGAATTATTTTATCTTTAATAGCTTTTGTTATCTGGTATAGATATCTTTTTTTTTTTTTTTATTATCCACCTCCCCAAGGCCCGAGGGGGCCACTACAGTCAAGGAGGCTACTCATTTATTTTTTTTTTTAATTATTATTTTTTAGTTGTAAATCGTGGTACAACCCTCTCCAACTCTTTAACTCCGAAACACAAACCTTGACAAGCAAGACCCCTGCGCGGAGAAATTAAGTTGAGCGCTCAACTTAATTTCTCCGCGCAGGGGTCTTGCTTGTCAAGGTTTGTGTTTCGGAGTTAAAGAGTTGGAGAGGGTTGTACCACGATTTACAACTAAAAAATAATAATTAAAAAAAAAAATAAATGAGTAGCCTCCTTGACTGTAGTGGCCCCCTCGGGCCTTGGGGAGGTGGATAATAAAAAAAAAAAAAAAGATATCTATACCAGATAACAAAAGCTATTAAAGATAAAATAATTCCAGAAGATTTAAAAGAAATTTAAGTTGGTCCCCACAATCAAGCACGGTAGTTAAACTTGGCAAGTAGGCATTGCAGAATTCGGTGTTCACACCATGGACTAAATGGAATCGATGCTGAGAAATTAAAACATCTCGACAGTTCTGTGTTGGTGTATACTCTATATTATGGTTTGAAATTAAGGTGAGAACTTTTGAGCGCGGTACTTCCAGGGACGTGGTGGGAGTCGAACTCCAAACCTCTCTCTTACAAAGCAAGTGCTCTTACCACTACACCACTACCGCATATAATTTAAGATCTTTGATCACTAGATACATTTTTTAAAGTACCTTCATCGATATCTAGTAAATCAATTTCAATATCTGTAGATTGAATTACATTAGTGGCAATTTTGAGATCATTGGTAATAGGGACAAGTTTACTAATGTTGCCAGAAAATGTATTGTTTGATATTATTTTTCCATCAATAACTGACATTAAGTGCCTCAAAGGTAATTCATTTGCGTGCAGGGCACAAACTATCCAAATAGGTTTGGTTTGAAGTTTGTTTTCTAAAAAATGAATTACACCTTCTTTCCAGCCTAAAAAATATTTATTTAAATATATGCATGGCATTTAACATCAAATATTTACCTGCATTATCAAACATCTACCTGCATTTAGATTTGTTGAATCACAGCCAACAGCAACTAAAGAGGATTCTATACCATGTTCTATAATCCATTTATATATATGTTCTGCTATTTGTTCTGCTGGGGTAACAAACTCAGTTCTCTTTTCTTTGTCATTTGTAAAATGGGACAAATATAAACCACCTGGCTCTGCACAAACTGAATAATGGTCTTCTTGTACAAGTCTGTGGTGAAATTTTCCATCTTCTCCAATCAAAGAAAATTTTGTCTCATCCTTTCTCCCATCAAACATTATACATTGAACTCCATTTCTTTTTACCATATCATCATTTTCAGATTTTAATTGCTTCATCACCTTCAATTTAGAGCATTCAATTTTCTTGTGATATGTCACTGTTTCACTATCAGTCACATTCGTTTAAAAAAAGCCTGCCTCTTTAGCTGCTTTCAGTGTTAGTGTTGAAATTGCAGCAGTTGCTCTATTTGATACACCATATCTTAATGATGCTAATGCAACTTCTTTTATATTCAATGACTTTTTAGGAGCTTGTCTGCTTATGTACTCAAAATTTTCTTCATAATTTTCTTTGCTTCGGACATCTACATTGTCAGTACTCTCAAAATTTTCAATTGGCACTTTAGTTTTTTTTTCTTGAGAATAAAAAAATAGGCATTCTATTTGTGACTTCTTTTTTTCAGTTTTTCTTCCTTTTATAATTTTTTTCTTGTCTGTTAGCTTCTTTTAAATCTTGAGCACCCATTTGCATACAACTTTTTGTCCCAAATTTTTCTCTTTGCAATTTCATAAACTGAAGTTCTATTCTGGGAATTTTGTTTTCTCTTTTGCATTGACAAGAGATATGAGCTTTAAAAACACATGAACTACAACTTGCCTCTTCACAAGAAACAATGTCACACTTGCACTATGTATATCAAATAGCTTGTCCAGATTAGAGTTAAACTTAGAAAGGGTGTCAGTGTTGAACCTGAAGTTAACAATATCTGTAGTTTTTTTCCATAATCTAACTATTTTATTTATACCAACTTTGTTTGTAACAATTGGAAATCCAGGATTTGTTTTCAACCATTGTGTTTTCACTTTTAAAAAAACCATTTTGCATGTATCTTTAAGTTTTGCATTTGCTTTACAGTTATTATCTCTTCTTAGAAGCAGACCATATTTAATAACATCTCTTAATGTTGGTAACTCAGAATCTAAAAATTCACTTGCAATACCAATCATAACACTTAATTTGCAACTTTGACTATTTTTACGCGTTTGTTTAGCCATCAATAAAGAACTCAAAGTTTATACTAGTTTATAACCAATATTTATTGTGAGCTTAATGTGTCAATTCAAATGCAGCATTTCAAATGCACCATCTTATAAATGATTTCTTAAGTTATTTAATATATCTTATTAAATAAGTTCAAGTTTAAATAACATATTTTTTTGTAACTACACACAATATTACAGTAAAGTTTAGCAAAATACAGGTCTTTGCAAACTTTAAAAATCATAAGTTTTTAAGCTAAAATGACTGCCTAGGTGTCTATTAATGGGTTTCTGGGATCAAGGATTCGATTGAAGGTGTTTTTGAGTTAACCAGAACAACCGGTCAAAAGTTGAGGTAAATTGCATATACCACATTTTTTACCCAAAACCTCAATTTTTGAGGTTCAAATTTGAAAACCTAAAAATTAAAATTTTTCATATTTTTTTTGCATTATGTTTACATAAGGGCTAACACATTTAAAATTCATATGGCCTAAGGATTGTAAAAAATTGAAAAATGACCTGCCCTAATGTAGAACATACAAGGAGTGCTGCATTTTGATCAACAAATCAAAACAAATAGGTAAAACATACAAGGAGTACTGCTGAATTGAATGTGAGTTTTGGTTTCCAAACTTCTAAATTAGTTTAAAAAAAACAGACAAAGTTTAGATCTTATGGTAAAAATTAAAATCAACCATGCAAGAATATATATATACATATATATATATATATATATATATATATATATATATATATATATATATATATATATATATATATATATATATATATATATATATATATATATATATATATATATATGTATATATATATATATATATATATATATATATATATATATATATATATATATATATATATATATATATATATATATATATATATATATATATATATATATATAACTTTATAAACCATATTAACAATAAATAAATAAAATAAATAAATAAAATTTGTTAAAACCATTAAATTGTCTAGATAAATAAAAAAGAGGATGTTAAAGAAAACAAGAAAAAGTATATACATTTTGTTTTTTAATAAAATAAAAGTTTTAAAATTTTCAATTTTATTTTTTAGAGAAATTATTGAAGCAATGACTGGACTTCTTCCAGAAATACCTTATACTTACTGCCATTGTCCAGAAACACATCCACGCCTAGCTCCCAGCAATTATTTTTATTGTATGAAAAATGATGCTAACTCTAATGACATGGTTTTAAGATTGAGTGAAAACTCACACCCTCCAGAGTATTTAGTAGATGGTCTGGTTTCTTACTGGATATCTGAAATGGTACCTCAAGTAACATTGACAATTGATCTGAAATATGCCAATATGCAGGTTAAAAAATTGCTCTTTATTATTATGTTGTAACTGCATTTTAATTAATTGTTTTTCAATATTTCGAAGTTATGATACTGTCAAATAAATTTTCCATTAAACTGATTGCTACAGTTGTTTTTGTTTAATGTTATTAAATGATTAATAATTATTATTGTTATATTTATAAAGTGTTATGTTATGGGTTTCTTAATTTTATATAGTATTGTATAAAAAATTATAAATATAATGTTACAGATGGATTAAATAAGATATGTTTATTCTGAAATCAAGTTTTTTATTTATTGAGAAAAGATTTCAATGGTATGCTTTGATCAAAAGTATGAGAAAATTTTAAGGCTTTGAACCTTGTTAACTGAAGCTCTTTTATGGTTCTACTCATTGCTAACAATTTCAGTTATTGATTATTTATGTTACTAAGTTACTTGATTGGCTCTATAAATCAAACTTTAAAATTAAGGTTTTTACATTATACATTATTTTATGTAAACAAAACTAATATTGGTAAAACTTTTTAAGTTTAACTTGGTTTTAATATTTTGCCAGAATAAATGTATCAACCAATAGCACCCCCCCTCCTTTTTTTGCCTTTTTAGGTTCCAGAAAGTTCCCATCAGAAAACTAAAAGAATTTTATACAGTATCCATATGTGCTTGTTAGCTAGGTAGGGCTTTCGAAAAATTTCATCGTAGGTTGGGTTTGGCTCACTTTCTTTTTATTTGAAAATTTTTTAAATTTTTAAAAAACTTTTTAATTTCCAAAATTTGTTTTTATTATTTGTGTTACTTTTACTCTAAAAATATTTTAACTATTTTAATCTTTCAATATATTTTTTACTAAATATTTTAAAATATTTACTATTTTTAATTTTTCAATATATTTTTTTAACAAATAAAGTTTATCGAATAAAATATCACATCAATTTCACCTTAAAAATTAGAAATTTAAGAAGATTTTTTAAAAAAAGTTAAAAGTTGAACTAATCAAGCTGTTGTGAATAATTCAAACAGTAATTTAGTGTTGTCTTTTAATAACGGATAATTTTAGTTAGCAAATAAAATCTCAATAGAAAATATATAGTTCATTAAAAATGAAATTTTTTAGAAATGTCATATGATTTTTTTAATTGATATTTGACTGTATTTTATTTATATACATAAAAAAATATTTAAAAAATATTTTTTACTCATAATTTTTTTTTAAAGGATGTATTACTAGTTTTCAATTTTTATCTAAAAAGATTTAGTTCAAATAGGGCATTTATTTACTATTTATTATGTGTAAGCGGATAGACAATGAAGATGTGTGCTGAAACCTCACAACTAAAACCTGTATACGATATGAGCTATTAAATTTTTTTTCTTTCTACAAAATGCACATGATCTAGGTATAAAACAATGTTTAGAGTATCATTTAGAGTATTTGAAGCAGTTAGAAAAATTATTTCGTGTGACAAAACAAAACAACTGGAAACTGAAGGCTTTTGTTAAAAAATGAATAAATGTATGAATAAAATATGAAAATTTTGCTTTTAATTTTTTTTTTTTCACTTTCATTTTCAGGTTTATCTTGTAAATATACTATTTTACAGTCCACCACCACAAGGCATAGTAATTGAGCGATCTACTAATTTTGGAATTTCTTTTCAACCATGGCAATATTATGCATTAGATTGCATCTCTACATTTGGCATGGAAAATAATGGCCAACTTCTTCTTCCAAATTCAGTTAACTGTTTGCAGATATCAAAGTATTTTTTGTTTTTATTGATTGTTTGATATTATTTCTATTAATTTTTTTTTGAGATTTGTTTGCATAAATGATTTAGATACAAGCTTTAATTTTTTTGGATTATTTTCAGGGGTTAGTCTTCTTTTGTCATTCTTAATAAGCCAGCTTTTAAAGTTATGTAATTAGATTAATAATGAATTAGCCTCATAAAATTTTAGCTTAAAATTCTTATATAAGGATCAGTATTGACAAAAGGTCAAAATAAAAATTAAGTTAATCAGAGTTTAGTTAGAAATTTATTGTAGTAATAAATGATTAACATAATAGTTCATAAAATTATTAATAAATATCTTTTAAAACTGAAATGAAAACTTAGTTCTAGTTTTTTTTTCTTTGTTCAATGATAAAGTATAAACAGAATATATATATATATATATATATATATATATATATATATATATATATATATATATATATATATATATATTCTTTAACTTAATGATATTAGTTACTCTAGGTTTTTTTTATTAAACATCTAGACATATTTTATCATCCCTTTTTTTTAATTAAAAAAAATAGCTTACATTACAGCCAAGGTACACCACTGGTAATTAGACTTCACACCAGCCTCATTTAAGATAATATTTATCAAACTAGGTAGATTTATATAAACTGTATATTAATTTATATAGCTATATATGATTATAAAATTAAACTAATTTAAATTTAGAAGTATTAAAAACAAAAGAAATAAAGTTTATTAAGAAAAGAGTAATAACAAAAGTCTACATTAAAATTTAGTAAATTTTTAGTCTTTCACTTTGATTTAGAATTTGTCTACTCTACATGATAGTTTTTCCAGCTGCCATGCTGAACCTCCTGTAAAAGGAGGTTCAATTCATACACAGTTTTATCTTCTCTAGCGAATCTTTGTGAGTTTGTGTCCTTTTTCAAATACTGAATTTTGAAAAATGTATCAGCAACTTCTAGCACCTCTGCTACAAAGTTTTTTACAGCACGTTTGCCATGAATTTGTGCCAAGATAAAAACACCAGGCTGGATTTTATTTAAATCTGAATCTTTCATAACTTTTGAAGTCTACTTCTGACTGAGCAGATACTTTGTTAGACAGTGCTAACACTAGTTTCGTCAACATTATATATATTAAATGCTGTAAAACCTTGATTTTGTTCAAGCCCATGAGCTACTTCATAGTTCTGAAAAGTAAGTGCTACATTTTCCCTATTAAAAGCAGTTGAGCGTGCCAGACTTGTTGCCTTAAACTTTCTAAGCGATAATTCTTTAGAATATTTTTATCAAAAGATTTTCAGCCAATCTTTTCCAGCCATCTGGTTTCTATCCCAAGATGCATCACACTTTTTTTGATTTGTTTTCTCAAATTGGTATGCCAGTTTTTGAACATCTTTCAAAGTCAGTCCATACTGAAGATCAGCAGCTTTCAAAATGTAATCAATTAGTAGTTTATCTTCTTCTACCATGAAGACTTGCTTAACGCTGTTGCTTTTCTTGTAACAAAATTTTTCTAAACCTGATTCAAAGAATTTGTTTCTGTGTCTTCTTAAGGTTGTTTCAGGAATGGCAAAGTTCATAGAAGCTCTGTATATAGACAGTTCATTGTTTGCTATAAGTTTTACAGCCTTCTTTTTGTATAGTTTTTCTTTTAAATCCATTTTTACTTCTTGGCATTTTATTATTTATTTTTTTGTTTTTCTAAAAATAAGTTAAAGATATTAAAAATTGTCAAATATCTGTACAATTGATTTTTCAAAAAATGGAAGGGCATCATAGTTTTTAAAACATAATTGCAAATTCTTTAAATTTAATTACACTGCCCAACAGTGATTTTGTATTGGAATCAAAATTAGTTATTTCTTATGTATTTCCACTTGCTGAATTCAAAAATGACATTAAAAATGACATATTAGCTCTAGTTTAAAAAATAAAAACAAAATTTTTTTCTTAAGTATATAAGTTTTCATTTTTTAGAAAAATTATATTTTTTTATTTTTGATTACCCATGTTTTATTTGTTTAAAACTTTTGATATTAGTTATGTGTGTTTCCCAAAGTTTATGGTCTAATCTGTTCTTAGTATTTCTTTTTCATTTACTAGTGTAATATTTAAAAATCAACATGCCAATGTAGTTTTAATGTAAATTTAGTGGACAATTTTCGCTGCATTTGTAGTGAAATAACATTTTCCTCACAGAAAAAAACCATGACACCTCTTGTGAAGACTGTTTACCTGTATTACTTCAATATAAAGGTAGAGGACCAGAATAAGTCATGGACTCCACATATATACTGTAGCTCTTGTTCGGTTACACTACGAGAATGGTTGAAAAATATAATAAGATCTTTGGCTTTTGCTGTTTCTATAGTATGGAGGGAGCCTAAAAACCATTCAGATGACTGCTATTTCTGCTTGACCCCATCCATTAAGGCAGGTTTGTCAATGAAGAAAATAGGAACAGTTAAATATCCAAATCTTCGATCTGCCATTCGACATATTCCACATTCGAATAGTTTACCAGTTCCTACTACACCATAAAATTGTGAGTAAGAAGCAGAAAATGAAGGCAGAAATTAAATAGAAATAGAAAAAAAAGAAAACAAGTCTTCTACATCAAATAATACTGATTTTGTGTTAACAGATGATGTGCCACACAGATTGAGTCAATCAGCATTAAGTGATCTTGTTCGAGATCTGGACTTGTCAAAGGAAAAGGTAGAACTTCTAGGGTCAAGACTAAAGCAATGGAATCCTTTCCAATTTGATGTCAAGGTTTTACAGAAAACGGTAGCAAAATCTGATTATTTTTCGAGAAGAAAAATAATGTTATTGTTGGCTTTGATGTCTTTAGATTAATGTATTGTTTTAATTTGAGCTATGATGCAACTGAATGGAGATTATTCATAAACTAATTTTAGCTAAGCTTGAATGCTGTATTACTGCTTAATGAAAACCGTCTTCCTTCCTTTCCTATTGGCCATGCAATTCACATGAAAGAGACTTATATAAACATGAAAGTTCTCCTCAACTCAATTATTTAAAATGAACAAAAATAGAAAATTTGTGGTTATCTAAAAGTCATTGCTATACATTTAGGAATGCAATTAGGGTATAAAAAATACTGCTGCCTTTTGTTTATATGGGAGAGTAGAGACTAAAGTTCACATATAAAAGAAGACTGGCCTGCAAGAAATTTCAACACATGAAAAAAATGTTATTGCTGACCCACTCATGGATTCAAAAGATGTTCTTCTTCCACCATTACATATTAAGTTAGGTTTGATGAAAATTTTTGTCAAAGTTATGAATAAAGTAGGACAGGCTTTTAAGTATTTAAGAAACAAATTTTCAAAGATGCAAAAGTTATAGAGGGTATTTTTGTTGGGCTACAAATACAAAAAGACTGTCAACTTGGATGTAACATGTCCCTCAAGATTTATTTCCTCCACTCAAGCCTCGATTTCTTCCCCATCACCCCTCCCCCCCATAACATTGTGGGGAGTATTGTATACTTCAGAAACTAGGGCTAATAAAAAAATTTTGTTGTCATTTTCTTTTTTCTTAGCCCAAAATTAGTATAATTTGAATAAAATTGCTAAAGATACAAAAAAAAAATTCTTTTTTTTTGCCCAGTGTTATTTTTAATTACTAAGCTATTTATATTAATAAGCTTATTACATAAATAATTACAATTTAACAAAGAAAAAACACACATCATATTATACAAAAGAAGTTCTTAATAAACAAAAAAAAAATCATATTAAACTATAACAACATATTTACATTAAAGAAATACTTTTACAACAAACTTACTCATAATAGTATTCACAAAATCATGCAAGGTGGTATCTTGGTGGTACCAGCAAGGTACACAACATTAGCTACCTCCAAGGTACACTGCTACCATAGTTTTTACAAAATCGGTACCACATATTTATAGGTCAGAAATTAAGCAGTTTCAAACATGTATAAATATAGCTAAAAACATGCTTTAGAAATTCTGATAATTAGTTTTAAAATAAAGTTTATACCCACAGTTGTAGAAAAAAAAGAATACGCCCTAAAAAAATTACCTTTTGGTACTGGAAACAAACTTTTATTTTTATTGCAACAACAAATGTGTTAAGTTGTAATAAAACAACCTTGTTTCTATGTTTTATAGTAAAAACTTTGCATTAAAATATTTTTGCAGACCTGATGCTAACCTCTAAAAGCTTAAGGTTGGCAGTTTATTGTTGACCTCATTTTTCCAAATTCTGAGAGCATAGTAATAGTAAATAATTTATACTAGCGCAGATCTCTAGCTTAGAATTAAGTAAAAAGATTTTTAAAATTTAGAATTTCTTTTATATTTTAATGTAAGGGTATAACATTGTGTTGGTACAGAGTGTGCATTATCTATTTATTAGATCCTGTCTTTCATTATTTTTTTGTAATCAGTTAAAAGAAAATCCTTTACTGTCACTGTCTGTTTCTGTCAGTTAACCACTGTTAACTAGTATGTTACAAACAGTATGCAATTTAATTTGCCTTTTTTTTTTTAAAGTTGGTTTTATATTGTTGGATTTTCAGGGTTTTAAAAAGTGTTTTACTTGCAATTAAAAAATTTCATGGTATCATATATTTAAAAAATGATTTTTCATATACCCTTGTCTTCTAATTTATTAATCAGTTTTTCTTATAAAAATCCCACAGAAATAAAAGATGTAACAATAAGTAAACTAAAGCTGTTTGGTATTGGAGACTGTTTGGAATTAGGAAATCTACAGTATTTTATTAAAAAAAGTTTCTAATTGTTAGTCATCACAAGGTTGCCATTATCTCCATTTAGAATTTTATTTTTAGGTAGCAACATATCAATCTGTCCATATTAATAACTTCGCATATTTTTCTAGTGTTATTATTTGGGTGACAAAGTATTTTTGAATTAACCCAATTGTTTCTTTGCAATGTTGTGCATGGTCCACAAATCCAGATGTTTTTAGTTTGCTTTGGTCACATTTTTTGATAATCAGTTATTTGTTTTGTAACCTTTCTTCTACATAATAATATTTTTAAAGTACTGAATTTTTTTTTTATATATAATCACTAGAACATACTTGCAAGAAAAAAAATTCCTGCTAGAAAACCTTTAAATAACTAAAATTGTATTTTGATATTAATATTGATATTAATAATAATGATATCAATTTTTGATATATTTGAAATATTTGTTTATGATAAATATCATCTTCATGATTTTTATTTATTATTACTAATCATACCTAGATCATAAAAACAATTTTTTATATAATTTTTTGATTATCATTTATAAGTAATTATTTTCAGTTTTTAAAATAAATTGTTGTTAAATTTATTTATCAAATAACTTACAATTACTTCTAATTTTAATTTTATTTCTTTAAATTAGTCCTAAGCCATCATGGGAAAATATGATGTTTGAAACAACTTTACCAGGACCAGAAAAACTTCAAAGACCATTTGGTGTTCCTGGATGTTTAGATTTCAACTGTTCCCCACTCTGGGTAGAGTTTGTCAGAGCCACAAATGTGCGTATAAAGTTATCAGGACACACTTTAGTTAATGATTCAAATCATCAATACTTTGGTGTTCGAAGAATTGTTATTGGTGGAACGTAAGTATGATGATTTTTTCAAATAATATATTTTAGTAATTAAGATAACAAATAAATATATATAATATTTAACTGTTAAAATTATTGAAAATCAACAAATTTTAAAAATTGCAATGTAAGTTGAGAAAATAGTAGTGTGACTGTTTAATATGTATGGATATAAGGATGATGGGTAAGAAGTAAATATGTAAGGATGATGAGTAATAAGTAAGTATGTAAAAATAATTGGTAATAAATAAGGATGTAAGGATGATGGGTAATAAGTAAGGATGTAAGGATGATGGGTAATAAGTAAGGATGTAAGGATGATGGGTAATAAGTAAGGATGTAAGGATGATGGGTAATAAGTAAGGATGTAAGGATGATGGGTAATAAGTAAGGATGTAAGGATGATGGGTAAACATGTTTAAATCTTAAAAAGCTTTTTATAATGAATTTTGAATTTTGAATTGTGATTTGATCTATTCAAATTTAAAAAAGTTACTTTTAAAAATTTTATTAAATTTTAAAAGTGTATTAGAAGTTTTTTTAGAAGTTTTTTAGATATCGAAACAGTGACTGCATTAAAAACACAAGTTTTAAAATATATTTAATTTCTATAACGCACAATTTCCCCCCAAAATAATCATTTATTCCACTTCTGCAACATAACAATTGACATCTTACTGATGCTTGACTATTAACTGTTTATGACAGGTACACAATTAAATAAACTTACTTTTTAACTGTTTATGACTTAAATACTAGTAAAATAAAATTGTTACCACATGTATTTTTAGTTATATTTATTTTGGGGATATTTGGAATAATTACATTTTAATGACTTTTTTGAATTGTTTCATAGTCTAATTATTTTTAGAGATTATTTATTTTTTGGAGAACAAAATAATTAAGAATTTGATCAGAAACTAAATAAAACTCTATTATTTATGAGGCAATTTTACTGTGTGTTTTACTTGATAGATTGAAAGTTCTTTTACTGCTCTTTTGATAGATTCAATATTGTTAAGCATATCAGTTTTAAGTCTTTTAATTCTTGAATCTTATGGCTGTTCTCTTCCTTCCATTTCAATTAAACAGATTAACCCATTGTTAGACATTCAAATCACTCTAGCTTCTGTTTCTAAAGTCATATCTCAATTAAACTCTTCTACGGCTTGTGGTCTAAACAATGTTGCTGTCTTACAAAATTGTTCTCCAGAACCCTTTTCAATTCTCTCTAAACTATTTAATAAGTACTTGACTCAGTCTTGTTTTCTTGCCTGCTGTAAAATGGCTGTTGTTCCAATTTTTAAAAAATCAGATGAACATTCTGACCCCTCCAATTATCGTCCAATCAGTCTTCTTTCTTTTATTAGCAAGGTATTTGAGTTTTTAATAAGCAACTTTTTCTTTTTAATAAACAAAAGTTTCACACATCCCATCTTGAGTCAAATAACTTATTGTCAGACAATCAATATGGTGTTTGATTGTCTAGCTCTACAACTGATTTGCTAACTGCTGCGACTAAAAGATTTTATTGTGCATTAGACTTAGGTGGAGAGGCTAGGGCTATTGCTCTTGACATATCTAAGGCTTTCACTAAAGTTTGGCATGCTGGTCTTCTGCATAAGCTTGTTTCATATGGTCTATCTGGGAATGTTTTTGAGATCAAATCGTTTCTGACTGTTTTATTAAAGTTATGCTTGAAGACCAACATTGTTTTTTATTTCCAATAACTTCTGAATCTCAAAACTCTTGGTCCTATTTTGTTTCTTATTTACATTAATGATCTTCCCAACATTCTTACATCTAAAGTAGCTCTTTTTGCTGATGACTCAACTTTATACTCCTGTCTTGACAAAAGTCTTTTCTTCTTAATTGCTTAGCACAGGCAGCCAATCTTGAATCTGATCTCACTTTTATAACAGATTGGGGTCTTTTGTTGGAGTTAAAATGGACTTTTTTTGTTGAAGTTAGAATTTAAAAGCTCACAGTGGCTTTTAAATATTTAACTCTAACAAAACTCAATTATTTACTGCAAACAACTATTGCAATACTGTCAACATTCCTATATTAAGGCAAACCTCTCACTGAGTATTCTTTTTGTCTTCTTGGATTATCCTTTACTAATCTTCATGGAAACCAGGTCTTCATGGAAACTATATATACAATCAATTGCTAAATTAGCATCCATTAAGGTTGCTTCTCTTTATTGTGCTTGCCATTTTTTTTCTTGCTTTTGCGAGATCCCTTTGGATCTCGCTTCCAATTTCATGTTTTTCTGACTCATACAACTTTCATCTTTTTAATTCTTCTGTCAACTGATTCCTTGCTTTATAACTCTAATCTTTTTTTCTAGTAACTCCCAAGTTAATAGTGGTTTCTTGCAGCCTTGTTGGGAGTGAATCAGAATAAAAAAAAATAAAAAAGATTTAATTCAATTTTACCTCGAATATTCAAATTAATAGCCTCAATTTTTCAGAAGTTATAAAAAGAATTTACCCAGTTAATAAAAACTTTTAATAGTTATATTAACCAGGTCACATTGATTAAGTTTTCTCTTTTTATTAAATGTTTTAAAACAATCGAGATAATTCCTTTGATTGGAACAAAAACAACTGAGATAATTCCTGTGATTGGAACAAAAACAACCGAGATAATTCCTGTGATTGGAACAAAAACAACCGAGATAATTCCTGTGAGTGGAACAAAAACAACCGAGATAATTCCTGTAATTGGAACAAAAATGTTTGTCATATGATCATATTTCAAATCATGTGATTTTATAATTAATTTTATTAGTTGATAATAAAATAGTACACATTTAATTAATTTTGTTTAAATTGTTTTATGTAAATTTATGAAAATACTAAGATGTTTTGATTTAATTTTCGATTTTTGGAATGAATGGAAATGAATGTAAATAAGTTGTTTTATTTTTTTAAATACTTTATCCTTGTTACAAAATTATTGACTTTTTTAAAACTTCTTTATCATTTTATTTAAAGCAATTTTTTAATTTTTTTAGAGCCCATATATTTTTGCAAATTATAATTATAAGTTTATTTTTTCTCCTAACTCTACATAATTGTTTTCTGTGGATACAAAATAACTTTTCCACATAACAGTTTTTTGTGGATACAAAGTAACTTTTCTAACAGTTTCTATGGATACAAACAAAATTTTCTTTTGCTTTGCTTAATCAAGTCTGTTGGAAATACAATAGGATTTTTATTGATAAAATATAAGACGCATTTTGCAATTAAATTATTTTCAAGCGTGTAACTAGTAAATTTAAGACATCTAAATTAAAGTAAATAATATTATTTGTACAATAATTTATATGTTTGTATAATATTTGTATTTATATAAGTAAACTTATTTTGTATTCCATAAAAAACAGAATTACTCCATAAAAAACAGAATTACTCCATAAAAAACAGAATTACTCCATAAAAAACAGAATTACTCCATAAAAAACAGAATTACTCCATAAAAAACAGAGTTGGTCTATATTTGTTTGAAACTACTCAATCAATCTATTTCACTCCACAACAGCAACCTTTTTATTTAGAAATAATAAGATATGCAATTGTTCTAAATTTAATGATTTTGAAAAAAAATGTTTATTAAATGCTAGCAAAGGAAAGCAAAAAGACAAGGGTAAAATAAATCCTTCAACTATAAAATCATTGTTCAATGATAACATAAATCATGACATCATTTTATTTGTATTGTTAAATGCACACATAAAGTTATCAAATAAGATTATTGTTTTTATATATTATGATGATTTTTTTAATATATAGTTATGCATTATTATATATTAATTTTACTATTATACAATCAGCAAAATCAGTTATACAAGAATTTCAACAACAATGGTTCTAGTATATTACTTTCTTATATTTATAATATCATCAGTCACGTATGCTTTAATAAAGTTCACACGTTTTTAAGTAATTTTTGTAAAAAGAAAATTATTATGGTACACTTGTAAAGACAGTAAACAGAATGTTTTATTTCGGTTTCTTCAAATGTTCTTAAAATGTATTTTAATGTAAATTATGCAAAAGCAAACAAATGAAAAAAAAAAGTAAGAGATTGCATTCAGTTTTGAATTTTCAAGTGAATGTCTGTTATAATTATAAATATATGTCAATAAATAAAAAATAATAAAAAGTAATAAAACCTGACGATTGTTTATCTATCTTATTTTAGACAAATATTTACAGGTTTGTTGATTTGTCTAACCTTGACTCATAAAGTATTTGCTGTTCTGTATAAAAATCATTTATAACCTTACTGTTGACAACTCTGCCTCGATGGGTATAAAAGAGTTTATGAAGATTTTAGTTAGATGGGTGTAAAATGGTTATGGGTGTAAAAGAGTATTTATGAAGATTTTAGTTAGATGCAGCTTCTCTAATAGTCCCCTTGTATGACTTAAAACCATTTTTTTTTCTATCTAGTTCAGATATCTTAGATCAGTGACAACATCTTAAAAGGTATACTCTTCTTTTGAGAAATTTTTGAGTTTGAAAATTTCAAACTGAACTGTTATTTGCATCTGTATTTGAACATTACATTTGTATTAATTACAAATTAATTACACTAACCTTTGAATACTATTAAAGTATCAAATAGTTTTGTGATGCTAGTAATTATCCTGTAAATATTAATAAATGTTCTTTTTTGTTTGAAGCAACAGCAATTGGATCTCGACCAGTGTTTTACCTAACAAAATGTACTAATGTAGATTGTATGTAATGTAGATTTGACAATTTTTCCATCTGTTTCAAGCTTTGGTTCTTTAACCTCAGGTGTTTAGGGCTTATGAGTTGTTTTCTGGTAACTTTTTTTTAAAATTAAATCATCATATTGATGTTTAATTAAATCAAAATTTAAAATTAAATCATCATTTTAATTATTTTTTATTCAAAGGTATGGTAACTAAGGTGTAAAATTAGTAGCTAAAATAACATTTTAGTAGCTCTATAATGTAGCTGATATTGAAGTACAAAGTTAGAAAATGGTATTAGAAATATCAAATCTATTGTAAAAACATGAGAGGGTAAAGATGTTCTCAGATTTAACATAACTCTTAATCTCTATTATCAATAATAAAACATAATAAAAAGGTTTGGTGACAAAATGGAAAAAAAAGTTTATTTTTACTCAAACATGCTTTTTTTTTTGACTACCTGATTCTGACTTGCATTCTGAGATATTGAAAATCTCCTATAGATTACTTACTATAGATTAACTAATTAAACTATATTTTAATCTAACTTTGTTAAAATTTGAGTTTTTATAAAAAAGTTCTTCAAAAAACTGATATGAACATATAAAAACAAGAAATTGTAATTTACGATTCAACTAAAATTGTATACAATAGTATAAGTTTTTTATTTAGTATTTAATTTTATGACAGGTGCATTATATAAAAACATCAACCAATATTTTTATGTACTTAAAAATCTCGGTTGAATTGTTAGGCAACCGGGGTTGATATTTGACTGGGGCCGGATTCGATAAATTACAGTGGGGCCAGGTTTGTAACCAGGGCTGCATAAACATCATAAAATATACTTTTTTTTATTCAAAGTTCATGTTATATTTTGTATATATATGCACATATAAACATCATTATGATCAAAATGTTTATCAAAATAATTATTACCATCATCATCATCATCATCATCATCATCATCATCATCATCATCATCATCATCATCATCATCATCATCATCATCATCATCATCATCATCATCATCATCATCATCATCATCATCATCATCATCATCATCATCATCATCAGTATATGGTTCTCTGTTCGTTATTGCAACAAGGTCATCGGCTCACAGGATTTTAGATTATTGCCGTGCCGCTCAGTATTTTTTAAATTTTTTTTCAGTATTGCCTATAAGAAAGATCTAAACTTTTTAGATATGTTATTTTTGAAAAAAAATTTTGAGCAAAATCTCTAAATATAAGAGCCGTTATAAAAAATGCGTTGCATTACCGAATGCATCGAAAAAGAGGGTTTATGATTGGGGATCATAAAAATGACATTCGGGTATGTTTTTTTTATTCATTTTCTTCAAATCAAGCTATAAACTAAATAAATCCACATTTCTAAATTTTGACATTTTTCATATCATCATGGCGTTTTTAAGTTTCTGAGTTCAAGTAAACTTTATATAATATATTAGTTAACAAATCTCGTACTTGGGTTTTCAAAAAAAAAACGTTTAACAAAATTTTTTTATATACGTTTTTAAGAAAAATTTTTCTGCTGGATATATTATTTACTAAATCGAATGTCTAAAAAGTATAAACTTTGCTTTTGAAACGAAAAAGATTTTTTGGAAATTTGGTTTTAACTGTGAGGTGTTGCATTACCGAAACTACTCAGGTTGCATTACCGAACTTTCTGGTTTTCGTCTATAAATGAATTTGAAAGGTCTGTTTTGCAATCATTTTTAAGTTACTATTTTAAGATAAAACTTATTTACTCTTTTTTATCCAAAAAATAAAATTGATGCAAATAATAATTCTAAAATCGAACGGAATTTATTCAAAGTCTCAGAGGTGTGTTATAGGACAGGGTAAAGAAACGGAATCACAATTAATCAGTAAAAAAATTTTTATTACAGAATATAAAACTATATATTGAACGTTTATGTAAATTAATTTTAAATAAATAAATAAAGTTTTTAACACAACGTTTATAGTTAACAAATGTGCTCATTTTGAATACACAAATAACACTATTTTTAATTATTTTAAATTAAAAACTTTACAACAATCTTCTGACATCTTTCTTTAAATCAAAGTAATAAATTTTTCAAGTATTTTTAAACTAATTTTGACTTTATGAAAAAAATACATACAGCAAATCGTTGTTTTAAACAATCTTCCCAGCAAAAATTTTACAGCGGAATTTTAGTAGACTTTTATAGGCATTTTGAGAGTTTCCCACTTTTTTTCGACTGTGAAAAGGCTCATTGGTTACATAGTGGACCACAATTGGCAGTCGTCATCATGGCTAGCCAACAACTAGCTTTTATATTACATGTTAAAGAGTTATTGGCTAGCCACTTTTAGCGAATTCCTTAAGAAACTTATGAGCAAAACTCTAATTAACTGCTCAAAATGCTTATATAGGTCCATTGCAAATCCACAATAAAATAGTTGCTGGGTTAATAAAATTATAATTGGGTATCATTTTCACAGATTTTTATAAAAACACAGTTTTTCATAGTTTGTTCATATATAAAAGTTCAAAAGCGTTTCATTAATTAAGTTCATAGCCTTAACCAGAGAGAATGATATTGTCCTATTTAGTAAATTAGTGGGTTTTGATCACTGTTTTATTATTTTTTATAAAAAAATTGTATATACCAATAAAAATAAAATTATGATTATTATCATAAGTTTGAGAATCATAGTTTTTTGCATAGATGCTTTAAATGCAAAGGAAAATTACCATTTTAATGTGGTCTTGTCGACGACACTCTCTAACACAAATTTTAGAAAACTTTATTTTGCAGCAATTTTATTGATTATAACTAAATTTTTAAAAATCCTGTAACATTTTTTTATTGCAAAATTTATATAAATTAAACAGAAGAGAATGAACACAAGATTTCGTAAGATACAAACTTATAAAGGAATGAACACACCATTACATCAAAAAAGAAAGTTAACTTAATCTTTGATCAATTCTACACAGAACTTCTTAGCCTAGCAAAAAGAAACAATCTTAACAATTTGTAGGTTATAAAAAAAGTTGTTTAGGCGGTTTAGTTTTGTTGTACAGATTTTGACGACAAGGAATGTCAACACCGTATTTGCCCAAGGGAAACTGAGACGTAGTGCAAATATCATTTAGAGAAAGTTCATGGTGAAAATACTTATGAAGAGCAAGTAAACATTTTTGATACATACGCTACAGTCTTCAACATTTTGAAATCAACTTTTACTGGTTTATCTTCAGATGATTAACTAAAACACCAACGAGACACTGAACCAGATTATTTGGAGACACTGCCTAAAACGTATTTTTGTGAGTAGAGGGGTTTTTGAGTCTGCAGTTAATTCGTCTGAGATTGAATTTTATGAAGGTCCTAATGGAATATTATTTGTACTTAATAAACTTTAACTAACAGAATATGTAACGTCTTTAAAACTTAATGATAAAAATAAAGAAGCTATCAAACGGTCTTTTCAATAGTCCATTGAACGTGTTAAAAAGAGAGAAAAATAGCTAAAAACAATTAAAAAGGCTTAGTTAGGCAAAGATGATAAAGAAAGACTTAGTTAGACAAAGGTAATAAAAAAAAATTGATAAAGAAAAAACTCAAAATATATTCCTGGAGGGTTTTAATATGTTTATATGAACTTTTTATTATGGTTTTATTCTTTTGTTTTATATATTTGTCGTTTCCTCAAAACTAAGTTTTGCCTCGAATACAAATCTTTAAAATATGATTAACTTTAAACTCGTTTAAGCTTTGATCTAATTTTTTTTTTTGCGATTTTTTACATAATTAAAAAGGATGCGGATGATTGAAAGATATTAAAAACAAAATAAGGGAAGTACTTTTTTATGAGAAAAAAATGCTGGAAGAATGTTCAGCAATTTTTTTATGTTTGTTTCAAGTGTTGTAACCTTTTATATAATATAAATAATAAAAAATGCTTCACTTATCTGTATTAATATACCTCATTAGTATATAAACCAATTTTCAGCTTGATATGATAAATATTTTGATCACAAAAATTGCTAGTTTTTTCACTCTTATTTTAAATAACTGGCTAATCGAGACATTTTTAAAAGTTGATTTATTAAAATAGTTTATAGAACAAGATTTTTGGTGAAAAATATAAATCAAAAAAATTTTTCTATCAAAAGTTTGCCTTTTCTGTGGAGGACCACCTTAAGCTTGAGAAAAAATTTAAAATTTATTTAAAATCCATACTTCAAAACAACAATTTTTACCATGTAAATAAATAAATTACCATGTAAATAAAAGCTGTTTATTTACAGTTTTAACAATTGAATAATGTTATTTAGAATTGAGTAGTATTATTTGGAAAAAGTGCCTTAAAAGTGTAATTGTGTCAGAGAAAGTATTAGAACTAAGTGTATTTTTATCCAAAAATAAATTTAATAATGGCTTTATTAGAATGGAATCTTTTTTTGGGCACGCCATGTAATTTTAACCTACAAGACCCAGTTTAAACAGGGTTAAGTTGTACTAGAAATGAGATTATTTATTTAATGATCTTATCATTTTGAGACAAACGTTTTTTGTTTTTATAAAAGTTGATGCGCTTTTCTTTATATATTAAACATTAAAACGGGGCTATCTGGAAATTTGAGTAGGTTACAAAATATTTATGCACTTTCAACGGCCATCTCACGAAGTCCAAAAAATTAAAAGAATATCCATAGTTTTTATAGAGAGGGGAAGACAAAGCAAGATATTGAACGTTTTAAAAATCATGGGTTATTGCAAATCTTAGACCAATGAAGCAGTAATATTTTGTCAGTATGCTTGTTTTATCATGATTCATTGCTTCCATAAGTTTTGAGTTTGCAATTAAAAAAATTGGCCATTAGTCATCGGAGCACGATAATAGAGCAAAATAAATTTGCGTAAAAAAAAAACTACAAAATTGCACCCATAAAATACCACACATTGGCATTTACCCTAAAACAATTTTATCTTTTAAGCGTGAAAAATAAAAAAACTTACGAGTGTTCAAATACTTGATCAATATTTAAAAAAACAAAAACTTGTATTTCAAAACACAAGCTATATATACAGATTTGTTTCCACTCAATTTTAAATTTTAGACCCATTTCGTCATACACTTGTTTTTTTAAAGTATTTGTTGTATAACTGACAGATTTTTAACTGTACCATACCAAATGATACGAAGCATATTACGAGAATCTTTTGTATGCTTATAAGTAAATTTAATTTAGTCTTTAAAATTCCTGGACCTAATAATAATTTTTATATTGTAAAAAAAATTCAATTAAAAAAATCAACTAACTTTGTTTTAAATCAGTAATCTAATTAATATATAATAAACTTTTTTAAACTAGAATATACAAGTAAATGCATACAAATGCAATTTGATAAACTTTTTCAATAGTAACATATTTACAATATAAACTCAAAACACATTTTTTTCTAATTAAATCTTCAGGGTTTTGTCACAACCTTTTAAGTCTAAATTTAGTCTAATATTGGAATCTAGAGTATGTTGTTGTAAGTTGATGAAGCTTTTTAAATCTTTCATATACGACTTTATTGCTGGAACAAGACACTAAATGTGAAGATATATTTAATATAATACATACATAAGTTTAGTAAAATGCATAAACTTGTATAAATATATATATATATATATATATATATATATATATATATATATATATATATATATATATATATATATATATATATATATATACACCAGGGATGCAGAGTCCTAAAAGGGCTCCTATGAAACAAAAAATTCTTCAAAAGAAATCTTGCTTTTAAGCGTGAAGTTCTGGAGTCTATGCCCCCTTTATACCTTGGACTTAGGGTTAAAAAATTATTGTTCTACTGATGTCTAAGTCTTGATTTTTTTCCCCATTAGTAACCCTTAGGCCTTTTTACATCTTTAAAGCTAATGGATACTAAAAGCTAGAAAGAAGTAATCTTTTTGTGGCGTTTAACTCCAGAGTCTTTTTTAGGGATTCCGCATCCATGATATATAGATATAAAATATGAAAAATTTATATATATAAATTATGAATTTATATGTAAAAATTATGAATATTGTTTAAATACAAATTATGAATATTATATACATAAAAATATAAATGTAATAAGTGCAAAATTAACTATAAAACCTCATGATATCTTTGTACAAATATACAGAATCAAATTGATACAGTTTTTGAAACTACGCAAATTAGTTTGTGTTGTAATTGTTGAAGATATTTGATTTTTAAACTTTAAATGTTGTTTTGATAACAAATCTTTAATGTCTGAATCAAAGCATTAAAAAATTACATGCCATATTTAGAAAAATTTAAATAAGCATTTTTAAATTTTTCTGAGAAATGACACATTTTAATTGTATTCAAATGCACATTTTTACAAATGATGTAATATTGAGTTAGATATTATTGAAAGGTATGCTGTTGTAAGGCTTCAGATGTTGACATCAATAGAGTGAGGTATTTTAAAAGTATGATCCAGAAGTTTAAAAACATCTATCTTTTTCCCCTAAAAACAAATAAATTTATAAGTAACTTTAAAAATTTGAACTCTATAACAATCACAGAACATTTGAAAGTACTTTAAAGAGCATAATTTAGTTTTTTATTTTCCCCAGGATAAAAAACTCAATTATCTCTTTATTTCAAGTCTTTTTTTTTAATTTTGCATAGTACATTTTGTTTGATTGCGCGATAAAAAAATTTTCACTACAATAAAATTATAGTTGCTGTAAGTATCGTAATTTTAACTAACTTTTAGGACAAGTCTAAAAACTAATTATTAATTTAAAAGCTAGGTAAAATAACTGGGTTTTCCATGAATTTCTAAAATAAAAAAATAGAAAAAGCAAAAATTAAAGTATTAGTGAATTTCTTTGATTTAAATGTGGAATTGAATAGGGTTTGTCCATAAATTATACAACGCTAAATTTCACTTATAAACAAAACATAAGAGATCAAAAGTTTTTTTCTAAAAGTTTTGTCATGTAAAAGAATTAAATATTATCTACTTCTTTTTTTAAAATCAACTTTGCATTGCAAAATATATAGACAATCCCTAATTGAATGTTTAAACACTTGTGAAAACAACTTTGAAAAAGATATGAAATATATTACAAGAATAACAACATTTATCTTCTTCATCAGGTTTTGAAAGCAACTCTTGAAATTATACTATAAAGAAAAAAATAAAGTTGCTTTAACATTCGAAACCTAACTGAGCTGCACATTTGTTTGAAATTAATTCAGCGGTCAGGAAGATATTTGAGAAAATTTAATAATAAAAACTTTAAACTAACTTTAATAGATAGTTTTGATTAAACTTGCCAAATAAAATAGTAACATTTAAACTAAACTATTGTAAATATGGTAAAACTATTTAATGTCTTTTATTTGTAAAATAAGCATTATTACCTTTTAAAGAAACAAAAGATAATAATGTTTGAGTCTGATTAAAAGTTTTCGCCAGATATATTACTTAAATACACATAATAATACAAGAGAAAAATTTAATTTTTTTAAACTAAATCTTTATATTTAAGAAGAAGACAACATAGCTGTTGTAAATATAAATTAAAATCTTTGAAATTATATTATTAATGTTTAAAAATATCCTATCTATAATTTTAACACTATATTTGTAAATAAAAAAAGAAAATAACTAAATTACTTGCAAATAACAAGTTCCACATCTAAACTTTGTCAATAGACTTCTTTAAAATAGCCATCTCTAGATTAAATTTTGTCTTGAGTAAAAAGGACAAAATCTAATCTGAAAAGTTGCAATAACGAACAAGAGATGCTTTACCGAACAAGCGCGTTGCGATACAGAACATTTTAGTTGCATTACCGCACATCCATATGATCATCATCATCATCATCATCATCATCATCATCATCATCATCATCATCATCATCATCATCATCATCATCATCATCATCATCATCATCATTATCATCATTATCATCATCATCATCATCATCATCATCATCATTATAATCATCATGATCATCATTATCATCATCACCATCATGATCATGATCATCATCATGATCATGATTTTCATCATCATCAGGCATTAGCTTCCTCTTTTATGCTGTTTCTCTAATCATGGTCAATGCTCAAAAAAGCTATTATCTCTATTACGATAAACCAATACTGATTCTTGCGCAGCTTCTTATTCAACAAGTTACATCCTTTTACTGTATCTGTCCTTTTATGCTATAAAAACTTTTATTAATTCAGTTTTTTTCCTTGCACAAAAATCAAAAAAACTTTATTACTTTTGCCCATCTTTATGTTTTTCATTTTTATAAAACCTACAACTTTTTAAGTCTTCAGTTAACTATTTCCAAGCTTTTTAATCTATCCTCTATTTTAAAGATACTCATAATTTAATAGTTGTTGTAAATTAGAGTTTAAAAATATATAAATATATGCCTCGTTAGAAGTAAATTAGAGTTTAAAAATATATAAATATATGCCAGTGTTTCATAAATAGTAAATGTAAGTTTAAAATTATAATATATAAAGTATTATACAATTTTTTCTAGCCTCGGCTATCAACCCCTGCTAAACCTTATAATTTTGCTGGGGCAGGGTTTGCAAAAAGTCTCATTTTTAGCTGGGGCCAAGGTCAGGGCCCCGGTTACTTGCACCAGCCAATAGTATAACTTGACTAAATAAAATGTTATAAAAAATTATAAAATTATTTTATAATATTTCTATATTTTAGATGTGATTGTCATGGTCATGGTTCTGATTGCACATACTTAGACAATGCCAAGCCATACCCAAAATATATCTGTGCATGTGATCCAAGAACATTTACTGAAGGAGAGCAGGTTCTGTTTGATTATTAAATGATTTTGTATCAGTATCATATGTGTAGTATAAATATAATAAATTTTTATAATGTTTTATAAGTTTTTTATTTTGTTGTATCTTTTATATAGTGTGATCGATGTTTACCATTATATAATGACAAGCCTTTTTTGAGAGGTACAATTTTCAAAGCAAACCCATGTAAGAAATGTCAGTGTAATAATCACGCAGACTCTTGTTCTTACTATTGTTCACTTGATGCAAATTTCAATAGTAGAAATTCTGCTGGTGGAGGAGTTTGTAATTCCTGTAAACATAATACTATGGGAAGATATTGTGAGAACTGTAAGCCATTGTACTACAGACCAAAAGGAAAAAATATTTCTTCAATTGATGTGTGTCAACCATGTAACTGTGTTGGGCCTGGAGTTGTATTTGGAAATCATAATTGTCAACAGGTTTTTTTTTAATTTTTAACTTAGTTCAATTTTTGGATATAAAAAAAAAATGGTATAAATTTTATTTTATAATTTTTTTAGGATGATAGTACACCAGGTATTGAAGCTGGTCAATGTAACTGTAAAAAGTATGCTACTGGACTCCAGTGTACTGAATGTGAAGCAGGTTATTTCCAACTTTCTGCCACTAATTTGGAAGGTTGTACACAATGTAATTGTGATACAGCTGGAACTGTTAGCGGTCAAATAACTTGTCACATTTCATCTGGTCAATGTGTATGTAAACAAAATGTGATAGGTGTCACATGCTCAAAATGTCAAAAAGGTTATTATGGATTGAGTAGTTTAAACCCACTTGGCTGTTATCCTTGTAACTGCAACCCATTTGGATCTTTAGCGCCTGATGAATGCAATTCACTAACTGGCCAGTGTACTTGTAAAGATAAATTTGAAGGGAGAGCATGTGATCGATGCGCCCAAGGGTTTTTTGGCCCAAATTGTCAACCTTGTGCTTGTAATATAAATGGAACTATGGGTAAGTAAAATATGAATTTTGAATATTAATGATATATAAAAAGTTTTTCTTTTATGTGTATTTACAAGCATTTTAATTTTTTCACCAACTGCAGAAAAATTTTTTATTTACTTTTTTATTTTCAAGGTATATTTGGTTTAGCATATAGTTTGTACATCAACTTTTTAATTTACAAGCTATATGCTTGTTTATCAACAAGATGGAACAACAGTCATATTCAAGGGCTTTAATAACATAAATATATAAACAAAAACACAACTAACCTTTTTGACTGGGGTAGGTTAAAAGTAAAAATGTAACTCCATTACGTTTTTACTTTAATTTATCCTATGACGCATTTATGCAGTTCAGAAAAACAAACAATAACAATATAACAAGTTTTATATTTCCTTTAGTTTTTAAAATTTTGTTAATTGTTAAAAAGATATATTTTTTACATATTTCGTTAGATTATTTATTAATTGTTATAAATATATATATAATTTATTTACATATTTTTAAGATATAGATGAACAAAGTTGACAATTGTTATATTTTGTTGATTTATAAATGATTGGTAAAAATGCTTTTTTTTTCATTATAAGTGAGTAAATCTTTGTTTTTGCGTTTTATTATTTTGGGAAAAACTCTTGATTTAAATTTTGATTACTTTTAACTAATCATTTTTGCAATGGCCAATTAAACATTAAGAAATGGAATGGGGGGTCTAAAGCTGTCATTATTATCATTATTATTATTATTATTATTATTATTGTTATTATTTGATATTTTTCTTAATAATAAGAAATTTCTTGTTACATGACAACAATAATAACCAGCCAAAGCCAAAAAAGAGGAGTGAACTTAAATCAAATCAGGATTTGGGTCAGGGCAGGTTATCTTAATGCCAACCCTAACCTTTACCCTGATGTATGTTACATCAAATATCAATTTAATGTTACAAAATTTCATTTATTATGTTACAATTAATAATAAATAATAATCAATTAAATATCATTTACATTGTAAAATATCATTCACAAATAAAAAATAACAAAGTTCTAGTTTTTAAATATCTTTCCAATAACAAAATTTACAATGAGAGAAAATAGACAGCAGCAATTTCACTATTTTCATAATATAAATAGACAGTAACAATTTTACTATTTTCACAATACTCATCAAAATAAATACTTTTATTATTATTATTTTATTTTTAGTCAATGATTAAAGTAAGTTCCAGTAACAAAACTATCATTAATCATTTTTAACAATAGACATTAATGGAAAGGAATTTAAACTTACTTTTAGGTTTTCAAAAAATTTAAGTGTAGTCAACAGCTGCAAGTTTAATTTTTTTGTCATTTTAAAATTTTTTTATTTGATATCTAATTGAAATTAAATTTAAAAAATGAATTCCTACAAACCCATTTATTAAGACCCTCCCCCCCCTCCTCTAGTGGGAACATAATAATTTTGTGTAGTTTATTGCATTTAGAAGCATTTGATAATTCCAAGCACCCAATGAATACACCTACTTTATGGCTGCTATGACACTATTCATAAATCATGAAATTAGGAATTGAAATGCAAAAATTATGTTCAGATGTTATTTTGTTGAGCTTTTTTTTTATGTGTTTAAGTCAATTGTATAATTATCAAAGTAATGGTAGATTAGTTAAGACTTTTTGAAATCTGAACTTTAACCTAATGCTTCAAATACAAAACATTTTATCTACAGTTTCAAAAATTCCATACAAATTATTTGTTTTAATATATTCCTGATATAAGAAGTATAACAAATTTTTTAAAAATTACAAATTTATTAAATCTAAAGTTATGAGTTCATTAAAAAAAAAAATAAAGCAAAAGTTATGAGTTCATTGAAATTTTTTGTTTGTGACCAAATTTCTTCCAACTAATTCATGTAAATAACTTGTAAATAAAGTTTCTTTTTCATCACTTTGTCTCTCTTTATTGTGATTCCTGTCTCAATAAAACAAAATGCTTGGGGTATCATCATTTTTCAACTAACTATATATAGACAACAATATATTTTTCTTTAAGATATTCAAACTGTAAATTCAAAAATTAAACTAAGATGCAGCTTACTTCAAACAATTCATGCACTAAAAAACAAAATGAAGATGAAACTTCAAAGATGCAAGACGAAATAGTAGCAACTTAAAGATAAATACAAATCTTTGTCAATATTGATGTTTTCACTGTTATCTTTACTATCATTAGTTATTGTTTCCATCTTTAAAAATAAAAAAAATCTTTTTAAAGACAGACATATAGCAAGCAAAAATGTTTATAAATCAAACAGAAATGCTAAAAGGAACAAATTAAAAAGATCAAACAAAAAGAAGCAATTACTTGGTAACAGTTACTTGGTATAACATCTTAAAAGCTTTTATAATTAAGATAAAAATAATAATAATAATATTAATAATAATAATGATAATATTATTAACATTTATTAACTGTTATTAATAACAGTTATGTGCATAGCAGAAATAGATGAAATATAGATGAACAATGGCATTCATTAGTTTTATTTATTTGTATTGATTATCATTGTTATCAAGTTCAGCATGAACAATAAATTACTAAATCCTGTTATTTCATTTTAAAATTTTAAAATTACTTTAAAATATATTCTTCAAATATTTAGATGGCACTCAATGTAACAAAGATACTGGTCAATGTTTTTGTAAACAGTATGTAACTGGCACTGAGTGTAATACATGTCTTCCTGGTTTTTTTAATTTAAGCAAAACTAATTTTGAAGGCTGTAGTCCATGTAATTGTGTTATTCAAGGAACGATTTTAAACAAAGGTATGTTTATTGTATTGTATACTAGTATTTTTTACCATTTTAATAATTTATTATTAATATGGTATATTATTATTATACTAGTATTTTTTACCATATTAATAATGTTAATATTAATTTAATGTTACACGCAAGCGTTTTGAGGTTTGCCATTTTTTAAAATAATTGTGTTTATCTAAGCTTTTTTAAAACAGCTAATATTTTGTTATTGAAGTAACTACACGGAGTAATCTGGTGGTGAATCCAGGGCAATCATTGTACTAGAATACATTTTAAGATTCTTCAGTTTATATTTTTGAATAACATTGTTTAAAGTGTTTTTTAACATTATTTCCTGTTTTTTAACAACTAATATTTGAAGTATGGTGAATACAAAGCACAAGCATACTCTAGATGCGGGAACATAATAATTTTGTGCAGTTTACTGCATATAGATATTTGATAATTCCAAGCACCCAATGAATACATTTACTCTATGGCTGCTATGATACTATTCAAAAATCATGAAATTAAAAATTGGGTGCAAAAATTATGTTCAGATGTTATTTTGTTGAGTTTTTTTTTTTTTTTTATGTGTGTGTGCTTTTTTTTTTTTATGTTTATGGTCAATTGTATATGGTATAATTATCAAAGTAATGGTAGATTAGTTAAGACTTTTTGAAATATTTAATCTGAACTTTAACCTAATGCTTCAAATACAAAACATTTAAACTACAGTTTCAAAAATTCCATACAAATTATACAATTTGTAATTTGTAATTTGTATATATATATATATATATATATATATATATATATATATATATATATATATATATATATATATATATATATATATATATATATATATATGTATATATATATATATATATATATATATATATATATATTTGAAATATATATATATTTGAAATATATATATATATATATATATATATATATATTTGAAATATATATATATTTGAAATATATATATATATATATATATATATATATATATATAATATATATATATATATATATATATATATACACTGAAAAAAAAAAAATATATATATTTTTTTTTCAGTGATTGTATCACGATTAAAAAAACTCATTCCTAATCTGCAAAAAAGGACTTAACACCTGGGAAGACATCCAGTTTAAAAACATTGCCTCAACTCTACCATAATGTCATATTTTAATAAAAAAGGCATTAAGGAAACGTGTTTAAACTATACAAGTACTCATATAAACACTAACATTAAATTCAATAAGCTTGCTTGGTATATTTTAATTTTTTTCATAATAATCATAGTTTTCGTCCAAAATTTTAAAAAACTTCAAAAAAAAAAAAGCTAAAATATATTTAAAAACTTCAAAAATATTAATCTTTAAATTAATAGACTGCCTTCCCAAACAAAAATCCCCAGTCAATATATGTACGCTTCGCTGTATCTATGGCTAACTCAGTCAATGTATGTACACTATGCTGTCTCTATAGCTAAATTAGTCAATGTATGTAAACTCTACTGTACCCATAAATAAGTATAGTGATGTACAATTCAACCCTAGGAATTAGGAAAAATGAGGTCAGCAAATTATTGCCAACTTCTATCTTTTTAAGGTCGGCATCAGGTCGGCAAAAATGATACAAAGGTCCGACCATAGAACATAAAAACGAGGTTGGCAATTTTAAATAACATAAAAAAAGTTAGGTTGGCATTGCCGAATGCCGATCCTAATTCCGAGGTTTGACAATTACTGCCTATTCCTTAATAATTCAGTTTATAAAAGTAAAAAAGAAAAGTATATATAAAAGAAGAATAGAAAATACTAAAAAGTAAAATAACAAAAACGTAATTCAGAAATAAAAAAAAGAAGCTTACAGTCAATTGGTTTTTGTGGTTAAGAATTATACAAACATACATTTTTAAATAATTAAATTTAATTAGCAAACATACATTTTTAAATGATTAAATTTATTTAGTAAACAAACACCATTTGCAGTATACTTAAGCTAGAAAGTATAGAGTTCTTTTTCTACCTCTGGTAAGTATTTCATTTACTTCTATTTTTTTTTTCATTAGGAGAATGTTATCCAAATAATGGCTCTTGTCTTTGTAAAAAATATGTTACTGGCAGAACTTGTAACTTATGTAAAGCTGGAACATTTGGTTTAACTGATCTAAATGAAGAAGGTTGTGCTAAATGTAATTGTGATTCAAGAGGAACCTGGGGTGGAGATGTAACACCAAAAGGTACATTATTGTAGATAATTTTTACTTTCTTAATTTTCTTTACTTTCTTAATTTTTGTTGTTCTTTATTTTGTCTTAGGTGAGTTAAACTGCAGCTCTGTTGGTCAATGCAATTGTCGTCCAAATGTTACAGATACAAGATGTAATAAATGTATTGATGAATTTTATTGGAATTCTGCTGGTTTTGGTTGTTTACCCTGTGAATGTAATCTAATGAGCTCATTATCAAATGTATGTAATAACAATGGAAGTTGTGAATGTAAACCAAATATTGGAGTTGACGGGATGAGATGTGACAAGTGTGCAAAAGGATATTTTAATTTTTCTAACGGAAAGTAAGTTTTAATTTCATTATTATTTTTGTTATTATTATTGTTATTATTATTATTGTTATTATTATTATTATTATTATTACTACTGTTGTTTTATTACACTAGTAGTTTTATATTAGTAGTAAACTAGTTACCAATATATTAACCAATATATTGGATCAATTATACAAATAAGTTAACACATTGATTATGGTCCAGTGCAACCTGCCACATGTCCTGCTCTCTTATAGGACTCGTGTTTTTAGAAAAAGGATAGGAGAAATATATCTGACTTAAAAAAATTGGTTCACAAAAATTGTAGTGGTATACTAGGTACTTTTACTATTGTTGGTCTTGAATGTAGGAAATATACTTTTGGGAAATACAGAGCAGTCAATAAAGAGATTGAAATAAACACTGATGTAAAGATGTAGTGTGTTGGTAAGTTTTGTTATCTCAGATATGCAATTAGATCTGTTGTTGGACCAGAAAAAGCATCATTAGCAAGAGTAATGTTTACCCGGGCAAATTAAAAAGAGCAGTGAAGACGATGATCATATGTATGTGTTTTATGATTCTGAAAGATTAAAAAAAGAAGCAATGAGTTTAGACAGAGATTAGGAATAGTGTGTCTGATAGTTTTAACAGAAAAAGATTGAGCATGTAAAAAGTTTTAACAGAAAAAGATCGAGCATTTAGTTTTGACAGAAAAATGTAGAATAGGTGGAGGTAAAAACTTTTTAAATTGATTTGTAAAGGTTTTTAATTGATTTATAGAATGTTAAAGTTTGTTAAAAGTGAAAATTATAAACTAGAGGGTTAATAAAACACAAATAGAAGTAAAATAGGAGTAAAAAAACAAATAGGAATAGAAAGAAAAAAGAAATATAAAAACTTACATAAACATCAATTAAAATAAGGAAAACATGGATGAAAAAAATGAAAAATGAAAAAATTTTAGTTAGGAAGAAGATGCTCAAAATTGTGTATATTGGAGAAATAGAAAAGAAGTGTCGCTCTCGTACAAGCCACCATCTGGTATGTCACCAGTGACACTTCTTGTAATGCCAATTCTTATTTCATGAGAAGTGTCACTGGTCCAAGTGTGAAAACAAGGATGCTAAAACGATGACGACGATGCCTATAAAAATTTTGCTTAAAAAACTTTACCACTTGTCGTTACAATAACATGTGGAGTTAGTTGAGTAAGAATTTGTGAGCTTAAAATCTGTGTCTTTGACAGCCAAACCTTGTATCATATTGTTAGTTTTTGGAGGATAGTTCTTGGTCTCCCACAGGACTTTCCTGGATTGACACCATCTGTTAATTTGAAAATACCTTGTGATAAGCCCTTTGAAGAAAACACAAAGGGATACCAGTCTGGGATGAAAGCTGGGGGTCATCTTGTATTCATACTGTCCTAGAAAACACTTTTTCATGCACAATCATCTATGGGACATTTATACAACACATGTATTATACAAATAATATACATCATTTTAAGTATTATAAGTATTAATTATCAAATACTATAAGTATTATCTGTACAACTTTTAGTACTATAAATAGTTTACTATACTCACCGACATTATAACACAATAAATTCCTGTTCATTCTGCTGCCCTGATAACTGTCTACAATTTTATTCATGTTCTACTGAACACCACCTTGTTTATTTCTGGTCTCTGTGTCAATATGGAGGTCTGTTGCAACTTGTATGGTGAACATTTATCTTACTAAAACACAAACCAAATAAAAACCACTCATAAAATGAATAATTACTCCACCTTGGACACTTTTAATACATTTTAGTTACACTATGAACACAAATAAACAGCTAAGCTGTTTTGTAGTCTATTAAACCACTACTGCATGATATACTAACTCACACTCATTATCAGATCAGATACAACTAAAACATTTAAATCTATCATCATCATCAGATCAGATACAACTGAAACATTTAAATCTATCTATCATGACAACAGATATTTTTTATTATGCCTTTAACAATTACTACATTTTGTCATGATTTGTTATGCGTTTACTGCTCTGTGCAGCCTCACTACTATGTATTGCATTTACAAAATGCTTCAAATCACATCTTTGGATACTTTTAACTCTCCATTTTTGCTAGGGGTTGACCATAAATTACATCTAGTTTCAACTGTTTTTGACACCCTCCCCCTTGTTACATCATTGTTATAGTTTAGTAATGAGTCCTGTTTGAGTTGTCACAAAACCACTAACCCCTCCCCCTTCCTAGAGCGTGACATAATTTATGGGCAACCCCATAAATTATGCCAACGCAATAAATAAGAAAGGAGTAGGGTGGCTTTTAAAATAATTAAGTTACTTTAATAATATAATATTTCCAAGAGTGGTGAATAAGAAATAGTTAAAATTCAAAGCAAATGCATTCAAACAAATGTTACAATACCAAAAATTATTACTTTTTAATAATATACAACTACAACAAATAAAGTAGCAAATAACTTGACAATTAACTGTGAAAAACTGGTTTTTCTATATAATTTTATAAAAAGTAAAAATTATCTTTTTATTACCAATAAAAAGATCATTCACCTTAGTTGTGTCGAATTCAATTTTTTTCATGAAAATTTACTAAATTAAAACCATTCAATTGTATGCAAATAAAAGTGAAATAGAAAATGTCAAATTAGAGCTAAGAGATGATAATAGAAAAATGTAATAAAAGTTAAACATGTTAAAATTAGTGACAAATAATCTTTTTAATTAAATAACTAACTTGTTTATTCATATATAATTATAGTTAATTTTCATTTTCATAAAAAATAAATTGTTGCTTATTGATGGTTAAAATTATTTTAATTTAAGATGAATATCATTTTTTATCCTCATAGAGCAAGATGATTAACCAACATCCTCATAATGCATTCCAAACAATTATTATCTTTCTTGAAGACAACAATATCGTTGGGGATCTGTAGCAATATTGTCGGGGTGTAAATTGGTGTAACTAACATTTGATAATGTAGCGTGTTTGACAAATTTTGCAAATTAATATTGAGCATATAAATTAATAACTTTAGCACCTAATATCTATTGTTGACATTATATGAATCAAACTCTCTACCTGCCAAAGTGAGACAAAAATCTGTTCAAAAATAAAAAAAAATTTCTTCTTCAAAACTATCTGTAGTACAGATCATGCCCCGTACCAGAAGTATACTTGTATATTTGCACTATCCCCAATGATATGTTATCCCCTCATAGGGAATAAAAATCAGTTATCATTCAAATAAAGAATAACAGCAATTTATCTTCTTCATAGAGAATCTGTTATTATTAAGGATAGTTATCATCCTTAGAGTTATTATTATTGTCATCCTTATAGAAGTTAATCAACTATAGAAGCAATTTTTAATAAAATAATAATAAATCAATACTTTTTTTCTTTTTAAACCAATCATGTTTTCTTCTTCATACAATATCCAAATTTCATTTATTAATTAGATATTTACCTCTTTGTATTAAATTGCTACAAAATATTTTTAACTTTTTATAGATGCTCACCTTGTAAATGTAATAATGCAGGTAGCTTATTTCAACTTTGTGATGATTATGGAAATTGTACACAATGTAAGGCAAATGTGGTAGGTATGAAATGTGATGTATGCAAACTTGGAACCACCTCACTAGAAGATCGAAATCCATATGGGTGCAGTGGAGGTTTGTGATCTAATTTTTTAATGACTTTAATAACATTTTTCATGATGCATATATTATCAAAATTATGTTTTTTATTTAGCTCCTAGTCAACAAGGTGCCCCATTTGTATTATTCCAAACATCACGATTGATAAATATTGGTTGGTTTCCACCAGATAATTTAAATGGGATACTTATTAAGTATGAACTTTACAGAGACAGAACAAAGATATTTGTAGGATTAGATAATAATTATACTGACAATAATCTTAAACCATATACCTATTACTCATACAATGTTATTTCATACACAGCAGGTGGCTCAAGTGTTAGTGATAATGGTGTGTTTCGTACATCTAGTGATATACCTGTAGGAGTACATCCTGTACAAGTATCTGAGATTAAAGGTCGTTCTCTTATTGCTACATGGCAGGAACCAGATTTTCCTAATGGAGTTATACTAGAATATATTTTAGAATCAACCTCAAATTTTTCAAATACAATTACACAATACATTGGTTTTGGATTTTTTAAGCTAGTGACTGGTCTATCACCATATACAACTTATAACTTTACATTAAAGGCATGTACTGATAAAGGTTGTTCTTCAAGTGTGCCAATATCTATTATAACTCTTTTTACTGCTCCTGATAGCCAGCCTGCCCCACATTTGCTCCCATTGCCAGGAGGAACATCTGTAATTGTGTTTTGGGATGCTCCTGAAAAACCCAATGGTCAAATACAGTTTTATGAAATCTTTATAAGAACAGAACCATTTTTAGGTAAGTACCTTTTTTGCAGATTGTATTTTATCTAAATGATTTTTTAAAATAAGATTTTAAAGTAACCTTTTCTAAGATAATTTTTAGGTGATGGAAATTTGATTGCATCAAATTTGAGTATTAATAATCTAACCTTTAAAGTTGAAAATTTGAAGCCATTTTTATATTATGAGTTTCGTGTGGTATCTTACACTTCAATATTAAATAGTGTTTCAAGCAATTGGAGCAAAATAAGAACTTCTGAAGGAGGTAAGATTATAGTTTTGTTATATATAATATTATAACTATAAGGTTTGACTTCCTATTTATTTATTTATTCTTCTACATTTTTGTTGTATTATTATAGTTATGTTAATTTTTCATGCTTCTCCTAGTTCCTGCAGGAGAAAATGCAATTTATCCATTTGCTGAAGCAATAAATAGTACTGCTGTAAAAGTAATATGGAATGAGCCATCATCACCTAATGGAATTATTGTTAAATTTGAACTATATCGTTACTCATTACCAAATATAGAAACACCTATCTTAGTTAATGTTACTAAAAATAAAGAATGGATAGATATTGGTTTACTGATTTACACATTGTATAAGTATTCAGTTATTGCTTGCAATACAGTTGGTTGCACAAATTACAGTACTTTAGTGTCTGTCATGACAAAATCATCAGCACCTCAAGGGCAAAGTTCACCAATTTCTTTGGGGAGTAACAGCACAAGCATAGAATTAGCCTGGAGCAATCCTTCTATGCCCAATGGTCCTTTAGAATTTAATTTTGTTGTGGAACTGTTGCTCCCAAGTTTCAGTTACCCTCCTCCAAACGTTGAACAAGGAATTCGATTCCCTGGTTTTGGATATTATAAACTGGAGCCATCATTTATGGCAGATGATTCAACAACTGTAATTCAATTTTTTTTTAAAACAAATTATTTAAATGGTTTAATTTTTTTTGCTGCATCCAAAGGACAAGAAGATATGATATCAATTGAGCTTCGTGAAGGTCGACCATGGTTTATATTTGATACAGAAAGTGGTGCAACAGCATTTACGATTTCAACCAATCAGACCTTTAATGATAATATGTGGCATAATGTTTTCGTAGAGCGCCTTTCACGTGAGGGAAAAATTTTAGTAGACGGCATTTATTTTGGTTCAGGTACAGGAGGAGGTCTAAAAAATATAATTGGTCAAATTGAAGATGTTTACATTGGTTCATTACCTGAAGATTTTAAATTAATTCGTGTAGACAATGGGACTGCAGTCTTAAGAAGATTGCCTTTTATTGGTTGTTTAAAAGATTTCCAGTATAATGGAATTCCCATAAAGTTTAACTCATCTATTTCAAAGAGTAATGTTTCACCTTTATCTGTTTTTTGCCCTGTTTCTTTTACTTCAGGTTTATATTTTAAGGATGGTGGTTATTTAGTACTCAAGTCGTTAATTTTAAAAGAATTTTCTAGGTTTAAATTTCAACTTAGATTGAGAACTGTCAAGCAAACAGCTTTGGTTTTTTTTTCTTATGGACAAGGTGTAAAATTTTTCATTTATTTTCAAAATGCTACATTATACTTGAGTTTTAAAACACCCTCTGATTCGGGATTATACACTTTAAGCTCAACATCTATTTGCGATGGACAGTGGCATTTAGTAGAAGTTGAAATTTTATATAATCAACTTAATATGAGGATTGATAATAATCAAAGTCAAGTTGCTACATTGCCTTCAGATTTTTTAATAACCTCTGAGTTATATCTTGGCGGAATTCCTGAAAGCAGTTATGCTCGTACATTGTTATTTTCTGATGATATTATAGAACCTTTTAGTGGTTGCATTGATATGTTAAGCTTTACAACAATTGATTACATTGATTCTGTTAAAGATTTCTATAACATTGAGTTTGATGGCTGTCCTCAAACACCAAATGATGTTTTTGTATGTAAAAATTCATTATTAAGTGAAGTTTATAAAGGAAAATTGCATTATGCTATTGCTAATAATCTACAAGACTTCACAGAGTATTTGGTACGAGTAAAAAGTTTTAGAGAGGATGAAGAAGGTTTTGCAATTAGCATGTGGAGTTCAATTCATACAGCTGAAGGAGGTATTAAAATAAGACATATTTTTTTTTAATTTTCAACAATTTTAATTTTTATTAATTAAAGTTATTGGAAATAACTTGAAGAAAATAAACTTTTAAAATTATATTGTTATACTTCTTTTTTTTTTTTGTGAAAAATTTGTGAAAGTGAAAATTTTTACAACTTTATTTCTTAATCATTTTTTGAAAATTTTAACAAATTTTTAATAAAAATGTTTTGCATATTATGCAATTATATATTTTATCTACTTGGTGTTTAATTTATTATCAGTTACGTTCAGGAATTAAGACTAAAATCTGCTTACGTTGCAGTAATTGTTTTCGTTTTTTAATGTATTTTGCTCTATAGCATTAAATGAAATGTGCTTTCTTCTATAGCATTGATGTCTCAATAAAAAAACTTATCTTGGGCATATTTTATCTGCATCCTGTTACTGTCTTTTATTTTAGCTTTGCAAATTTCACCACACCTACTTGCTTTTTGTGAAACTCATTTAAACTTATTTAAAGCTATTTTATCTTTTGATTTTTAAGTTAATGGCTGTTCTCTTTCGATTCGCAAAGACTTTAATAGTCACATGGTTGGCACATCATACTACATAATCTTATATCGATTCAGATATTTGTCAAAAAATTCTCTGACTAAAGAGCTTAGCTCCTCTTCACTTTTATCACTTTTATTATTTTCCTTCATCCCAAGACTGCATTCTTTTTTGATGTTGTTTCTGATCGTATTGACCTGGCCCTTTTTCCTTATCCCTCTACAAATATTGTTATTATTGGTGACAATAATGATGATTGTACTGAAAGGCTTTGTTCTACTACCACTGATCTTGCTAGCTTAAAGTTTCAAAACTTTTTCTTTCCTAATGTCTTATTCTTTATGTATTCAGTTTCTGAAAAAAAATCTCTCTGGAGAATAAATCTTATCATATTATTGCCAGAAATTAAAAGTTTTCCTGCTGAAAAATGGTTGTTCCAATTTTTACAAACTCTAAAAAAAGCTCTAAGTGCAGTAGCGTAGATTTAGAGCACTTGATTTAAGCACGAGAAAATGAATGTGAAAACTATTAAAACTGAGATTACTGAAATATATTAAAAACATTGAAAAATGGCGCTTAATATATAGAGCTAATATAGCCTAATATAATATAGCTAATAATAAAAAATCATATAAGCAAAAAAATTTTTTGAAAATTTAATGTTATTTTTATAGTTTTTCGCTTATTTGAAAAATCTTGGTTTTTTTCGGTTTCATACCAGATCTCGTCTCATAAAATATTGTTTCATATGGACTGAAACAATCAAGACAAAAAAAAAAGATTCTGAAAGTATAGTACTATCTAGATTTGAAGAACTTTAAATATAACATTTTTTTTCATTCTTCTTCTTTTTGAAAAGAAAATTGTCTGGATTTAAGTCAGCGTTTTAAAACTTAAAGTGTGAAAAATTTATTATGACAGTTCTGACCTAAATCCACAAAAGTAAGTGTGTAAGGGGATAACCAGTGATGTCAAGTTTTTTTCATTTTGAGAAAACAAAAAAATATAGTTCAAAAACATATCTTACTATGTTATTTGCAATTCTATATATATATATATATATATATATATATATATATATATATATATATATATATATATATATATATATATATATATATATATATATATATATATATATATATATATATATATATATATATATATATATATATATCTTAGGTTTGTAAATCGGTATGATTTATTACATGATAAATTATCATAAAAATATTTTTTAGGAATTTAGATAATACATGCTGAATTGAATCCTGGAATGAGCATCCCTTTTGGACATCACTGGTTTTCCCCTTGTAATTTTAGATTTTGATTTAGAATCCAAAATAATGTTCAATATGTTGCTTATAATATGTTCTGATACATTTCTTTCAAGTTAAATTTAACATCATTTCAAATTCAAACAATCGCAGTCAGGGGATGTGCAGAAAAACAAAAAAAACCTATATGCTTTAGATTTACAGCACATTCCATTGACAAGTTTTTTTATAAGCTTTTGTGTAATATGCTTAAAAAAAAAAATTATTGTTCATTTAGTTAATTCTAATTATAACAAACTTTTTAACCCTCAACTCTATTAACCTTTCACCTCCCTGAGGCTAGCTTTCTCATCTTTGACTCTTAGGTTATGAAAAATAAGAAAAATTTCAACTTAAAAAAAAAAAAGAAAAGTACATATAGGTTAAGTAAAGAAATCAATTTAGAAGTGAAATTTTTTTTCATTTTAGACAAGAGTTTTACATTTTTAAACTCAATAATATTTTAATATGCAATTTTTTTTTTTAAATATAAACCAAGAATTTAGAAAAAAATTTCCTTTTTTCCTTCAATCAATTCCTATTTTTTCATTTAAATACACTCACGTTCAGAAAAGTCTGATATTGATTCATCATCTCTAAACTGACCTTTGTGAGGCAGATCGTTAAAATACTGCTGGGCATCAGGCGTGCAAAAATGTTTAAAAACTTGAAGGTCAGCATACTTTGACAGTCTCTCATTGCATAAGCATGTAAGGGGTTTTTGTGATAATTGCTTCTTTTTTCCAAAAGTTTTTGATATAACAACTCTTTCAAAAGGTCCATTCCAACTGAGTCTGTATTGCAACATAGTTGGGAATTCTTGGGAGAAAATAATTTTACGAATAGGCGTGTTGGTATTGGACATTTGGCTTTGTAAAATGGTTTGATGTGTTCAGAAAAATTTAGGAACATGTTCAACTCCATCTTAATAACTTCAAATGGTAAAGGGTTCTTACGACATGTATAAAACTTTTCCATCCAATTTATTGGTAGCTCTGCTTGAACCTTATGGTTAACTAATACCATATCACCATTGCCCCTTATTGGGAATGATAGTATGATTTGTTGAAATTGTTTCTTATTCATTACATTTAAGTATAAAAAATGAATAATAGTCTAATTCTTATTTTGCCCAACACATGAATCTCAAAAAAGCTGCAAATGTGATACATCTTTTGGTAAAATGTAGACAAAATAGTGCTCCAGTATGTTTGCTACATTATCTGCTCCCTTTTTACCGTAAGTTTCATTGTAACAAAATAAGTGAGCACTGTTTGATCCTTAGCAGTATATATTAAATGTGTAAATAGAAAGCTATCTATGATAATAAATATTGTAATAAGACAACTCATATTTTTAGCAAAGTCAAATGCAAGAGCTGAATGGCCAGTTTTTGCGTTACAACATGCTTCTTTTTCTCTGGCATAAAACATCTCTGCTTTCTGCAAGTGAAGCTCTTATTCTTGGCAACTCTTGATGAGTTGTTCTACTGAGATACTTTGGTTTTTAAGTATAATGTTGAGCTTGTCATATGTGGAACATGTATTTTTACAAGTATAACTAAAGCTAATGTTAAACTTTTCTACAAATGTTTTCCTGGTAAAAAAAACTTTATTCTGTGGGAAGCCTTTTACATATCATACATTTTTGATAAGATCCTCTGGTAAATACAACTTTTTAGTGTCATGTAATGGATATTGACTTTTTTGTCCTTTAAAAGACTTGATATGTTCAATAATAGTATTTACAATATGGTCTGAAAAGGCTAGAGGTTGATTTATATGTTTTTCTTGCTGGTTTTTAGGAACAACTCCTTAAAAAATAATCAAATATACAAGCTTTATAATGTTTTATTTACTTTACTAAGCCAAACTATTAACTTTCAAGCTCATATAAAGTATTTTTTTGATGTTTTTATTTTTGATAGAGAAACCTTGTTGAAACACATTTGCTTATAATTTATTTTATTTGAATTACTAATTAATTAATATATAATTATTTATTTCTGTTTATTTACCAGACTTAGCAAGAGATCCTCTTATTCATTCTATTCTTGATTTTCCAATTCCAAAAATTGATAAAATATCATTGATGCAAACTAGAACTCTATCAGTATTGTTATCTCATTTCACTTAATGTTATAAGGGAATGAAGAATGAAGAAATATTTTCATGAAGAAATTTTCATGAAGAAATTTTTTCTCTTCTTTTTGTCTTCTTTGTTTAACACTTAAAACCTCAATCGTTAAAGCATGAAAGTTGTTTTGTTGATCTTTATTTTGCATTTTATTAAAATATGAAAGTAAAAACTCCCTCTCTTCTACTGTTGTGTTCTGAAAACACATATAATGCTTGCAATTACACGGAAAGTTCATCGTATACAAAGATAATTGTTCATTTCAGTCTGGTTCCTACTTATGATTAAGTTTTTTTCTTTTTTAAGGAACTTCTGTAGTATCTGGGTTTTGACATTTATCCACCTTTTTTAGGATAATAAAGTTTTTTTTTTTTGTAAAATAAAAATTGATTGGGTGTGTGTAAATAGTTGTAAAAAGCGTATTGAGCACTCTTTTTTGTGCAACACATTTGAAAATTGTTTATATATATATGTATATATATATATATATATATATCTATATATCTATATATATATATATATATATATATATATATATATATATATATATATATATATATATATATATATATATATATGTATATATATATATATATATATATATATATATATATATATATATATATATATATATATATATATATATATATATATATATATATATATATATATATATATATATATATATATATATATATATGTATATATATATATATATATATATATATATATATATATATATATATATATATATATATGTATATGTATAATATATATATATATATATATATATATATATATATATATATATATATATATATATATATATATATATATATATATACACTTACTAAAGCGTGTTTCTATAAGCATTTGCTCACTTTTTCTGCTTACCTTAAGCTATACCGTTTTTTTCGAAAAAGAAGAAGAAAAAACAAAGAATGATGAATAAAACGATTGCTTCCCATCCCAAACCCTTAGTCGATGTAGCCGCATTCCACTGCGAGTCAGGCTATTTGTCAGTCGATGTATGTACTGAAGCCCCCAGCAGCAGGCTATTTCAGTATGACGTCAGATTGCTTACCTTCGTACGCAGTACTATTTGTATGTATATATATATATATATATATATATATATATATATGTATATATATATATGTATATATACATATACATATATATATATATATATATATATATATACATATATATATATATATATATATATATATATGTATATATATATATATATATGTATATATACATATATATATATATATATATATATATATATATATATATATATATATATATATATATATATATATATATATATATATATATATATATATATATATATATATCTTTTTTTATTTGTAATTTTATAGTTCCAAAAAATTTTTTGCCTCCAAATATTACGAATGTTGGTGCTTATTCTGTTAAACTTATTTGGACTCCTCCATTGATCAGTAGTGGACTTATTAGAAAATATGTTATTTATGGATATATTCCAAGTGTTGGTGAAAACATTAGTAAGATATTGCAGGGCGGATTGGTAACAGAAAGTGAAGTTGAAAATTTAAGTCCAGCAACTCTTTATTTATTTAAAATTGAGGTGTTCACAGGTGGAGGAAGTACAGAAAGTAACCAGATTAATGTTACAACTTTACCATCAGGTAATAAAAAAGTTATAAAAGTTGAATAAAAAAAATTTAATTTGTTATTTATTTATTTCAAATTTTTGTCAGTACAAAATCCAATTTATTTTCTACTAAAAACGTTTTTGTTTTATCAAATTAATGTATTAGAAAACCAAATATCACTTACTTAATAATAGTTGTTTTACTCCAAATTACTACTAATAGTAAAATCTTTTTGTATCAGAAGTCTTGTTGTTAGGTAACTATTTTAAGTGTAAAAATTAGTTAAATAAATTATTAAATAAATATATAATAATAAATAATAAATAGTTAGTAATAATAAAAATTGAATAATAAATAGTTAAATAAATTAATAAGTTAAATAAAGAGTGTACACAAAATAAACGTGAATAAATACATCTTTTTTTTTTAAGTAGTTGTATTAATATATTTTTAATTGTTTTTGTACTTTGCTTACAGTGTGTTGCGGTTTCAAAAAAAAGCATTTAGGCTTCACATTTAACCTAAATTTAGTTTTTAAAATAACAAAAGAAGAAGAAAAAATTGTGAACAAATATTTGGAAAATCCCAATAAAACTGCAATAAATTCATTATCTAAAGAGTTGCAAATACATCCTTACACTGTTTTTCTCAATTAAAATCAATCAAACACTAATCTGGCGATGAAAGAAAGGTTTTCAAGATTTCAAACTATTTAGAAAACTAATGGTTTTAAGATTAGCTCAAGCCTCTCAACATTGCACTCTATATTTCACAACATTGCCCTCAACATTGCACAAAAAAATATTGATTTTCTCATGGTTTTGTTGTAAAAGCTTAAAATAAACATGAACTTCATTCTTTCAAATTGTATTAAGTGCCCAACTGTTCTAAAACTAAAAAAAAAAGCAACAAAAAAAAAACAAAAACAAAATCCTGCTGCAGAATGTTGTATGACAATTTTGTTTCTAAACATTATTGAAGGTAATTAAGGTGGTACACCACCAAATATTCCAAAATGTTTAAACTTGAAAAAAAAGATAAATTTTATGTCAATAGAAATTTCATCAATTTAGAATGCCATTTTATACTTCATTTTACTTTGCCTCAATTACTTTGCCTCAAATTTATTGAAAAACATTCATTTTAATGGGTCCATTGAAAACATGATAACTTGAAATATCTAACATCCATGAAATTTTTTACATATGTTCTAGACATGTCAGGTAAGGTATTAACATTTGGATTTTAAAATTTTTAAAGTGCATAAAAAATTGTATCAATTTTTTTACATCAAGTAAAAAAAAAACTTTTTCAGACCTTGAAATTAAAAAAAAAAAAGAAAAAAAAATTTCGAAATGTCCCTAGATATATATGAATATAGAATATGTTGTAGAATAAATGTCCCTAGAATATAGAATATAATAAACATTTTCTGAAAATTTGAGGTGATTTGCACTTTAGCTTCTCAAGATATCATGTTTACAATCAGACAATCTCTCTTAAAATTTGAAAACGGAGAAAAACATGAAAGAAAATAAAATATTTTAGTCATTCCTATATAAACTTTTTTTAGTTAGTTAATTTATCAAAAAATTGAAAAATGAATTGGGAATAAGCTTTTTATATTATTAATTTACAATAAATTGCCTCTCAAATGAGCGAATTATCAAAAATTCACTTTTTTTTTTCAATTTTCAGAAAATATTTGGTGTTGCACCACCTTAAACTTATATCAAGTACAATAATTAGAAAATTTCTGGTGCTGTCGACATTGGCATCTGTTATATTGCCAAATACAGTGGAAAAGCAGAAATTTTAATACACAAAGCATAATAAGTTTTCTCAAAAAGCCTTGATTTGGTGAGCTATTTGCAGATGTGGCAAAAAATCAGCACCTTATATTACTGAGTACACACTTTCTGATCAAATATATATTAAAAAGTGATTACAAAAATATCTTTTACATCTTATTAAATCAAATAATAATAAACCTGAGTTATGGGCTGATTTAGCTTCAAGTCATAACTTTGTGTAAAATAGTAAGCTGGCTATGAAATAGTCTAAACAAAATTATGTGAAAATTGTGCCTAAAAAAGCAAATCTTCAGAAATCCCCAATTGAGAGCTATTTAAATGTACTGGACAATTTTTTAACAAATAGTGAAACTTTTTTTGCATAAATATTACAGATTTGAAAATGCTATTTAAAAAAAGCATCAAATAAGTTTGATTGTTGTTCTGTGTGTAAGTTTATGGGTACCGCCAATGCAAAAGTTTGAAATTTAGTTACATACTGACAGGAATAAATTAATTTCTTTTAACTACTTTATCTTATTATTGTATTAAACTATTAATAGTTTCTAATCTTGGAAAAAAGTTTAAAAAACAAAATGTGAAGATTTTATTCACGTTAACTTCTAATTAAATTAGCTATATTTTTTATTTGCATTCTCTCCCAACAAGGCTGCAAGCAACCACTATTAAGTTGGGAGTTACTAGGAAAAAAAAAAAGAACAGAGTTATAGAGCAAGGAAACGGTTGACAGAAGACTTGAAAAGTTGAAAGTTGTATGAGTCAGGAAAACATGAAGATGGGAGAGAGTTCCAAAGGATTGAAGTGCAGAGAAAAAAACTAGATGAATAAAAGTTTTTAGAGCATACAGGGACAGATACAGTAAATGAAAGAGACTTAGCTGAATGACGAGTAAAACAAGAATGAATTTAAGTTAATGGAACTAGAGATGATAACTCCTTTGAGCAGTGACCATGATAGTATTTGTAGAAAAGAGAAAGAGATGCAACTTTATGACGATGGGAAAGAGGCTCAAGCTTAGCAGATAGTCCAGGTCCAACAACATTTACAATATGTTTTTGGACCTTGTCAAGAAGAGAAAGTGAATCGTTAGAAGAACCAGCCCAAATATGACATCTGTTCCAGATGTGTTAAGCACCAGAAAAACAGAATTGAACGAAAATTGGCCTAATCATCCCATTTTTCTTTGATTGTGTTAATACAAAACATGTCATGGTACTTTTGAATGGTTACATCCCTTATCAACAACTACTCTAGAATGTTAAATTTAAGAAATTAGAAAAATCATTTAAAATAAACAGAGCCAGCATTTGCAGAGAGTTAGGTATAGGCCAGATGGTTTATAATTCGCATGATGGTTACATGGTGACAATCAAAATCTGGGGACCATTTTTTACTAAATATATGATGTCAGTATTTTTATTATCAGTATTACAAATATTTTTCTATTTTATTTCATACTTTATGGCGTGATTTCGTTAATTCATGATTTCTATTTACATAAATATATATATGACCAACTATATGAGATTTATTAGTTTAATTTTGCATATTAAAATGTTTAATTAGTATCTTTATGTTTAAGAGAATTATTTTAATTAATTTTATTCTCTTTCATCAGTATTTTTTTTGCAAAATTGAGAAGAAACTGCCTGATTCACAATGCTTCAAAATCTTACGGCTGCATTTTAATGTTTTACCATTTAGTGAGCTGAATCAACTAACTTTTCTAATATATAAAGTGTAATTTTGATCTATTCCTCTATTAGAAAAAGTTCTTATTTTTTGTATAAGGTCTTCTAATAATGCTCCAATAATGTTCAATCAAAATGTTGAAATTATATTTCTTATTCAATTAGGTTCAAAAATTAAATTCAAAATGAAGTTTGATTTATAAGACTAAGCAATAATATCCCAAAAAGAATTTTCATATTTAATCATTTAAATATGAAAAATAATGAAATATGAAAATATGAAAATTCCATTAATAAAAAATATGAAAATTCCAAATATGAAAATTCCATTAATTTTCATATTTAAAACATTTAAGATATTGTTTTCATTAATGTATGGTTTCTTCTGGATAGCCTTACTGAATAGCTTTATTTTATGCGCTCAACATTAAACTCTTGATTCACTTATGATTATTCCCAGATCTTTTAAAAAATTTTTTTTTTTTAACTTCTTTTAGATGTCATTTTAACAAGGATTTTTCTGATATTGATTTTAATTGTGTGCTTTTCATTGATTGCACTATCAGTTAGCTTAAAAACATTTTTATTTCTTGCTGAGAATGTTTAAAGTTCAATTATAAGAGTTTGTAGATCATTACTGATCATTACTCATTGCAAGTGACATCATATCATTACTGGTTATCACTCATCACAAGTGTCATCATTACTGATTATTATTCATCACAAGTGTCATCATTACTGATTATTATTCATCACAAGTGTCATCATTACTGATTATTATTCATCACAAGTGTCATCATTACTGATCATTACTTTTCACAAGTGACATCATATCATTACTGATTGTTACTTATCACAAGTGACATCACATCATTACTGATCATTACTTATCTCAAGTGATGTCATATCATTACTAAACATTACTCATCACGAGTGAAATATTATTACTGATTAATACTCATCACAAGTGACATCACATCATTACTGATCATTACTTTGAGGTTTTTACCTTTCTTAACCAAGCATACATCTTCCATATTTACTTTCAAAATCTTAATCAGCAAGAAAGGTTTTATCTTCTATCTTTTTGACATGGAATCAGTATGAAATAAAAATGGAATCAGTATGAAATAAAAATGGAATCAGTATGAAATAAAAATGGAATCAGTATGAAATAAAAATGGAATCAGTATGAAATAAAAATGGAATCAGTATGAAATAAAAATGGAATCAGTATGAAATAAAAATGGAATCAGTATGAAATAAAAATGGAATCAGTATGAAATAAAAAGAATAATAATTTAAGCAACAAATTATCTTTTTTGATATGTTGTGCTCATCTTTAAAAAATCTTGTTACATCAAATATTTTTTTCAATGATTCTTTTAAACAATGTGTTTATCTGACAATGATTCTTTTAAACAATGTGTTTAGCTAACAATGATTCTTTTAAACAATGTGTTTAGCTAACAATGATTCTTTCAAACAATGTGTTTAGCTAACAATGATTCTTTTAAACAATGTGTTTAGCTATAGGTATTTTAGCATCATACTTCATTTGTCTTCGATAATATAGTTTTTATCCTTATGACAATATTTTTCTATTTTTTTATGGAAATAAAAATAAACTCTCAAAACATCTAATCATGGTGTGAACAAATTTGATTTAAATTTGTCATCTGGTATTCCAATAAGATGTACAAATGTTTAAGACCTGGTTTTAGCCATACTTGTATCTTCTTTTAATTGAGATGATGTTATTACAATATATTATAGTTTAGAATAACATCTGCAATATGTTGTTATATTTTTGTTTGTCTTAATTTAAATATAAAAAAGTTGCCTGTAAAAAGATAATAAAAATCAAGTAAAAAGTAGATATCAATAGAATAATAAAAAGTAGATTAATTATCAATAAGATTAATAGTTCATTAATATTTTCTAGTAAGACTTCAGAATAATAAAGTTTGTGTGTAAAACAGTCATTATAAAGTATGTCCCAAGTATATTTGCATTTCAAAAAATTTTTTTATCTATAGATCAATGAATTTGTGGAGTTTTATATATATATATATATATATATATATATATATATATATATATATATATATATATATATATATATATATATATATATATATATATATACATGTACGTATGTTTAAATATAGGTGTGTTTAATTATTTATTTACACTTTAAAAAATTTCAAGAATAAATGTATTAAAAGTTTTAAGGATCTTCTGTAGTAATATTATGTTATGCTAACTTATTGATGTTTCCCAAGATAAACCATGATAACAAGATGCAGTTATATGTGTGTGTTTATATGTGTGTGTTTGAGTGCATGTATGTACATATGTTTATTGGAGTGTCCCAAAAAATTATGAAAATTTGAAAATCAAGAGATTTTACTCTCAAAACTATGAGATTTGGCATGTAAAGTACCATTTTTCATTTGTACAACCTCAACCAATATACCATTTGTACAACCTCAACCACTATACCATTTGTACAACCTCACTATACCATTGCAATCTGAAGCATCTGGAGAGCTAGCACTCACAGACAATCTGTCATAAACAATAGATATTTTAAGATCTTCTGAAACCTCTTTAACTAGTTTGGTATAAAAATGTAGAACTAGTTTTTACCTTAAAATCAGTTAAATCATTAATTTGCTTTATTAGAAGGTTTATCCCTTGTTGACTGAAATTGTTTTGAACTGTTTTCTGTGAAAAGTAGACCTAGTTTTTTTTTTCTTATTTAAGTAAATGTTTGATTTGGTTGACTTTTGCGGTCTGAGGTTGTATTCCAGTATTATATCATAATGTTCAACAAGATAAACGTTTCTTCTAGGGCTAATAGAGCAGTTGCATTTTCTTTCAGCACCTTGTTTTATTTTTTAATTTTTTGGAACGTACTATGATAAAATCATATAGTAAATGAATAATATATTTCTGGAGTTAATTTCGAGTTGAAAAATGTTTATCACGTAAATCTATTACATTGACAGATGCAGCATTCTTAGTTTAAAAGCTAATTTCTAGTGATAAAAGTTACTCCAAACAAATGTTTTCATTTGTTTTCATAACAAAAATGTTTTTTCATAACATAATTTTTGAACAGTTAGATTTTTGAACATTCTTAAGCTTCTCTAATAAATCTTTCTGTATGATTATAACAATTTTATTAATATCAATAAAAGCAAAGATTAAGAAAGAAAAAAGCAAATATAGAAAAATTATGAAAATTGGTGTTATTCAAATTTTGAAAATATACATTTTGCAAATGTTGATTAAATGACCCATAACATTATTTTCATTTTATTCTAACTAATCCCCCTAACCTTTTTTGGGACACCCTAGTGCATGTGTGTGTGTGTGTGTGTGATATATATATATATATATATATATATATATATATATATATATATATATATATATATATATATATATGTTTAAATAAATATTTGTATATTTTAATATATATATATAATTTTATACATTTTAGTTCCAGAAATGTTCTCACCTCCAATCATTGAAACATCTCCAACTTCATTTAATATTTCATGGAGACCTCCTATCAAACCAAATGGAGAAATTATTTTCTACAAAGTGGAACTCAATGATGTTTTATATTATACTGGAAAAAGTCTATTTTTTTATATTGAAAATCTTACAGCATACACATTGTATACAGTAAAGCTTTCTGCATGTGGTTTTGTAGGTTGTGTTTCAGTATATGTTGATCAATATACTGGTGAAACTCCACCTGAAGATCTGATGGGTCCAACTGTACAGGTTTTAGACAGTGTGCGAATTGAAGTTTTATGGTCACCACCTAATAAACCAAATGGAAAAATTTTTATGTATCAGTTGTTTGTGTCACTTTCGAACAGTTTAAATAACATGAACCTGATTAGTAATACCACTAAAGCGAGCTTTGCTGTAATTGTTGAGAACCTTGTTCCTGGAACCTTATATTTTGTTCGAGTGAAAGCATTTAATAATAAAGGAAGTGTCATTAGTAATTCTACAGAGGTAAGAACACTTGAAAGTGCTCCGACAAATATTCCACCTCCTAAGGTAACACCAGTTGGTTCTACAATTTTATTGGTAAAAATATATCCTCCAAACTCTCCTAATGGAGTTGTAAAAAATTATTATCTTTGGCAGGATGGAGTTATTGTTTTAAATTGGGGTGCATTACCAAATGACTATGTTGCACAAAATCTAAAACCATATACACAATATTTGTATCAAGTGCAAGTCTGTACTGGCAGTGGTTGTGGTTTTAGCCCAAAAGTCATAGGTTTAACTGGACAAGAGAAGCCGAATGGTACCATTCAGTTATTAGTGCAAAATATAACCTCTTACTCATTAACTGCCAATTGGACATCGTCAGTGCAACCAAATGGGCCATTAATCTATTATTTAATAGTAAAAGGAAGTTTTAATCTTAGCGGGTATGAAACAGTTAATATGTCAGTGATTTGTTTTGAAACCAATAATACAGATGAAACTGCATTATGCACTGGTCTTCTTGCGTATACAATATATGACATCATAATAAATGCTTCTAATAATGCTGGTTTTATTTTAAGTAATTCTATAAGTGTGAAAACTTTATCTGATAGTAAGTTAATTTCAAGTTTTTACACTTATGCTATGTTATTACAAACAATAATATCATTTGTGTTGTTAACATTTTTTTTTTTTAATATAAAGTTTTTACATTATATTTGTTTTATTATAAACTTACAAAGAAACATTTCACTTTTTATTGATATAAGGTTACTTGTTTCAAAGAGTCTCTTCTAAATTCTTCAAGAAAAATTTAAAAAATACAAATAAAAAATTTATAGATTACCAAAACAAAATATTATTATTTTAAAATAATATTACTATTTGTATATTATAAAAACATTTTATATTTTTTTATGATTTTTATTTTTTATTCTACAACACCATCTACAATATGTTTTTACTATCACATCTGCCAGGTCTACGTAACTGGACGGCTCTGTAGGCCTTTTTTTGCAATCAATGTGTCGCATAAACAATTAGTAATCTATTCAAATAAATCTATTCAAGTACGCAATCTTTTATAACAAAATTTGTTTGTAAGCAATATAAATACAGGATATTTATGTTACAGGGTTATTCATTCTTATATGCGCCTCTATTCATTTTTATATGCGCATTTATTCATTCTTATATGCGCGTTTATTCATTCTTATATGCACATTTATTCATTCTTATATGCGTGTTTATTCATTCTTATATACATTTTAAAAAAGCAATTTGAACTAAAAAAATCATTTAAGCAATTTGTTTTGAAAAAACAATTTATTTTTTCAAATCAAATCTTTTCTATTTCCTGGTAAACGAGGTTAAAAATACTTAAGCGGAAGACTTTTTACATTCGTTGTCATTTAATTTAGTATTAGGTCTTTGTTTAGTTTTATTATTCAATTTAATAATTGATTATTTATGTAAAGATTCATTTATCTAGATTTAAGTTTTATTATTTATAATTATTAAATAAATTCAGTGCTGGCTTGCAACCATTTTTAAAATAAATTGAAGTGGCAACAACCTAATTTATATTTTAAGTATAGCTATATAAAAACATATAAGTCAATTTATTGTTTATATAAAATTATATTAACAATAATTATTTATGGGTAGTTGACTCGCATATAAACGCGCATATAAGAATGAATAAACGCGCATATAAAAATGAATAGACGCGCATATAAGAATGAATAACCCTGTAATTAAACTTAATAAAAAAAACCATTGAATAAATTTCTTCTCAGAAAAATGAAAAAAAACCATTGAATAAATTTTTTCTCAGAAATGAAAAAAAACCTTGACATAATTTAGTAATTTCTCCCAATTGTTTACAAATTAATAAAACATATACTGACCTGACTTGTATCTCTGAAAAGCTTACCACTATTTTTACAAGTTTACATATTAACTTTAACCAAATATTAGCTCGTCTTATGTCAATTATATATAAAAAGAATCATAAATATTTAAATTTACATAGACTACTCTTATCTCCACAAAATACTTCTAATTTACTTATATCTAAATTAAATAATTCCTAATTGGATTATAGTTAAAAAAAGATTATAATTTAAGCCAAGAAAATCATTAGATCCATTGACAGTTGTCTGGATTAAGAAGTCAAGAAAACTTATTAAGTAATAATCAGAATAATAACATTTATGAAAGTAAGAATTTTTTAAAATAATTATAAAAGATAATACACTAAATTTACAGCTGAAAATACACCTTTAGATTTGCACAAAAATTATCCCTTAAAATTTAGCATTTCCACAAACATCATTATAGACTAAACATTTTCAAATATTCTTTCTATTTAATATCTCATTCATAAATGGAAAATTTTCTAGTGTAATTCAATATATAAAAGTGTAATCCAATGTATTAAAATGACTTTAAAATTTATGTGCTAACTATAGATTTAATTGTTTTTTATCTAACTTGTTGAAAAACTTATTCTAAAGCGTACTTTTTTCTGAAATCTTTTAAATAAATTTTAATTTAATCAAAACATTATACTTATGCATTTATAAGTATAACTGAAAAAGTCAGAAAAATAAGCATGACTGAAGATATCAGAAAAATAAGCATGACTGAAGGAATGACTGAAGGAATGATTGAAGATATCAGAAAAATTCTTGATACTAGTTGTTTTGTTGTTTTTATCAATTTACAGAAAGTTTTTGATGCAATTTATCATAACTTTATGATTTCTAAATTAGAACAATATTGAGTTTATGGTGTTGTAAGTGGTGTTTTAAGTGAGTGGTGTTGTTAGTTGGTTGTTAGTGGTGTTTTAAGTGAGCGGTGTTTGTAAGTTATTTATTGTAAATTAGTGGTGTTTTAAATGATTGATGTTGTAAGTTATTTGTTATAAATTAATGGTTTTGTAAGTTAATGGTGTTTTAAGTTATTGATGTTGTAAGTGAGTGGTTTGATCTTATTTTTATTATTTATTAGTGTTCGATGGTTATCGGATTTTTTAAGTATTAATGGTTATAGTTCTAATAATAAATTAGTTATGTGCGTTGTTCCTCAAGGCTTTGTTCATAGTCTTCTTTTGCTTTTAACATATGTTAATGATCTCAACAATGTTTACATTTTGCCAATGCATCTTTTCGCTGATGATACAAATTAATAATCTTCCATTTAAAAACTTTTTCACTGAAAGTCGCTTATTACATACATATTCAATTTGAAATATATTTATGTATATATATACAGCTCTTGGGATTAGGAAAAATGAGGTCAGCAATAATTTTCTGACCTTAATCTTTTAGAGGTTGGGATGAGATCAGCAAAAAAAATTTAATACTAAGATTTTATAAAATACTAAGATTTTATAAAATACTAAGATTTTATCAAAAAACATAGAAACCAGGTTGTCAATTTTTTGGCGATCTCAAACACTTCTAGGTTGGCGTTGCAGAATGCTGACCCTATATATATATATATATATATATATATATATATATATATATATATATATATATATATATATATATATTTGGTATCCAATAGCAAAGTGTTTTGTTTTCAAATTAAATTGTTTTTTTTTCTTAAAACTTATTTTCAATGTTTGCAAAAAATGTATTTTATGTCTGCAAAATAAACTTGACAGTTGTCTGGATTAAGAAGTCAAGAAAACTTATTAAGTAATAATCAGAATAATCATATATAGCATTTATGAAAGTAAGAAATTTTTAAAATAATTATAAAAAATAATACACTAAATTTACAGCTGAAAATACACCTTTAGATTTGAACAAAATTTATCCCTTAAAATTTAGATAATCTTTTTAAAGATTTTTGAAGAATTAAAGTTGTTAAAGAACATTGAGAACTCCTATTAAATATACACTAACTTAATACATACATACATACATAAATACATACATACGCTACTGATGCATAATGAATTAGCTGACTGTAAGGGCTTTTGTACATATTCCTGCTAAGGTTTTGAGTTTGGGAAGTCATTATCTACCCATGAATGATATTGTATTTGTGTACATAACCAAGCATTTTTTTTCTCACTTTCTTAAAGGTAGTTGAGACCATCTTTTAAGTTCATCTCCATCACCAGGTTCTCATTTTTCTCCATCATCAGATTTTTCTTATTACACTATTCATACAACTATTTTAATTTCTGAAATTTTACATTTGATTGTCCTTGGATACCCTTAGTCTATTTGCTGAAAAATGCCAGGTAAGGCATTTGTCAGCAGGTAAGTTGGTTCTACCTCTTATTGTTTGTTTATTTCTATTTGAGTGCATGATAACGCTTATTTCATATATTTTTAAACCTGTTTCATAATCAAATTTATGTTGCAACTAATGTCTTTTCTTGTAACAAATGTCTTTTTATCATATATTAATATGTTAATGCAAAAAAATATCTTACTCTTAGATTACTCTTGTGTTTCATCTGAATCTTTCATCTGTATAAATCTTATGTTTCATTTCAGATTATTCTCGGTTAATGAACTGAAAACCAGCCTTAAACTTTAAACCAAGTCCTCAGTTGGTGTACTAAAACCCAGCCTATAGCTATTTTTGTTATTTATAAGTATTTTTGTATATTTTGTACAAATTGAATATTACTTGTTTTCAAATTATTTTCATATTTTTATGATTTTTTTTTTTTTAATTTATAGTTCCAGAAGGATTTAGTTTAGATAATTGCTCTGTTATCAACTCAACGAGTGTTTACCTAACCTGGAGGAAACCATCTCGCCCCAATGGAAAAATACTCAGTTATTATTTATATATACTTTTTCAACTAAATGATATGGTTTCATACAGAAATGTTTTGATTAAACGAGGATTATTCTATGATTATACTTTTATTGATTTGTCACCCTATTCTGTATATAGCTTCAAAGTAGAAGTTGAAAATGATTTTGCAAACTTGTCAAGCATCTGTTACAATGTTACAACACCTGAAGATGGTATAATCTTTATTTCTTATTAAAAAAATTTATAAGTACTTTTACATGCTTTATTTATTTAAAGTAAAATAACATGTTATGAAGTTATCAAGCCAACAAATAAACTTGATTTAAATTAACTTTTACTAAATCCTTTACACCTTTATTAAGTAAGTTCTATTTTACTTTTATTAAGTACTTGCAAAATTGAAAGCATGGCACAATGAACAATCCAAGACAAGGTTTCGATGCATATTAGGAATTTTTCTTTTGCCTTTTTTGTATGCAAAACAAATTCACTTCCAACAAGGCTGTTGCAACAACTATTAAGTTGGGAGTTACTAGAAAAGAAATAGAACAATTTATTGTTATTCTGGAAAAGCAGTAAGCACTTAAAGAGCAAAAAAAGCTCAATACTTTATAAAGATATAAAGAAATAAATTTGGTATTTGTATCTGTTTATAAAGTATAAAGATATAAATCTGGTATTTGTATCTGTTTAAAATATGTTTATAGTACATGTTTATGATACCATTTTCAATACAAGTTTATGATACTGATATTATTTTTACAATAAAAAACTCTGGTATAAATATTAAAGTTTATGATACTGATATTATTTTTACAATAAAAACTCTAGTATAAATATTAAAGTTTATGATACTGATATTATTTTTACAATAAAAACTCTGGTATAAATATTAAAGTTTATGATACTGATATTATTTTTACAATAAAAACTTTGATTAAATATTAAAAGTCAAAAGACTTTACAGATATTTGCAACTTTCTAAAACTCATTTTAAGAAACTTTTACAGATTTCAACATCTGGTTCCCATATCTTATTTGATGGAAAATATTATGGTCATACAGATGGTGTTGCAATGGGTTCTTTTTTAGCATCCATTTTATATTTAATATTTTAATCAAGTTTTATGAACCAACATGGGTTAGTAACTGTCTTCCTTTTAAACCAATTTTTTATAAACGGCATGTGGATGACATAATTGCTATCTTTAACTCTGAATATGAGGCCCAAAAATTTTTTAATCATCGTAATAAAAACAACATGAAAAAAGATGAAATGATTAAAAAAGAACAAGATTTTGCCTTTTTAGATAACCTGATTAATAAATCCTATTCTTTTTTGACATCAGTTTATCATAAAAAAACTCATACAGGCCTGATACAAAATTTTTTAAGTTTTGTTTCTTTTTGCTACAAATTTGGTCTTATACATTGATTGATTGATCGAACATTTAATGTTAATTATACTTGGCTCAGATTTGATAGAGAAATAAAAATTTTTCTTTTGTTTTACAAAATAATAAATTTTTGCAAAAAGTTATTGACTCTGAAATTAAACCATATATTGATATAAAGGTAAGCCCATCTGTTTCTACCTTAAAATATAAGATACTTCAAGCCTACCTTAAAATATAAGATACTTCAAGCTTCCATAAATTGGAAATTATTCTAATTATACTAAAATAAAAATTAAAAGTATTTTTAATAAATATTACAAAGATAATAAAATTAATATTTACTACCAATAAAATAAAAAATAATTTTTTTTTTGGCTTTGGAAGCTACTTAAATCTCATGTTGTTTACAAATTTTCTTGCGCTGGTTGTAATGTAAGTTATATTGAAGAAACTTCCAGACATTTAAGAACTAGAATTAATGAGAACCTTGGGGTTGATTAAAAATCCCATATATATAAACATTTAATTACATCTCTTAATTGCAAAAGCCTATCTAATTGTAATTCTTTAGAGATTTTAACTGAACATAAATTTAAAGTAAAAGTGCTTCACATTTAATGGGAAAATCCCTCTCTTAATAAACAAACTTTCCCATTATTACATTAACCTATCTATTTAATTAAAATGGCAGTTTATTTTATTTTGATTTTGTTATGTTTATTTTTTTTCATCAGTTCTCTGTTAAGTCTTTTGATTTTTAATATTTATTCCAGAATTTTATTTTGTAAAAATAATCTTCTAAATGTAATTCAAAAAAAAAAAAAAATTTTAAGAAAAATTATTTATTGCAAGTTAAAATATGGCAAAATATAAATTCAGTCAAACATTAATTGTTGAATAAATTTAAATTTTGTATTTATGCATCATATACACGGCGTCACTATAGAATTATGTCATTACTATTGAAATATATCAAATTCAATAAAGATATGTCTATGTACTTCAGAATCTATTTTAGGAATATAATTAGGAATCATTGTTGTAAGTTTAAAATTTTAACACTAGGTTATTTGAAAATTTTTTTTTTATGTTTTTAGTACCTTCAGACTTTGATGCACCAAACATAGTAACAATTAGTTCTCGATATGCCATTGCATATATTTTTCCACCTGCGAAACCAAATGGAGTAATTATTAGTTATAAAATGTTTTTAAATTCTACTTTAATATTTTCATCATTGCAAACAGTCGTAAATATAACAAATTTAATGCCATATACAGTTTATACAATTAATGTTGCAGCTTGCACTATAGTGGGATGTATCAAGAGTAGTTCAGTCTTCATAGAAACATTAATGGATGGTAAGAAAAGTTTTATGTAAATATTGTTTAAATACTATAACTATATATGTTTTTTATTGTTATTACTGACACATTTCGCCCTTTACCGTGGTTAGTAATTCTTATATATATATATATATATATATATATATATATATATATATATATATATATATATATATATATATATATATATATATATATATGTATGTATATATATATATATATATATATATATATATATATATATATATATATATATATATATATATATATATATATATATATATATATATATATATATATATATATATATATATATATATGTATAAACAATTATGTATACATGTTTTGTTTTTAATATTTATAAAATTTTTATTATTTTGTATAGCTCCAGAAGATGTGTATCCGCCAATACTTAGTGCAAATGGATCTCGTTCAGTTATTGTGCAATGGAGAACACCTAAATACCCTAATGGTATTATTTTGTTATACAAGATTCAACGAGGTAAAAATAATTCAAGTTTACTTGAAACAGTTAACAGCACACAAAGTCAATTTTGGAACATTTACATTGATTTTAATGTCAAACCTAACACTTTGTATAAGTATAGGATAGTTGCTCAAACAGCTGTTGGGGCAAGTCAGAGTGAGTTTAGTTTAATACAAACTCCAGAAGCAGGTATAATTAATTGATGACTTATTTTTTTAAACATATTATTGACTTTAAACTTGAAAATTTTATAGTTAGACATATTTAAATGTCTAAAGTTTGTGATATTTTTTTATAGAACCGGAAGGTATTGAAGCACCTTTAGCATTTCCTTTGTCCACTTACTCTATTTTAATTAAATGGAAACCACCTTCCGAACCTAATGGAAAAGTTATAAAGTATGTTGTGAAAATAAACCAACAAACTAAAGAAATAAATGACTCATTAGAGTATATAGTTACTGGGCTGCTTCCTTACATTCTATACTACATTAAAATCAGTGTTTGTACTGTTGTTGGCTGCACAGATAGTGCAATGACAAGTGTAAGAACTCTCCCTGCTGCTCCATCAAATCAACCATCTCCAATTGCTTCTGTTTTATCAAGTACAAGCTTACGAGTGCAATGGACAGAGCCATTGTATCCCAATGGTCCTATAACAGGATTTGTTTTGTATGGTAGAACTTTAGAAAGCTTGGTCAATGAAAATATTAGTTTTCCAACAAAGTGGCAAACTCTTGTAGTTCAAGTTGCTACAGTTTTTGATCATCTAAATCTTGGAATTTTTTCATTGCATGATTATATGGTATTTTTTTTATTTTTTTCTTATTAATTTAAAGCATACATGGCCATGCACATATTAGTGGCAGAAATTGTATATGATTTTTGTCTGAAACGGAACACTTATTTGGAGGCATTTTTATTAAGAAAAATTAATGATTTAAAAGTTGGTTGCATTTTTATTACAATGCATTTTAATAATGATTATTAATTATGATAATTTATGACAATTATAATATTACAATAGTACCAATGGATTTGTCTTAACATGAGATTTTTTTTTAGGTTACATGTATTACTAATGAAGGCAATACAACTAGCAATGTTTCTGAGACATTTCGCACAAGGGCTGATATACCTCTTTTAGGTCCAAATGTTACTGTTGTTGTATTAAACCATGTGAGTGTAAATTTGTCTTGGATTGATCCTCCCTTAACAAAATTAAGGGGTAAAGTAATAAGATATACTGTTTATTATGAAATTGTTTCAACTAATCTTGTGAACACTTTTGGTAATTTATTACCAAAGATAAAGTTTGTTGTGATCAATAATTTAAAACCAAACACTGAGTACATCTTTAAGGTAATATTTATTTTTTATAATTTTATACATTTATAATGTTATTTATTTATATTATTACTTTTATATTCAACACTAGTAGTGCGGATTATAATAAATTTTAAATGCTTTAGAATGCTTAGTTTATTCATGAAACTTGAAAGCTAAAATTTTGTTTTTTTAATTACAAAGATTGCTTAGTATTATTGTTGGAATTTATCACATTTAATAAGTTAAAATTAATATAAAAAAAATACACTTAACTCCTAAAACTTCAAAGGTTTAGAGTTGTTTTGAAAAAATAAGCACAATGCAAACGTTATCCTTGAAGTCTATTAAACAAAGGCTGTTTTACTCTTAGATTAAAAAATCCACTTTAATTTACTTAAAGTTAATTGAATTAGAGTTAATTAAATTAGAGTTAATTGCGCGTTAGATTGAGGCAAAGAAGGCAAGGGCTATTACTCTTGAAATGTCAAAAGCTTTTGATAAAGTTTGTGTTTTGTTCCACTTCTGACCATCAATTGCACAGTCACACCCATAAAATATATAAGAGACTAAAAAAAGATAAAAGTCTGTTAACTAAAAGCTTTTTTCATCAATTCCTGACATTTCTTGTAAAATATAAAATCCAAAACAAGAAATAAATAATAACTAATAAAAAGTAGGGGAGAATATGTGAATGAAGAATCCTTCTTGTAATATAAAATTCATTTAATGAAATTTAATAAAGTTGATTATGTAAAAACATTATAAAAAATATTATTTTTATATCTTGATTTACTGAAGTAAAGTTTGTCTCTTTATCGCTTTATCTCTCATAGATATAGTTAAATAGTTTTATTGTTTTGGTCAATTTTTTTTTGCAAAGATAATTTAAGACATACTTTTAAAGACCTTTTAGATTATAAGCACTAATAAATTTATTTACACGACTCTTAATTATGATAATAATTTTAAGTCATCTTAATTATGACTCTTATTAGATTATTGACCATAATTATGTTAATTTTATTGTTTTCATCATTGTTTTGCTAATTGGAAATTTTAATATTATTCATAGTTTTTAATGTTAGTTTGCAAACAATTTGTTTTAGTGCGTTGCAAAACAAACATTGTTTTGTAATTCATGCCCAACCCCCATGGTATTATTTTTAAAAATAACTGGCATCCTTAGGTTTTGATTTTGTGTCATCACAATGATTAAAATTTACATGTTTTGATTTTACAAAATAAAAAATTATTACAAAATATTTTTATAGTTATATATAATGTGTCAATAGTTTATAATTATGTGATTGTGCCAATACTTTTGTAATTATGATATTGTGTCAATAATTTGTAATTATAATTATGTGTCAATAATTTTATAATTATGTGTCAATAATTTTAGGTTGAGTTATTTAATGGCGCTGGTTCATATATTGGAAATTCAACTGTAGTAAAAACAAACACTGGTGGTAATATTACTTAACTTAAAATATGTTGAATACTATGAATGTGTTATTGTTTTTTATTTTATTTAAACATTTATGAAAGTATTTTATATTTTCATACTTTCATTAATATTACTTAATAGTTACTTTTTATTTATTATCACTTAATATTTACTTATTTAATATTTACTTTTTTATATTAGTTCCTGAAGGATTGGGTGTGCCAGTTGTTTACAGAATTGGTTCATTTGATCTTAGTATTGCATGGGCTCCACCACTTGTTCCAAATGGTCTCATAGTAAATTATACTGTTGTGATGTAAGTCTATATTAAAAAAACAAAAACACAGTTTTGTTGAAGTTTTTTAACTAGTATTTTTTTAAAATATATTATGCTGTTTTTATTATTTTACTTTTTTGTATTTATTTATTTATTTTTTTTAATTTTTGTTTTAACTGAATTGTCAGGTCAGGATTAGAATTATCTAGACCATCTTGTTACTGGACTGAGTACAGGGTGATCCTGTACTTAGTCCACTACAATCAGGGCTGAATTTACAATTTTAAAGACACTAGACCAACAAAAATATGAGTCCCCATTTTATAAAAAATATATGAAAATATAACTCTTATTTAATGTAATTCAAGATTTTGTTTTAATTTTTTTAAAATTGTTTGCAGTCTAAATAATTTTTTTTCTATATTTTTCATCAGCAAAATTGTTAATTACATTTTTTAAAAATTTTTAATGTTAACTCACCGCCTCAAGGCCGAGGAGGCCAATTAGTTATAGTTATATGTACATAATGGTAATCCAAAAATTTTTTTAAAAATTTTTAATGTTAACTCACCGCCTCAAGGCCGAGGAGGCCAATTAGTTATAGTTATATGTACATAATGGTAATCCAAAAACTTTTTTAAAATTTTTAATGTTAACTCACTGCCTCAAGGCCGAGGAGGCCAATTAGTTATAGTTATATGTACATAATGGTAATCCAAAAATTTTTTTAAAATTTTTAATGTTAACTCACCGCCTCAAGGCCGAGGAGGCCAATTAGTTATAGTTATATGTACATAATGGTAATCCAAAAATTTTTTTTGGAATACTATCATGTACATATTTTTTTTTGACAAAGTTGTTGGCAAATCATTTTATTTTATTTTTATTTTCAAAACAACCTTTCTCCAGAAAAGATATTATTAAATTTATCATTATAGGTATCATAATATATATTTTCCTAATATATATATATATGATACCTATAGATATATATCTATAGGTATCATATATATTATAGGTATTATATATTACTATGATAATATATATCTATAGGTATCATATATATATATATATATATATTATGAAATTGGGCATCTATTTGTTTTTCTTTAATAGTTTGTACAAATCAAAATGAGACTATTAGAGAGCTTGAATATTAAAATGATCAATCAAATTTAGGTGTAGACATGAATTTTCACCTATGTCTTATGTAGTCTTCACCAGATAATCAATACAAATCTTCAGTTTGTCTTCAATTATTCTTATGTCTTATAAAAATACAAATTTTTCATTCAATTGCTGGTAGCTTTGAGCTCTTTCTTTCAAATATGTTGTGATGTTATTTTTCAGAAAACTTTTTACATGAACTCTTTTACATGAACTTTACTAAGATTTTTACATGAACTCTTTACAGGAACTTAACTAAGATTTTTCCAAGTAAATTTTACCTAAAATCATTCTTTTTACAACCTCTCTTTTGTAAATAATCTGTAACAGTAATTTAACATCTTGTTCTATTAAATTAAACGTTTCAGTTAATCCAAGATAATCACCAAAAGATAAAGTTCAGAGGATCCAGATTATAGTTGCACTTTGCAATGATTTGAAAACTCCATTTACTTGTTGTAAAGTTTCATCTCATATTGTTTTTTAATCAAATTTATTAATTTCCATTTTTGATAGTAAACTGCTGCAGTTATTGCTTTCATTTCAAAACTTTTGCTCTCGTTGGTTGCGAGCAGTACTCCCATCAATTGATTTTAGTACTTGTGCATAGTTATGACCTAGTCAGCATCATCGCTTTATTGAGTATTCAATAGTGGTTTCAATAAAATACTTGTCAACTGTTCCAAAATAATCCATAGCTTTGAACAAGCAAAGAAAAAGATATACAGTTCGTGAACCATGCTATAAAAAGTTTCTTTAATGCAACAATCTGCAGCAGCCTCTCTTACAAGTTTAATAGAGCAACTTAAACTCTGCAAGAATTTTAAATTTTCCCTGCGTTTTTTTCAATTTGGGTGTTGTTGACAAATCATTCAATTGGCTTATTAAATGCTAAGTATCTTTCAATTAAAGTATAAATTACAGCTGTAATTTTTATTAAAGCTTCTCTCCCATAGTTTGTACTTCCAGGCTTTCCAGGCAATCGCACAATGTAACTGACCACCCTGTGTCTTTCTAAAAGTCTTTTGAAAGCTTATAATTTAAGTCAAATAAATTCTTTCCCTTGCAACGGAGTGATGATTGCTTCTTTTTTTTGTTTATATTTTTATAAAGAATTGTTTAAAAGCTTTTTTTAAAAACTTGACTTATTAATCAGAGCATAAAATTTAAAAAATTAAAAGTTATTTTTTTTAAAATAAAATTGCAAAAAAAAAAAAATTTTATTTTGAAAACTTTTTTAAAAAAATGTGTATACAATTTAAAGATATATATTTTTTCTTTTCAATAATTTAATTTCACTTTTTAATAATTTGAATTTAATTTGTTCATTTATTCAACAATTATGACAAGAAAAATTTTTTTTTTTTTAAATCAAAAAAAAGTAGAAAAAAGTTGATAAATAAAATTGAGTTAACAATTAATCAATTGTTAACTCGATTTTATTTATCAACTTTAATTTATAACTTTATTTTATTTATAAATTTAACAATTAATCACTTATTAAATTTATTTTTTGTACTAATGAAGTTACTCTTAAATTAAAGATTAGTTAATAAATATTGATATGAACAGCAACATTCATAAAAAAAAAATTATAATAATATATTTTTTTCAAGCCTTGTTCAACTAAATACAGGTTTGAATAGGAATGAAAATCTATTAATGAAAAAAAAAAAATAATAATTGGTTAAAAAACAAAAGTAGTAAAATGTTTTTCTTTCACTATTACTTTTTAATGAATATGTATGCATTTTCAAAAAACAAAAGTTAATTTAATATCTATTCAATTAAATTGTTAAAATTAAAAATTTACTTATTATTAAGATGATTACTAACTTAATTTTACAATTTGAAATCTCAATAATTATAAATTAAGTTCAATGGTGTCCTTAATATCCAGTTCGTAATACTCAGTATAGCGATAATAGTTGCTGAAAGTTAAATGTATATCTAGCTACAGTAACAGTTTCAGATTTAAAACGTGCAAGTGAGGTTAAAAACATGCAAGTGAGGTTAATTTCTTAATTGTTTAATTTAAATCGTTTTGAATAATTAATTATATTTTGTTTGTTAAAAATAGTTTTAAAAGTAGAAACTGGTTTAATGTTTGAAATTCTATTTCCAACATTACACCAGTGATTGCAAAAGATAAAACAAAAATTAAATTATAAAAAATTTAAATTAATAAATTATTTTACTTCTGTTCAAAAATTTAAAAAAAAAAAAATAATTAAAACATATTTTTAAACTTTAAAAAGTTACAAAAGTTCCTTTTGGTAATATTTCCATAGTTACTATTACAAACTAGTTTAAGTTAAATTTCAATGTATGAAAGTTTAAAATATATAAAGGTTAATAAGATTGTTATAAGATTAATAACATTAATAACAACATAAGTAAAACCAATATTTGCTTTAATATTTTTGTTATAGTCAGCCAAGCTATTAAATGTATGTCTAAGTTTTAAAATTATGACTCTTATTACTATTATAAGTAAAAATAACATGTATTGTATAACAGTAAACAATAGTAAGTATCACTCATCTATTTTGTTGGTTATATTTTTTTTTAGCAATAATGAGTTGCTGGATACTTTATCAGGAGACCGAAATTTCTGCAAACAAGAAAATTTAAAACCATACACTGTCTATATTATACAGGTTTTTAGTTAACTTTATATTTTCCTTATATGTATGTATGTATGTATTTATGTATGTATGTATGTATGTATGTATGTATGTATGTATGTATGTATGTATGTATGTATGTATGTATGTATGTATGTATGTATGTATGTATGTATGTATGTATGTATGTATGTATGTATGCATGTATGTATGTATGTATGTATGTATGTATGTATGTATGTATGTATGTATGTATGTATGTATGTATGTATGTATGTATGTATGTATGTATGTATGTATGTATGTATGTATGTATGTATGTATGTATGTATGTATGTATGTATGTATGTATGTATGTATGTATGTATATACATATATATATATATATATATATATATTTTTTTTTTTGTATGTGTGTATGTATGTATGTATTAAGGTGGTCCACAAAAACAAAGTAGCAGATTTGAGTTGTCCACAAGGTTATTTTTGTTTTTTGTTATGATAATAGCAATTGTGTAAAATTTTAATGAAAACAAATAATAGTTAGTGATCAACCCATTTGACAGTTTTTAGGTTATCCCAGATAGAATAATTATTGTTGAATGTCAATTATCTATTTAAAACCTAAATTTAAAATTATAAACTAAATTAAAATTAAAAAATTAAATTAAAGTTGTAATAAAGAATGTTAACTGAAAATTACAATCTAATTTAAAATTTAGTTTTAAAATTTGAGAGTTTGTATATAGTTTTATATACAGTTTTTATACAAATTGTTCCTCAACATAAGTGATTTCTATAATAGGATTGGGAAGTTCTTGCTTATGGTTTCCAACCAATCAAGAGTAAACTGCTTATGTTCCTCATTCTTTGTTAAGGTGTTATTGTAATTTTCAATAAGACTGATTTCTCTTTCAGCTACATTATTTACAACTGTCTTGTGTGTAGCCAGTTCATAAAACTTCTTGACTAGATCAAATGTGATCCTGGTGGTTTCTTAAGGAATGTCTGTGACTTTTCTATACCCTTTTCCATGAGGACATCAAAAAAATATGTTGTCTTTTTTGTCACTAGATCCTCCAATATCAACTGGTAAGATTCACTTGTCAACTTTTTACTCTGAGGGTTGTCTGCCAAAGCTAGTTGACATAGATATTGTACCATCTTTTCTTTGATGCTGAAACTGTGTGATCTAAAAAGACCATGTTAACCAGATATTTAGAGAGATACCAGAGGTGCCTTGAAAATGCTTGATGTGCCTTGCTGGTAACAGTCTTGTTCAGATAGATCTTCAGATTTGACAAAAATTTGATGTCATTATAAGGGTTTCAATTTTCAAGTTGCGCTTCATACCACTGTTTGACATAAACAAGACTGTTAAACAGATCCATATTCTTGGATTCACAAGCAGTAAACTTGACCTGATTCTTAAAAAGAAAGTTTTTCAATGTGTAAAT
>NC_061160.1:9259568-9272068 GCF_022113875.1 Hydra vulgaris | reverse complement strand
AAAAGATGTTTCTAATGAAATAGCCAATCCTTGCAGGAAAACAATATTGCTGACAACATTGTCTTATTATAACCTGCATGATATATTTAATGCAGATGAGTTCGGTTTGTTTTATAAAATACTTCCGAAAAAAAGTATTTATTTGAAAGATAAAAAAAATGTAGTAGAGGTAAGAATTGCCAGATATGACTAACTTGGCTTGCAGCAGCAACATGTATGCAGAACTAACATGTATGCAGAAAAACTTCCAATCAGGGTGGCCACTGGTCATGGAAATTATGGGAATGTCATGGAATTTTATTTAGTCCTGGAAAAAGTCATGGAATTCCTAAATTTTCACTGAAAGTCATGGAAAATTCATGGAACTTTTTAAAATTATCTTTATTTTTTTTTACCTGTGATATTTTTAGGATGCAAAGAAAAGTACTAGTATGTCTAGTCTAAGTCTTTTTTGAAAAAGATATTTTTGCAGTGTAAGTTATCTGAGAAGTAAAAGAAAAAGATTTTTTTTCAGACATGAATTCAGTACTTTCTACCAATTAGTTTTTGGTTTGCATGTTTTATAAGGATCAAGTTGCAAATGCTTAGTACATGGCAAGTACTGAATATTTTACTCTAGTGATATATCATAAAAGTTTATGAAGAGTCATGGAATTTCATTTTCAAATTTGACTGGCCACCCTGTCCAATGTTTTTTTATTGGGAAATCAAACAAATCCTGTTGCTTTAAAGGAATTAAAAGCACTCCATGTCATTACCGTACACCAAAAAAGAGCTGGATGACCTCTGAAATTCGGTGTTAGAACTATTTGAGTAGGTTAGAGAAAACGACAGAAAGTTTGCATTAGAAAGCCTTTAGGTAGCATTGGTTATTGATAATTGCACCTATCCAAATATTGAGAACCTTAAATCAGTCACACTCTACTTTTCCCCCAAACACAACTTCATGTTTGCAGCCGATGGATCAAGAAATCATGCAATTGTTGATTTGTAAGTACCGAACTAATTTTATTAACAAAATCATAAATACTATTGATAACAGAAAACAAATGCCTTCAATCTCCATACTTGATGCTAGGAAAATGCTTATTCATTCTTGAAATGAAGTTTCAGAAACCACTATTATTAACTGCTTCCACAAAGCAGGATTTAAGAAAGGATTACCTGTACCAGACAAAGATGAAGAATACTTCCCTGCATTAAAAAATTCAATTGATCAGTTATATCAGCGTGATGAAGATCTTGTTCCAAAAGATTTTACTTACAAAGATATATTATCAATTGATGATTTCAATTATGAGAGGAGTGATGACAGATAAAGATATTTTTTTAAGATTTTATTGAGGTAGTTGAAGAAGAAATGCATAAAGAAGATGGAAACGAAAGGCCAGATAAAACAGTGACAAAGCCAACAATTGAAGAAGTTCATAAAACAATTGATACCCTTGTTAATTTTTCGATATTTATTCAGAATGGTAAAATTGAAAGAGTAGCTTTGAATGCTTCCAAGCTGTTTGAAAAAGAATTGTGCGAGTCGCTAAAACAAACATCAAATCCAGACTTTTTTCGTTTATAGTGTATATTATATATATCAAAATATATATTTCACATAATATTATGTTGTTTTATATATATGTAGATAATATTTATACATTGAAGAACATTCGATAAGTCTCAAAATCTCAATAAGTCAGGCATTTTCAAAAAGTCTGACTTAATTAGAGTGCTGCTTAATTCTGACATTTGCTGTCGGACAATAATTATATACCCCTTCAGAGTCTGAGGTAACAGGATTCTACTGTATATATTATATTGTTCTGTATTATATTATTTAACTTAGCCAAATTTTTTGACACAAAGGTAACCCCTTTGTGTCAAAAAATTTGGCTGACCTGATGCCTGATGACTCATTTTTCCTAATTCCAAGGGTTATATATATATATTTTTTTTTTCGTGTTTTGTTTTCATAATTTTAAATTATTATTATTTTATTAGTATGTATTGTTTTATGATTTTTTCACATTTAAGTTTTAAATTTACTATAAATTGTTATACTGCATTATATAATTATGTTAATTACATAATACCATTGTAATTATTTTGTAACGTGCAGAATCATCGGGTGAATAGGGTGATTGCCTTTCTTTGTGAGAACCTTAACGTTTAGTAGTCTTATGAACAAAAAAAAACTTAATAAAATTGCACTACTTTTTGAAGATTAATGTTTTATAAATTTTAAAATAAATAATTTAGTTTGTTATATAAAATTTTTGTATCTTTTTTATAGCTCCATCAGGAATGGAAACTCCATCTGTAAAATCTTTATCATCAACCTCTATTCAGATTAATTGGAAACCTCCTTTAAATGTAAATGGAGTTTTAATAGGATATAAGGTTTTTCGGCGAGCTTTCCTTACCTGTTCAGGACTGTAAGTTAAATCTTACTAATTATCAAAAATTTTAAAATAAAATAACTATATTTTAGTGTTGAATTAAATAGTTAATAATTTATCAATGATAGACTGGCAACACCAAAAAAGTGTTTGTATATAGAATGCAAAATCAATGAAGCCATCTGTGGAGCAAGCTGTTATGATCCACAACACAATGTAGGTAAATTTATTATCCTATCATTTCATTGTTGCGCATGTTTAATTAATCTCTAATTTTGTTAGACTTAAGTGTATGGTGCGGTAAATCTTAATTTTTTTTTAAAACCATTTAGCCTGGGTGTGCAAAAGTTGTTTATTCATATTATAAGTACTCTGTAAAAATACCAATGGTTTAGGAAATTATCTTGAGGTGCCCCAAGATCTTTGAAAATTTAAGGGGCCCCTAATATTATTAAAAAAGAAGTTTTTTAAAAGTATGTTATGTTGGGTCTTAAACGAAGCGAAATAGTGTAAAATATTCAAAAATAATTATTATTTAGAAAATATATATATTACTTTTGGTTTTACTACAATAAAATTGAGATTTTTTAACTAAAAATGAAAAATGTGCTTATTTTTAAGTTTTATTTTTAATAAATACTTTTTTTATTTATTCTATAAAATGACTATTATTTTTGAAAATTTTCTAAAATTTGGCTTCATTTGAGAACCAATTTTTATACACACTTGCTAAAATTGTTTTTGTATAACGAAAATTATGGAAATTGGTATCATGACAAGCTTTTATAAGCTTATACAGGTTTTTTGTGAATTAATTAAGACATCATTTATGTTTGTTTATGTTTTTCTAGCTTTTTAGTTTAACTTTAACATTTAAAAACAGATTTAATTTTTATTAACTTATTTTATTGAAGTCGAAAATTTTGTATGCTTGTCAGACTTTTGTCATGCTATTGGAGTTTTTGGCATTAATTTTGTTAATTAAATAACAGTTTCACTTTACGCTTTTGAAGCAATTTTCAAACCTTTACACTTTTGCAGCAATTTTTCATTAAGTATTTTTCAAATTTTCAACTGGAGTAGGCAAAAAACTAATGACAAGAAATAATTTGCCATAATAATTTATTCCATGTTAAACAAGTCATTGAAACTTTAAATGCTAATGGTTCATAAAATGTTGAAAAGTTTGTTATAGCCAAAATTAAAAAAATAATTTATGTCAATTTTACTTACTTTATCATGAAAGGTTATGAAACTAAATGCAGGTACTTTTTAAATGCAATTTTCTGAATGCAATTAAACATTTTCTTACATAGAACTCAATTCTAAAACAAACTGTAACATGTGTACAGCCAGCCAATGTTTGCTAAGCTAATAAAACATCTTGTAAATTGTAATGTATGAAAATGCAAAGACTAAGCCCACTTACATAATTACCAAAACTACCTTGCTCAAAAAATATTTTGTTGCAATTCTACCAACGGTTAGCATAAAACGCAATTTAATTGCATCAAATGATTTTATTGGACTTCTTAAAGTATTTTGTATTGTCACAGCAAGTAATGAAGGGTAACATTTTGCATGTTATGATTTGTATTAAAAATAAATTAGACATTAAAAAATGTTTACTTGTAGATAATCTTGTGAAAATGATTTCAAAAATATCTGCATGTTAGTGAATTACGAACCATTGCCAAACTTGGCTAAGTAGAAAAGTAAACTCCCTGGTTAAATGCTTTTCTGCTGTGCTTTGTAACTTTTGTTCTTTTTGGAGCACCTTAAGAACTAAAAAGGAAAATTATACTGGAGTCCCAAAGTCTTGATGCGATCCCAAGAACCCAGACAAAAATAGTAGCTTGGTATCCCAAACTCTGAACATTCAAAATCATAAAGCCACTTTTTTAAAGAGCATCTTCCAATACATATTTGATGATGTATTAATAAGTTATTAATAAGTTTTAATTGGTTATATAGTCAATAAAAATATTTTTACAATTTGAAAGTAAAAGAGACAGAAGGATGATTTTTATAATTTTTTTATGTATTTAAATGATGAGCTGTCATAATTTCTTAAACAGCATCAAGAAAAGTTTTTTTTTTCTTTTTATGGTATAATAATTTATTTTTTATATTTTTTTAAGGTCTGTTGCAACCAGTTAGTTTATAAAAAAGATTCTCAGAAAGTTTGTTGCAATAATCATTATGCCATCAAAAACACTACAAGCGACATCTGTTGTGGGGACTCTCTCTATCCTTTTCAAGTTGATTATCAATGTTGTTATGGTTATTATACACATGTTCCAGATGGATATGTTTGTTGTTCAGGAAATAACGGAATTATTGTTGGGATTGGTGACAGCTGCTGCAGTGATGTTCCTTATAGCATAAATGGAACTAAAGTTTGTGTTTGTGGCAACCTTTATGACAGGTTTAAATTTTTCTAAATAACTTTGTAATTTATCTCATAACATTATAAGTGGTTTTTTATTTTTTTTTTGTTAAATTTTGTTTATAAAGTTATAATTAAACAAAAGGATGTATTATAAACATAGGTTATAGGTAAACATATGCATCTCATAAAAAGATAACAATAAAACATAATCTCATATAAATATTTTAAGATGACAAGTAAATGTACACTGCACAAATAATACTATAGTATATGGTATTAGTTTATAAAATAATTCAATAGACTGCAATTTATTGTTTAATTTTTAAGTGATAAAAATTGAAAAAATGTTGCAATTTTTTACAATTAAAATTTAAAAATATAATTTTTCTATTATAAATATGATTTCAATTTTCTATATTATTTATAAAAGCCTTATTTTTATTCTTTAGACAGCCAACAGCTATCAAATGTTGTGGAGGGAAAACAATTTCAATGCAAGATGTTTGCTGTGGTGATGAAATTCAAGGGGTTGGTTATGGTTTTGATCCTTCAAAAATGTGTTGTGGCACAAAATATTTAGTTTCTCAAAATACACTCTGCTGCACTAATAGCTTTGGAGAAGTTCAGGTGTTGCTTGGTTGTTGCTTTTAATGTGTTTTTTTTTATTTTTTTTTGTTTAGTGTTATAAAATGATCTCTGTGATTTAGATTAAAAATATTAATTTTAAGCTAAATTATTATTTTTGTTATTAGGCATATATCTTCAATTCTTCAGCATCCTTTGATCAACATAAATGCTGTGGTACTACCTATATAAACTCTACTGAACTATGCTGTAATTATGTTGGATATAACAATGTGACTGATATTTGTGCTAACCTCAGCACTTATGGTGTTACTGGGTGTGGAAATGGTACTAGTTGTTTACGTTCTAATAAAATGTCCTTATGTGACAATTGTAACTTTAATAAATCAAATTATTCATGTTACATAACTATACCTGACTATGACCCAATAATCAGTTCATTTCAATCCAACTTATGTCCATCAGACTTTACAGAGATATTAAACAATAGTCAAAATGCATCAATATTAACATTCATTGATAACCATCTAATGCCTCATACGAAGTACGAGTATTACATTGTTGTGTTTAATGATGCAGGAAATGCTAGTAGTGCTTTAAACATGTCTATAACTGAAATGGGTCAACCTGAGAACCTTGAGGCTCCTGTTCCTACTGTTTTATCATCTGATAAGATATTTGTGATATGGTCTTTACCGAATAAACCCAATGGCCAAATTTCAGAATATATTCTCTATAGGTTGAAGTGGTCTACTAAAGAAGAGCGACTAGTTTATCGTGGTTTACAACTTTCATTTTTAGATATGGATGGATTGGAGCCATATACTGGTTATTTATATATTTTAAGTGCATGCACTGTCAGCTGCACTAATATTTCTGCCTCTGTTCTTGCATATACAGAGGAGGCTATTCCTGTCGGTGTCCAAGCTCCATTATTACAAGCTATATCTTCTAATTCTATACAAGTGAATTGGAGTACTCCAACATATCCTAATGGAAAAATTATTTTTTATAATGTGACTATTCTAGTTAAAGACATATATAGGTCTTTGATTCCAAATGATTCTATAGGTGAAATGATGTCTCTCACTGTAAGTGGTTTACTACCATATAATTCATATACTTTTAAAGTCTATGCATGTACATCTATAGGTTGTAGCAGTAGCCCCTCAGCAAGTGCAACTACTTTACAAGCTGCCCCTGAAAGTATACTACCACCTCAGATAACTATTATTAATGCAAGAATGGTAGAGCTTGAATGGAGTCCACCCAAGTCACCCAATGGTATTATTCTTTCTTATGTGCTAAAAAGAAATTTAACTGTTATTTATAATGGTATGCAACTTAACTTAAGCGATGTTAGTGTTCTTCCAGCTACACTTTATATTTATACAGTTGGGGCTTCAACGCTAGGTGGGTATACTGAAAGTAATATAACAGTTGTGCGTACTCCTGAAAGTACACCCCAAGGGATTGCACTTCCTAATTTATATGCTTTGTCATCTAGTTCCATTAATGTATCATGGAGCATGCCTGCTTTATCAAATGGAATTTTAATCTCATATACTGTGTACTATCAAGAGTCAGACAGCTTAATTTTAAAGAAACCTGCTAGTTTAAATTTTTCTGTCTTGATTACCCAACTAAAAACATTTACATTGTACTTTGTGAGAATTGAAGCTTGCACCATTGTTGGATGTGGTTCAAGTGATAAGGCATCAGTAAGAACACTTGAAGAACCTCCTGTAGGTCAACAATCACCAACTCTTTTTGCAAGAGGTACTACAATAGTTGAAATTTCTTGGGTCCAACCTCTTTTTCCTAATGGTATAATTTTAAATTATCAAGTTGAAAGAAGATCATCAATGGTATCATATATAATCTATGTTGGATTAAGAACTGACTATATTGATACACAGCTTACTGCTTACACAGAGTATGAGTACCGTGTGCGGTCAGTCAATAGCAAAGGAGAATCCATTAGTGAATGGAGTAAAGTAAGAACATTTGAAGGAGTGCCTGAAAATGTGCAGCCACCTTTTATTGAAGTGTTGAACAGTTCATCTATCTTTGCAAAATGGGATCCACCAACCACCATAAATGGAATACTTATAGAGTATTCACTACAAATTCGTTTATTTAGTCAGCCACAGTTAATAGAAGATATAAGATGTTGCATTAAACCTTCTGTGACAAAAGTTCAAGTTGATGGTCTTCTTCCCTTTACTAGGTATTGTATTTTTATATTCCTTTCTTTTTATAAATGTATTTTTTTTTTACGTTTTTTTACATTTTTACAGCAAATATTGTTTTTTTTGCGAAAAAACGACGGAAAGAGGAGGCTTATATATATATAAGTATATATATATATATAAATATATATATATATATATATATATATATATATATATATATATATATATATATATATATATATATACTTATATATATATATATATATATATATATATATATATATATATATACACTATATATATATATATATATATATATATATATATATATATATATATATATATATATATATATATGCATATATATATATATATATGTATACTATATATATATATATATATATATATATATATATATATATATATATATATATATATATATATATATATATATATATATATATATATATATATATATATATATATATATAAGTATACAATATATGTATATATACTAGGGGTGTTCAATAAAATAGAATTTTAAAAACGTGAATACACAGCAAGCTAAATTTTAGGCAAATATAACGAAAATAAGATTACAAAAAAAAAAAATTGAGATTACCTTGCGCTTAAGTGTCAAAACACCCCCAAAAGTGCCCCAAATAGTACCCAAGTATATATATATATATATATATATATATATATATATATATATATATATATATATATATATATATATATATGTATATATATATATATATATATATATATATATATATATATATATATATATATATATATATATATATATACACACATATATATTTATATATATATATATATATATATATTTATATATATATATATATATATATATATAATATATATATATATATATATATATATATATATATATATATATATATATATATATATATATATATATATATATATATATATATATATATATTGAATTTTGAATTATCATGTGACAATATGCCATCATTAGTTGTATTAGTTTGAAATTTTACCAAAATTTGTCTTGACAAAATCAATATGACTTAAAATGAACTTCAATGTAATTTTACCTATTATATGATGGAGAATTTTATTATTTCATGTGATATGGTGTAAGTAATATTGCATTTAACTAATATAGAACTGGTTATTATTAAAACTTTTGAATTTTGAAATATGTGAATTTTTCTTCGTTGTGGCACTTTTTTTAGCAATACATCACTAATGGGTCATAATGGGGTATGAAATACGGGACATAATGGGGTATTTCTCATTTTACCCCGAATGTTGTCTTCCAAATGGTTCCAAATTTGTGGCTTATCCGCATAGACCAATGACTTTACATAGCCCCACAGAAAGTAGTCTAGCAGTGTTAAATCACAAGATCTTGGAGGCCAATTCACAGGTCCAAAACCATTGACTGTAACCTTCTGGCCATCATCATTTTTGAAGAAGTACGGACCAATGATTCCACCAGCCCATAAAGCGCACCAAACAGTCAGTTTTTCTGGATGTAACGGTGTTTTGACATACACTTGAGGATTATTTTCACTTCAAATGCGGCAGTTTTGTTTGTTGACGTAACCATTCAACCAGAAGTGCGCTTCATTGCTAAAGAAAATTTGCTTATGAAAATCGGGAACAACGGCAATCTCGTTTTGGGCCCATTCGACGAATCTACGCCTTGCTTGATGATCGTTTGGCTTCAATTCTTGCACGAGTTGGATTTTGTAAGCACGCATTACAAGATCCTTCCGCAAAATCTTCCATACAGTGTATAGACACAGATCCAATTCCTGTGCTTGATGGCGGATGGACTCATTCGGGTCTTCCACAATGCTACGCTCTACAGTAGCAATAGCTTCTGTACGCACCGTACGGCGTCTCTGGGGATGCGAGTTATCAATAAGAGTAAACGTGGTGCAAAAACGTTCCATGGTTAATCGAATTAACTGCTCTGATGGGCGATTTTGTCGAGGATAAAATGGACGTAGTGCGCGATATGTATTCTGCACGGAACCATTATTTTCGAAATAAAATTGAACTATTTGCAAGCGTTGTTCAGGCGTGAGTCTATTCATGATGAATTGCCAAACCAAACTGAGAATAAATCATTTGTCACCTGTTAAATCGGTCGCCATCTTGAACAGTAATGCCAACTTAAAGTTCTATACCTCTAAAAAAACACCCTTTATATGGGGAATTCCACGAGAATGGCGGTCATAACATTTGACACTCTTTAAGTTATTAAAAATGAACTGAAAATGGAAATGACTAAAAACTTTCCAAAAATGTGAAATACTATCATAAAATTTAGTATGTACAAGTTACAGAATTCAATTCTTGAACTTTTTTCAAAAATTGCCTCTATGTAGCATGGCAATCATAACGCTTACCTTTTATCAATTCTGAACTAAACAACTTTGTCAGACTTATTGCAGCAAACAGCATGGTAAAAAAAACAAAAAACATTTGGTGTGTGTATTTAGCTTATATTGGTGTTATAATTATTGACATATGATTTGATTTTTAATGCTACACAACTAGGGCATAGTCGGATCCAAGATCCGGATCTGAATACCTAGGTACCGGTGTCCTAAATTTAAGATCTGGACCAGGATCTATTTTGTTCGGGTATTCGGTTTCCAAGTATTTGTACAAAACATTAGTTTTTATGTTGTTAAATCCGCGTACAACAGCTTGTCAATATGTTTACACTTAAAAGCATTACTTTATATCAAAACAATTTTTAAAAAGCCAATTTTAAAATGACTTTTCAAGAATTTACTAGCAATACTCCTGTTTGACAGCATTTCATAAAGTGCAAAATACGCGTCATTATATGAACATTAAGTAAACCTGCAAATGCAAAACCCGTAACGTATTGTAACAATAAAAGGAGGTTGTACTAGTGTGATGCGAAAGCATTTAAAGATAAAACATAAAATAGAATTGCCATTATTACCTACAACAAAAGTAGTCCAAAGTTCATTCCAAAAAGATATCAGAAGTTTTGTACAAACAAAAGATACCATTGCCACTATATTAACAGATCTCATTGTGATTGATGGACTTTTATTTAATACTGTTGCTAAAAGTAAGAGATTATGAGAATTTGCTTTAGCCAAAGGACACAAAATACCTTCAAGTTCAGTTTCTATTAGAAATATTTTACTGGCTCATGATAAAGGCATTAAGACTCAATTGGCATCAGAATTAAAAGAAATAAAAGCTAACAACATGAGATTTAGCTTAATTGCTGATGAAAATACACTTCAATTAAAACGCGTCGTTATATGAACATTAATGTGCACACAAATAAAAGCCTTTTTAATCTTGGTCTTGTACGTGTTGTTGGGTGTATGCTATCTGAAAAAATGGTTGAAATAGTGAGTAAAAGGTTGAGAGAATTTAAACTAAATTTTAGTTATGATATTGTTAGTACAACTACAGACGGTGCATCTGTTATGGTTAAATTTGGACGTTTAATCAAGCCACTACATCACATCTGCTATACCCATGCAATCCATTTGGCAGTAGGGAATGTACTTTATTTAAAACCAGCAAAAATTTTAGACCAGAACGATATTATTGATGATTGTTTGCACAATAATAAAATTGTTTAAAAAATCACCTGTAAAAAATTATGATATGTTGCAGAAGCATGTAAAATTAGAATTAGAACATGAATTTAAACCTATTTAAGACTGCAAGACACGTTAGAACTCATTATTTGATATGATTGATTGTTTTGTCAAGTTAAGCAAATGCTTTAAAATGGCTGTTATCGAAGTGCAGTCTCCAATGACAATATCGTCAGAGCTGCAAATTCCTAAAGATTTTGCTAAGGCTTTAAAACCTGTAAAATTAGGAGCTGAAGCACTTTGCCGTTGAGACTCAAATTTGCTTACTGCAGAAAAAATCTTTAGTTTTGTTTTAAACCAACTACAATCATATGATTCTGACATAAGCAAGGACTTATATGAAGCATTAAAAACAAGAACTTTAAGCATAAGAAATCCTACTTTGATTCACCTTATGGAATATTAAAACAAACCTAGTTTATTATTATCTGGTACTTTAGATGCTTTTGGAGTAAAGCCAAAAAAAAAGCAGTTATATTGTTAGCTAAAGATCTTTTACTAAATCTTTTACCTTAAACAGTCGAAGAAGAATGTTTAGAAGATAGTGAAGTTGATTTTGAAAACACAGTAGAAGAAAATTTTGATATCAAAATACAGTTAGAAAAAGTTATACAAAGTGAATTAAAACAAGATTTCATTAATAAAGATATCAACATAAACTTTCTCAATAAAGAGTTTTCTGTCTTTGATTCGACAAAAAAAACGTACTTCAAATTTAGAGACTTTATTTCAGTGTTTAAAAACTATTCAACCAACATCTGTTGAGTGAAAGAGCTTTTAGTGCGTGCCGATTGTTTGAAACCAAACTTAGGAGTTGCTTAAATGATAACACTATCAATACCTCATGCTTCTTAAAAAGTTACTATAAAAATAATAGAAGTGATAAAAATTGAAACTAAAATTGCAAATATGAAAAGCTACAAAAGTTTTTCACACAATTTCACACAATTCTTAAAATTAATAAAATCTCTTTGTGTGAAATAGTTTTTTGTTTTGTTTTTATGATGAAGTTGGATCCGGATTTAGATCCGGATCCAAATCCCAAATACCTGGGTAGGATCCGGAACCGGATCCTGATTTTTTAGCCAGATCCGATATGCCCTATACACAACAGAAGTGTAAATAAGTGGCATAACATGTTTATACAACATTAAAACCATGCAATGGTATGATAAAATGATTTTTTCAAGTTACTTTTTTGCTTAAAATCATTTTTAAATAGTTAAAAGAAAGAGTTATGGAGTTTAGTATGTGTTTTCATAACTTTTTGTTT
>NC_061160.1:9224568-9254568 GCF_022113875.1 Hydra vulgaris | reverse complement strand
CGAGTTCCGTGTGGTTGCCTCCACTTTTATTGGTTCTAGTTACAGTCCATGGGTCTTAGTTCGTCTTCCTGAAGCTCTTCCTAGTGGAATACCAGATTTAATAATAAGGCCTTTAAATGATACAACTAGTTTAGAAGTGTTATGGGATGAACCAACCTCAGGTAATGGAATTATTACAAACTATGTTGTTTTTGTTGATACAATCAAAGTTTATGAAGGTATTTCAAGAAGAACAATACTGCGAAAAGTTTTGTCATTTACTAATTACACATTTCAGTTAAAGGTTTGTAATTCTGTTGGCTGTGTATTTGGTTTAGAACAGATATATACAACAGGAGATATTAAATTAAATAGTATTCCTAAACCAGGAATACTTTTTATAAATGCATCAGTCATTCTTTTAAGTTGGATACCTTTGGACAGGTTTAATATCAGCTCATATCAAGTGATCAGAGAAAGTTTATCACTTTTAAGAAATAAGCGATCTGTCAGTGAAATAATCATATGTTCTTTAAACATCACATCTCAATCAACTACTACTACTTTTCAATGTACTGATACATCTGTAAAACCATATCAAAAATATCGCTATCGTATTTATGGATATAATGATCAAACAATAATAGAAAGTGATTGGGTTGAAGTCACAACTGCTGAAAGTGTTCCAGAGTATGTTTTGAAACCTAATTTAACTGCATTAGTAGGCCCCAGTGTTTATATACAATGGTTTGTACCTCCTATACCAAATGGGTTGATTCATCATTATGAAGTTGTTAGGAATGGTTCATTTATTATTAGTACATTTATGCTATCATATATTGATATCAATATTCTACTACCCAATATGCAATATGAGTATAAAGTAAAAGCATGTACAAATGTTGGTTGCACCCTATCCCCCCCATCAAATATCACAACACTAAGTTTAATTGCAGGAATAATTTCACCGCCATTTTTAACAGTTATAAGCTCTTCAATTATAAAAGCAGAATGGCTAACACCAAATAACTTATCTATTGATATTGCTAAATATCGTTTATTTATGAATAAACAGTTTACTCCCATATTTGAAGGCTATGCATTTGTTTTTACTGTTGTAGATCTGAAACCTTTTACTAGATATTTGTTCAATATTGCAGCATGTTCTTATATAAACTGTTTTATTAGTATCACAGTTGACGCATTCACAAAAGAAGCTCCTCCAGAATATTTACGTGCTCCATTTTTTGATGTTCTTGGAACACATTTTATTGAAGTGCGATGGACTGCTCCTTCTAAGCCAAATGGCATTATCTTATTTTATATTTTGAAACGTGATAATCTTGTTTTATACAATGGTACTGGTCTGAATTATATTGATTACAATATTTATCCAGCTTCAATATATAGTTACAAAGTAATTGCTTTTAATTCAGTTGGTTGGGTGGAAAGTAAACTAGCTTTTGTAAAAACTTCGGAGGAAACTTTCTCTGCTCCTTTACTACAAGCCATTTCATCTAACGAAGTAAATGTAACATGGTTACCATGGTTACCACCAAATGGTTCTAGTTTGTTAATAACATCATACAAAATTATGTATGCTGATATTGAATTCAATGTTGGTATGGTGTTTCAATACTTAGCCAAAAATCTGACACCATATACAAAGTATGATTTTCAAATAAAAGCATGCTTCAAGTCAGTCACAGATACACAGTCAGGGGGCTGTGTGACTAGTGCAACAGCTACAATAACAACTTTAGAAGCATCTCCTGAAAATCTAAGGGCTCCATACTTTTTCAGCGAAGAAATTCGTAGTAATAGTATTATTGTGCGATGGGATTACCCACTCATACCAAATGGTGAAATTATGTTTTGCGAACTATTTAGAAAGAGAAATGATATCATTCAATTGTATAAAGGTCTATCAACATTATATCTAGATAATTCATCTAGCGTTGTTCCAAATACTCGCTATGAATATAAAGTATCTTGTAATAATAGCATTGGTGGGATTTCTAGTCTTTGGTCTGCTGTATCTACAATATCTGCTGATGACACTATTTTATTGATTGTTACTAATAAAACTGCAACTTCTTTTGCTTATGAAATTATACTTACAAGCCAACTTATGTCTCCAATAAAAACATATTTAATTGAGATTAGAAATTTTAAATTTAATATAACTACAACTAATCAACAAGGAAATGTTTCTGACCTAAAACCATATACAGAGTACACAGTGCGCGTATATGGATGTAATGAAGTTGGGTGTTTAGTGGGCAAATTTATAACATTCCAGACTGATTCTGCTGCTCCTCAAGGCTTTGATTTTCCTCCTGAACTTGTTTCTATGACTTCTCGTGAAATTGAAATTAAATGGTCAGTGCCAAAGTACCCAAATGGAATAATTATTCAGTAAGACTTTAATTTTATAAGAAACTAAAGAGTAATAACTTTTGAAATCATTTTTGTTCATGTTTTTAATTATTTTTAGATATAATGTACTTTTATACCATCCTTGTCCTCAGCTCTCCAACCAAATAAATTGTGTAGTTGAATCCAATATATTTTCTTCTGGTATATTACAGACATATAAGCTAAAATATTTAACCCCGTTCACTGAATATGAAATTAAAGTAATTGCGTTGAACTCTATGGGTAGTACTAGTTCTCAAGTACTTAAAGTCACTACAGAATCAGAAGGTATTGTTAATAAGTTGTATCTATTCTTATAGTTCTGAAAACTTTGAATTTTGAGTAAGCTTGCATTAATGAAGTTTTTTATTTATTGTATTCGATTTTCATTATTGTTTTGATAATGTTCAAACTACTTTTTATTCTAGTCCCTGTTGTTCTTCAGCAACCATTAGTTTATCTAGCTAGTAACGACCAAAGTACTATTATTGTTTCATGGGCTAATGTATTTGATTTACGCAGTAGATTAATTGGATATTTTGTTACAGAAAATAACCTATTAGCATACAGTGGAACAAGTGCAACGAACTTGACAAGACCGAATCGCCCCCCTGCCTGTGAGTTTTAACATACTACAACTTACTCCAAGCATTATTTGCTTTTATATATATATATATATATATATATATATATATATATATATATATATATATATATATATATATATATATATATATGTTATTTTCATATATTTTAGATTATTCATACGTGGTTACAGCTGAAACGTTTGTTAATAATACTCCAGTTAAAATTTCCACCTCAAGCGTAGGCGTATTAGTTGGCAACATCCCGACAGTCGTCCCGACAACTATCACAACAACCGGTGCAATTACACCGTCAGGTTTGTATTTTTTATGTTAATTTTTGATCCATTATGTAATTTAAGTTCTACTTTTATTTACAGTACTTTTTATATACTTCAGCTGGATTGCAGAGTAACAAAATAATGTGGTATCAGACTGTATGGTTTCTAGCTTTATGTGCATTTGTTTTTGTTCTTTTCGTATTTGTTATTATTGTTTGTTGTTGCCGTGGATACAGAAAAAACAAGTCTGTGTACGTCCGAGAACGTCAGCCATTGCCTATGAAATTTAAGTACAAGTCGCGAGCGTCTTCGTTAAACGAATTTACGAGTCCAGAATGTCGCAGACAATCAGGTTTTGTAAGTAAAATTTATTGTTTATTCGATTTCATATTTCTGTATTAGATTTTATGCATTTTGTTCAGAATTTATGGAAACTACATGTAGTTTTTATAAAAAGTAACATTTGTTTTAAGCATTTATGGAAAATACATGTATTTTAGTAACAATGAAAAACTTTTAAAAATTATTGTAAGGGTTCAATAAAAATATAGGAGCGTTGCAGTGACGTACCAATGAGTCGCAATTCTACACCGAGACGTGGTTATTTTAAGGAAATTAACTCCGAAAGAAATAATAACTATTGTGATGACGATCTTATATGGCATATGGAAGGCAGTAGAAGAGATTTAGATTCAGGGCTGGTAAATCAATATTTTACTTTATTCTTTTTTTATTAGTAAACAATTTCAACTATTTGTGTTACTATTGAAAAAACTAATCTCATCCATTAAAATTTTTTAAAATTATTTACAGTATGATGATTTTGATCCGGTGAACTTTGAAAATGAATTTGAAGAACAACCCATCAGAGATCGTACATTCACAACGAATCGCCAATCGGAAAGATTTATACTTCCAGATACTAGACTTTAAAATAATTTATTTATTTATATTTTTTTTTTACTATAATAGGATTAATAATTTATAGAGATTTCAAAAGAAATATTTATTTACATTTCAAAGTAGCCATTGATATTTTTTAACAATTTTTTAACTTGGATATTTAAATCACGCGAGAGTATCAACATAATAATTGTAAATTTTTCAGAATATATTTATAAATTTAAAATATTTGTTTTACTTTACATTTTAATCTTGTTTATATACATTGTATATGATTATTTTACTTTATTTTTTTGTTTGTTTTATATTTTTGAGCTAACTTTCATTTATGTAACGATCAGATTTATCTTTTATGGTTTAAATAAAAGTTTGTTCAAAAATCGTCTCGCTGATCATTACATATTTTTGTAATGATCAGAGTTAGCGAACAAAAAATTAAAAAAGCGACAAAGAAGTAGAAGTAAAATTCTTAGTTAAGTATTTATTTAAATACGGTTATTTGTAAGTACTTCTTGGAGCGTCTTAATGACACAGGCACACAAAAAAAAGTTTATAAATATATATATATGCAAATAATAAAGAAAAGGTTTGCCCTAAAGTATCTGTTTTATCCTACAATACAAAAGTACTTTTGAGTCTGTTTTATTCATTTATTTTTCTTTACTTAACTTATTTAGATATAGGTTTAGTAAAAACAATTACTCTATAATATACAATTACTCTAAAATATATTTATTATTTTAGAACAAATTTTTAGTTAAATTATTTAAATGGGTCCATTATGAAAGATTTAAAAAAAAGAAGGTTAGTTAATTGTAAAATTTTAGACTCTTACAACAGAAAAAACTTAGTTCTTAAAATACAATAATATAAATATTATAGCTTGATATTTAAAACTTGCAATTTCTGACTGAAAATCAGAAGAATCTAAATCTGTAAATCTGTGATAAATTGTGTAAATCTGAGATATGTTTTTTTGTCTTAAGTTCATCCACTGAATTTTTAGAAAGTGAACACCCACAGAGGAAGTCGAAATCGGAGGATACAGCAGACATAACCTCAAACAGCCATTCAACTGTCTTTCTCTAATTTTTTAGTAATCTCTGTTGCAAGATTTTTTCCGATTTTTGGTGACATTCAATGAAGTAAACAAAGCTTTCCTAAATTGTACAGGCTTTATTATTGATGCGGACATACCTAATTATTTGGGTCATCTGCTTTTTATGGGAGAAATCTGGAGTGCAGTCAAACAAAACAGAGAAGTATTTAGCTTCTTTAATTTAATGTTTGACAATATTTCTTTTCTGACTTTCTACCCAAGTAACTCATTCAAATCATTTTATATTCGAGGAGAAAAATAGGACGTTGTAGTTTTCTTTGCTTTAACAGATGCAATGTGTTCAGCCACTAAAGGATAATAATTGCTTATTAGTTCAATCAAGTTCAGAAAAATGACACAGTTTTATTGACCAATGACTTCTGTTGTACCCCGAAGGGCAAGATTGTTTGTGGCGCAGAACAAAATTACATCAACAACCACTTTCAAGATGTCTCTCCACTTTTTCATTTCTCCATTGATAACTCTCTGTTGATCAGAATCCATGGTCTTTCCTAGAGGTTTTTTTTGAGAGTTTTTGAATCAGAATAGCATCTTTGGTGTTAATTGCTGTTTTCATGTTCAGGAACTCTTGAGTTTAGTTTTTTCTAGTCACAAAATCCTTTTGAAATTTCTGAGAAATTGTTGGTTTTTGCCATTGAAAATAACAAACAGCAAAAAAAAAAAAACAATTAATCTTTTTTATTGCTGTACAGCAACCAATGGCGAAACAAACTTTTCACTATTAGGATGAATTTAAATGATGCGGTTTAAAGTTATGGGTTTTAAGTAAAAACAAAGTGGATAGAGGTTTGTATAAACATCAACTGTGATGTTGCCAAAAAAATGGTAATTTATCAAGGCTTTCTAAAACTCTTACATGGTTGCTATGAGCGTTGCTAGGGACAGAAAATTCTACAACTTTAAAATAAAGTGTTTTTTTAAATATTAATAATTTTTTTTTACAAAAACAAAAGTCTTTTTAGATTTCTTTGGTGTTTAAAATATCTAGAAAGTATGTTTGTGAAAAATCGAAAAAATGAAGATTGTTTATAGATGTACCACCTAAGGCCTGTTTTGATTTCTAATATTTTGATTTCTAATAAACGGAGGGAGTAATGAATTTTAACTACGTACAAGCAGAATTTCCCAGAAGGAAACGAATGGTTTTTAAAGCTGGTTACACCCTTAACTTTAAAAAAGAAATATAAACATGAATCACTTATTAAAACTGATCCTCAAAAAGATTTCCGATTAAACCATTATTATCCCAATGTTTCTCCTCCGATCTGTCTCATTGTTTCATATATGATTATTTTTTTCATATGTAAGTATTATTTGTTTCATATGTAAGTATTTTTTTATAAATAACTGCAATGATTTGTTGGTCTATCATCAAAACCTTTTAAATCTAAATTAATTTATGCTTTTATACAGAACAAGAATACAATTCTACTGTAACAAAAACTCGCATTTTTTAACAAATTTTTTATTATAGTTTCAGTAGAATTTCATTCCTTATACAAGTTTTTCAATAATGTGATGTGTATAATGTACTTTGTAGAATCGAAAGTTACGACAAATCAAATTAATAATGATTATTATCAAATTGATTATTATATTAAGTTTTTATTTTTATATGTGAGTTTATCTTTCCTAATTTTTAATTCTGGTTTATACTAAAAGATTTTTTCCTTTAGTTATAAGATGAAGTTTTTTTGCTGATAATAAGTAAAACATGTTAAACAGGGAAGGTGGGTCTTAATATACTTGGGGTGGGTGTTCAATTTTTCAAAAATTAAACGTTGTTTACCGTGTATTAAGTACCAAGAGTACTTTTACTTACCTTTCTTAAAGTCACTGTGTGAAAAAAACTGACAACAACAACAAAAAAACATTTTATATTGATATTTGACTTTTACAATAAAATATTTGACTTATTTTACAGGGATTGATTAAATATATATATATATATATATATATATATATATATATATATATATATATATATATATATATATATATATATATATATTGGATGTTTTTAAAACTGCATTTTAGTATTGCAGCATTTATATCATCGGGAACTCGGCTCATCACATTCGTTTGTAACACAGCGTCTTTTGATACATTCATCAAATTCTTTTGAACATTCTTCTGCTTCAGTTTTGCTATGACATTCTTTTAATAAAGTCGTACACTACAACGTAAAGTATAGAAAACTAATTTTAGAGTTTCTAATATAGTAAATTTAAATCAATAGTTATGTACTTAAATTTATTAGATAATAAATTAGTTGAAAATTAGTAATCAAGTTTAAAATTCAAAAAAAACATTTTAAAGATTTTCCCTATACAGAAGAAGAGAAAGAATGCTTGTTACAAAACAAAATAATAAAAAAATCGGTGGAAGAAGAAGAAACTTTGATGCAAAATATAATAATATGAAAATGATATGACGGAAAATATAAAAGATGTACAGAAAGCACAGGATGAAGCTCAAGAAAACAAATCTAATAAAAAAAAAATCAAAAAAAATATGACGCTAAAAAGGAAGACATATCAAAAGTCAATACTACATTCAATAAAGTATATGCCAGAGGAAAATCTAACACCTTTGGAATATTTCAAATTGTTTGTTGACGACAAAATAATTCATGATATGATATTTCAAACAAATTTATATTCGGTACAAAAAGCAGGAAGTTCCATTAACACTAATAAAAATAAAATTGAAAATTTTTTGGCTACTCATTTGTTGGCTGGTATCGTACAAATGCTATCTTATAGAATGTTCTAGGCACATGAGACACGATATGTGCCTAGAACATTCTATAAGATAATTTTCAAAATAAAAGTGATGAAAAATTATTCAAAACACAGCTATTCATTGATGCATTTGTTTCTATTTTGAGCAAAATAGAACCAGATTAATACAATGCCGTAGATGATTTTGTTGTACCATTTAAGAAAAGAAGTTTGCTGAAGCAATATTTAAAAAATAAGCCCTACAAATGGGGAATAAAAGGATTTGCCGTTATGGAGCTAGTGGTATATATACAACCATATATGTATTAAATAAACACATATAAATAAGTAAATATATTATAAATATATTTACACATTTGCATATTCTAATACGCACAGACATAAATATAAAAACAGGTTCGTATACGCATACAAATATAAAACAGAAAGATAAGGAGTAGAAAAAAAGGTAACAAAACAGGTTTAAAAATAGGGAAAAGCTAAAAACTTTTATAATTTAAAAAAATAGACAAAATTATTTAAAGAATAATTTAAGACAGTGATAATGATGTGTTAAAAATTTATTGAGTGTTTTTATGGAGAATAAATTTTTTGTCATTAGCATTTCTAGAAATGTTTAGAAGATTTATTTTTATTAAAAGTGAGGGAGAGTTCCATTAAACGAGAAAAGGATGTCTAACAAAAAGTTTACTTAAAAATATGGTGTTCCAAAGAACACAACATTTACGTGAGTTAATTATAAAATGGTCTTCTGGTCCATTTAGGAACAAAGAAAATATTTAATGACATCTAACTTGCTGAATTATCTTTCACCTTCAGATGTTGAAACGGGCAATATCAAAAAGATTATAAGTGAAACATATATTCGCGGAAATATTGAATAACTTTGCATAAACTTCATTTAGAAGTTTGACAAGCTTTTCGCTCGCTAAAATATTTCTTTTTACGGAAAAATAATGCCCAACTTCATCAGAAAATTCATTTTTACATTAGTCTTCTGGGTAAAGTTTTGCCAGGTTCTAAATATTTAAACCTAGTTCTTCGTCTGTTTGAAAGTTCTGTGAAGACTAATAAACGAAAAAGTTTCAATTTCTCGTTTTCCAGGACTTGAAACTATAATTTCTCTTTTTGTGAAGTCAATTGCTTTTGTTGGTTAGGAAACCTTTGTCTATTAAATTCTAATACTCAGAGGAAATATTAAAAGTGCTTTCATCTTAAGTTGAACGTATTGAAATTACTTTTAATCCCATGAAACATCTTTACAACACAATCTGCTGCTTTTTTTACCATCTATGTTTGTCCATTATCATTTATTTTTTGTAGACTTTCCTATTTATTCAATGATACGCTCGAATATGGAGAATTTATACAGCATATGCGAAAAATCCTGAATAAATCCGGCTTAATTAGATCAAATAGAGAAGTACCATATATACTGTAGAAGGAAGATAGACACTCCTATATCTCCTAATGTTTAGTCCAAATCTCTTTATGACAGAAGTGTTTTTAAAGATAAGAATGGGTTTCATAATTTCCTTAAAAATCCTCTAAAGGTTTTCTACTAAATGTCAAGTCATTAACTGGTGCTCTAACTGATAGAGGACAAACAAATCATCACTGCACATAAACTGTGAAGACAACAAAATGTTCTAATTTTCTTTTTACCTTGCTAGTAGCCATTTCATTTTTTGGAAAATATTGCTTGATCTGTTCAGGCACAATCTTCAGAGTATAAATCAGTTTACTTATCTACACTGCATTGTAAAGGACATGCAAAGGTATATGTAAAGGATGTAAAGGATGACATGACATGTAAATAGACATGTAAAGGATGCGCATCTTGAAGTTTTCTTTTGATTCAGATCTCTTAGTTATTAAAGGCAGAGAAAACTCAACAAACTTTTTTTAGTCACCATGCGTGAAAAATTGTGTAAAAACAAATTAAATTGAGCTATTTCTTGCTAGCGTTCGTCTTCAATAGATATTATTTAAGGGAAACAATATTTTGTTTGTTCATCTGATGATAGTTGAGGCAAAAGTTTTTTTTATAGTTATAACTATAAGTTTACTACATCTCATTTGTAAAAATTTGCTTTTTTTTATTAAGTGTATAATATAATGAATGCAGGTAAAACAAATGATTATATGGCTTACCTTTAGAAGTTCAAATTATTTAGAAGTAGTTTACTATAAGAAAATTCCTATAAGAAAACCAGAAAAAGACATAATCTAATTCCTTTTTTAGAGACACACATGCAGCGGCTCACTGTCGTGAAAATGTATATCATTACAGTGTAGTTGTGTATTGAAAGAACTTTATTTTAATATCTGATATTGGTATATTAGCCATACCAATATATTATAGCATTATATAAAAACATATCTATACTTAATTAGTTAAGTTTATCTGTATTTAATGCAGTTTTATTGAAAACCGAATCTAAAACATTATCCTTAAGACTTCCATTCTTTTACAGGTTTTTTTAGTTAAGCTTTACTTGATGTCTCTAAGAACTTTAACAGTTGAGCTAATTGCGGAATTAGGAAAATCGCCAAGAGGTTTTGTTCCGTCGGCTTATGACACAAGAATTTAATATCGGTCAACCTTTTCTTTGGAATCAAAAGTGTCAATAAGTTTTCCATTGTAATGCACGAGCATTTTGAGCAATAGTATCCAATTTCGTTTATTCTTTAAACTTATTCAAGGTACAATAATGGTTCTTAGTTATGGGCTGTTAATAAATTTAGACAAAGCTTGTAAGGGTCACCTCCACATACTGTTAGAAGAGAGGACACAATGGCATTAGGTTTGATAGATAACATTGCTATGGTTGTTACGGATACTGCATAAAACAGGATATTTCAAAATATTATTTATTTTATTACTAGGTGACCTTCAGAGTACCCATGCTTACCCAGCTAGCAGATATACGTTGATAAAACGTGAAAACAATGATGCTTGTGGCTCGATATTTTGTTATATAAGAAAGAGAAATATATATCAGCAAAATAAGTCACCATAATTAACTGAAATATTTAGATGAATTATAATTCCTATAAATTATACAAATATATATTTCTATATCTGCTTTTTCTTGATGCAAACACAACGTTGATCCACTATATATATTCCAACGTTATTCTAATATATACGGGGCAACGTTGAACAATGTATATAATTCAAATTTAATCCAAGCACATTGGAGTTACGTTGGGCTATAAACATTTGATCAACGTTGATCTCTTTACATTGGATAAACGTTGGGTTTAGATCGGAAAAATAACCTTTTTTTGCGATTATATTTACATACGGTGGACCAATGTAATTTTCCTAACTATTTTTAATCACGCAGTTGTTAAGGTTTTTATTATTATAAAAATGATAAAACTAATATTGGATCAACGTTTTAATTGCATTGGAAAAAAACAGCCGACGTTTGCAATATATTTACATACGTTGGCCCAACGTAAGTGTGCTAGCTGGTAAGTTCACTCTAAAAAAGAATCTATACAAATCCGCAATTAATAGATATATATAAAATATTTCTATGCTAGTTTTGCGATTAAACCAAATGTTTGGCCATTTTATAAACTCATCAGTGTTACTTCCCTGAAAGATACTAATTATCTTTCAGGTAAGTTATTAATAAATTCAAAGAGAATAATTTTTTTTTTTACGTGGATAATTTTACAATATATGGGGAGCCCAATTGCAAAAGGCGCTCAGTTTGAGTAAACTGATATTAACAAAATAACATAAAACTAAACTACTTTTAGTTGCGCATCAACAGAAATTGATGTTTCCTTTGTCCATTTTTAGGACCAAAAATTTTTAAATTGGTTCAAAATATAAATAGATAATAAATTTCAGTATATAGAATGTGGAAATAAATTTAACTCAAAATTTTTATTTTTGTGACTTAATACGTTTTGCATGTAAAATACATTCAAATTTAAACCATTAACAATAAAATGAATTCAAAAATAGGGGAGAGTGGGACAACATGATACATGGGGCATTATGAAACATTGTAATTTTGGAGGCATTTTATGAGTTGTGATAACCGCTTTTATATAGTGAAGCAGTTACTACTAAAGCTATGTTTTGAAAAAATATTATATCATTTGGCATCATTAATTCTGCGAGGGGTTGAAATTTGTGTTTTTTTGATGACAAAGTAATTTATTAGTTTTTAAAGCTCATAAGTTTTAAGATATTTTATTCAATGTGTCTATCGGTAAGTAACATTATTTTGTAAACTGCAATCCATAAGCTTTTTCTTTATTAAACAAAATCATAGAAAAAACAAGTTAATAATAAAAATAAAGCGATTGTTTTCTATTAGCAAGTATGGGGTAACTTGAATCAGCATTTGTGGGGGGCCCTAAAATTGTAGAGTAGCACTCCATTGTGTCAAAAACAATTCTGAAAATCATTTCTTTTAATATTCAACATCAATTTCAAAAGATTAACGTAAATATAATACATAGAGATCCAATTTCAATACAAAGCCGTTATTTATTGACGCATAAAAATGACACTTAAAACGATATATTATCTGGTCTTCAAGGTACCCCATGGTTGGGGCACCTTGAAACAAATTTCTAATTTTACTTTAACTAGTCTCACAAGTTTACCTGTTATGTTTTGGTAATTAATAGAATTCATTTTTTGGGTATAATTTTATTCTACAAATATAACTAATCGCCTGAAAAAAAGACGTAGTTAAAAATTTAATACAAAGAAAAAACCATGTGTGTCATGGTGCCCCCCACTCTCCCCTAATATTATTTTGTGTATTAAGTACAAAATTTTTTTTAACAAAAAAAATTATATTTTTGCCGTAAAAGCTTTTTTGTTATTTGATATAAGTGTCTTTATTAGTAAAAATCAATAAGGAAATTCTTTTTCATAATTTTTTTTTATTTGAAACACAGTATTTATTTTATATCTCCCAATCTGATTTCACCAAATTAACCCGATGGGCAAATCTAATGTAGCATTTTGAGACTAATTAAATTAAACCGCACCAAAAACAATATTATTCATGTTTAGTAAGTGCAATAATGTTACCTCACGAAACAATGGTGCTCCAGAACCTTCTTCTTCATCTTCTTTATTTTCGCTTTTGCTGTCGATGTAATCGTCATTAATATATTCTAAAAAGTAATAAAAATAGCAATATGTCATAGAAAAATCCATAAGGAACAAGTAGTTTTTATAAAAAAAAATTTATTTAAAAATGAATGTTCATCTATTTTATTGTATTTTTTCAATTTTATTTACAGACAACTTTCCTATAACGCTGTTACAACATGAATCTCCATATAACGAGTGAAAGTTAGAACTGCTTCCCTATAACGTGATGTGATCTCCATACAACGCGGTTTTCGTAAGAACTTTTTCCAACGCATTATTTACATTATTTACGCAAAAAAGAAAACGTAAATCATTTGCCAAGTATTGCTCCAAATAATTTTTATTAAAATTAAGCAAAAAGAAAATTTATTTGTCCGATTTTAGAATTCGCCCTATGAGTGTTTATAATACTTACTTGACGTTTTGTCTCCATACCTATACGGGTATTTCTTTTTTTCTCAGTTGGGATTACGTAATAAACAATTATAAAACTATAAGTAATTTCTTTTAATTTAGTTTGTGCTTAAATGTGTTAAGTGACATTATACAAATGTTTTGGTTTGTATAAATTAAGTTACTAGAGCTTTAGAACATTAAATATCATATAAATACATTAGTAAAGTTTTTTATTTTCTGTAGAAGTTATTCAGGTAATAAAAAAAAAATTATGTCCATATAAAATTTATAACTCCCTTAAATTAAGGGGTTTAAAATCATGAGAGCAACAAGTTGATAAAATATTTTTTGTACTATTATCAACAAGACTTATTCATTGATAAGCTTTAAGTTTCAAAGTATAATCTCTCAACGTTCAAAAAACCATATAAAGTTTTAATCCCTTTATTTTAAGGTGGGGGGGGGGGGGGTTAAAATTTTATATACTCATTATTATTGGTTTAAAACTTTATATGATCAATATTATTGGTTTTTTAGTAGGGTGTGTCAATTTTTATGGTAAAATGCACTTTTTTAAAGATAGAAAAAAGAGTACCGCCAACCTACTTTACTCCACCCATTACTTTGCACCACTTTTGAAAAGTTTTTGTAGTTACCTAGATCTAATAGAAATATTGATTTTTAAAAACTATTTGTTTTTTTCTTGTTAGTTGGACTATTATTTTAGTTTTTGTTCGCTATGCAAGTTGGTAGAAGGTTGAGAGCCTCTAATAAATTAGTTATACATAATTTTCTAGACAAGTACTCATGTTGTTGCATATTAATCAGATTATTCATTATTAAGTGGTCCAAAGTTTTTTTGTTACAAAAATTATTCAAATGAAACACTGCAAATATGCTTGGATTTAACAAAAAAAGGAAGACTCAGTCAACGTGCAGCTTCAAATTATTTTAAAATACTAACAAAAATAATAATTAATAAGCTAAAGCAAAAGAATTTGATGAGTTTTGGTAAGCAAACTATTTTTTTAAGACATGAAGAAGAGTCGTTTGTTTCATATATTGAATCCATGAGTGATTTTGGTTTTCCATTGACTCAGATTTGAGATTACAGCAAGTTGCTACTTAAACAAAATAAATAAAAAAATTTAACATTTTTTAAATATTGTTCCTGGCAATGATTGAGTAAAAAGTTTTTTAACACGATACCCCAAACTAAAGGAATGTTTTGCGGCAAATGTGAAAAATGAAAAGTGATATCTTGAAGAAGTATTAGGTATCCAAAAAAAGTTTGTAATTTTTTAAAGTCAAGGAATTTCTTAATGATGTGTGGTGCAGCTGGTGAATTGCTGCCACCTTTTGTTTTGTATAAGACCACTCAAATGTGGGATACATAAACAGAGTTAGGCCCAAAAAATTGTCGTTTTCAAAGTACTAAATCAGGTTGGTTTAATTCACTTACTTTTAATAATTGGTTTAAAAGTCTTATGTTGCCAAAACTGAAAAAGTTAATAGGTAAAAAGGTTCCCATTGCTGACAATTTATCTACTCACTTTAGTGTTACTGTATTTTAAAAGTGCAGAGAAGAAAACATTGCGTTTGTATGTTTACCTCCCAACAGTACAGATATAACACAACCTTTAGATGTTGCCTTTTTTAGACCAATGAAAATGGCATAGAGAAAATTTTTTGTTAGTGGAAACGAACGTCTAAAGATTTAAGTTTTAGTGTCTTACCTAAGGAGTACTTTCTTTCGCTACTAAAACAAGTCCTTGGTTTTCTAGAATCAAATATTAAAAAAAGTCTTTAAAGTGGTTTACCCTTGAGATGTGCAACCACTACTTGATAAAATTTATAATAAAAAAATAAAGGCGTCAGCCATTAGTTTGTCATTCTTGGATGGTCTCAAATTGACAAGAATTTCAATTGTGACAAAGCCAAAATTAGCTAGAAAAAATTAGTTGTCATACCAGCTGGAAAAAGCTCATTTGAAGTTACTTGATTATGGAGTTACTTGATATGGAGCTAGATTTAATTTCAAATCAAAACAATATTGAACCACAGCATGGTACTAGTAGATCTTCAAAATCTCAAAGACTGCTGAAGAGAAAAATTCAAAAACCACTTGATGGTTCCAATAGAACAGAATCAACTACCCAGCTTCTTGATAACAACTTATTTTATAGTTTGGTGAAACTTATAAACAAAGAGTTTGGTACATTTGTAATTGTAATAAATTATAAAAATGAATATTTTCCTGACATCATAGTTTATTTTGATGAAAATTGGGCAACTGTAAGTGTCATGGCAAATCATTTAATAATTGGAAATGGCCTTTGAAAAAAAAACAAACTTTTTTACACATAGGATAGCATAGTTGGAGGAATAAGCGCCCCTTAAATCAACTTTCTGGGTAGAATTATGTTTTTAGTTTTAAAAGCATTTTTTAAGCTACATAAAGTGTTGTATTTATTTAAAATAGTGTTTTGCTGAATTCTTGAACTAAACTTTATACTAAAATTACCTTTTTGGGCGAGATTTTTAACATTAAAAACATATTTTCATTATGTGGTGTAAAGTAACCCTCTCATTGGGGCTACATTCCACCAATTTTAAAACCTCAATCAAAGTTTGTTAAATTTAATATATTTTTTTCTTTCTTCATAGACCAGGTATAACAACATATTAGAACTTGAAAAATCAATTTAATTTATTAAGCTAATTTTTTATTATGCCTAAATTTAACTAAAAATGACTATTGAGTAACACTAGCGCCTACTAAATATATATATAATTTTTTAAATTTCAGTATTTAAGCACTATCGTTTATTAAAAACGTTGTACATCATGATAATAGATACAAAAACAATTATCAGTGCAATTTCATTTAAAAAATAATAATAAACGTTAAAATGACCAAAAGTGTAAAAATTCATATCAAAATTTACCATGCTGGCGTTTAATAAAATTAAATTTCACTCTTCCTTTAAATTAAATTAAACTTCTCTCTTCTTAACTAATCATGAAATTATTTTTTTACACAACTCTTTTTTGATAATTAAAAAAAAAAATCGACCCCATTTTGTAGGCAAATTATAATATATCGAGGATGGTTTTTATGATATTTTTTTGTGATTATTAAGATGCTTCTTTAGTAAAAGCATTGAACTTTTTTTAAATTTGTTTAAATAGTTGATCTTACAGACCCAAATGCACCCAATCAACAGCAGCTAGAAAAATAAAAAATTATAATATATGCCTGATAGTAAAAAAAGATAATAATAATAGTATTTATTTACTGTAACAACAATATATAACAGCTATTAATGTTATAAATTGTCAAAATTAGTTTTGAAACAATGTACGGATCTTGAAGAAATAACATAGGCAAAGAATTCCAAATTTTAATCACACTTAAACTTTTCACGTACAATTCTTTTACTGTGTTCACGTATGTTTAATGAAGGATCGTCGTTTGTTAGTGAAGAAACCAGTTTAGTATTTTTTAACCAATTCACAAAGTATGAGACATTCAACAAATATTATACGAACATCCATATCTGTGCACTTTGATGGCTAAACACTAAACAAAATGGTGTAATGAACCTTTTTAAAGAGTAAAACTTTGAATCCAAGTAAGATAAATATGTTTTGGTACTACTGCAAGGAACACTGGATAAAAAAAAGGTTCTTTAATCAGAATATCCAATAGTATGATAAAAAATGTTTTACTTATTGCAAACAGACATATGTATATGAATTTAGAATGGTTCATTTTTTGTAATTCGGCTTGATGAGAATTCAACAGGACCAAATAAACTATTCATGAAAATCCTGGTTTCAACTACAATCAAACAGTTTGATTAAAAAGCAGTTAGCAAAACTTTGTTTAAGAAAAAAGATCTAGAGTTTTTAAAACTTTGTCAAGAATACTTTGTTAAAGTAAAAGAAAATAAGTATATTATCAGAGAACTTAGGAAGTTACTAGCATAACTTATTGTAAGTTACCTTTATTCATATATATATATATATAAATATACATATATATATATATATATATATATATATATATATATATATATATATATATATATATATATATATATATATATATATATATATATATATATATATATGTATATATATATATATATATATATATATATATATATATATATATATATATATATATATATATATATATATATATATATATATGTATATATATATATATATATATATATATATATATATATATATATATATATATATATATATATATATATATATATATATATATATATATATATATATATATATATATATATATAGGCTGACCAGGTATACTCTTTTTTAGAGTATTATACTCTTTTTGAAGTAAAACCTTTCATACTCTCTCTTTTTTTAAAAAATCCTTTAATATACTTTTTTTTTTATGATGGATATATATATTTTTTAATGAGCAAAAACTTTCTTATTTAAAAGAAAATAACAAATTTTGCGGTAAACGAGGTAAAATCTTAACTTTTTGCGCCGAACTTTAAACAGATTTTTATCGTTCCTGTTCTGTCAAAAACAACTCAACTCAAAAGAGTGAAAAGTGATCAACATTTTTCTACATTATATGCAATACCACAGTTTCTATAATAAAAAAAGCAAATATGATATTATTCAACACGCAACTTCAAAAAAGCATAAAAAATGTTCATCAGTTTCTATAACACAAAAAGTTAGAGACTTTTTTTGCTGTAAGGATTTAACTACTTATGAAGCAAAATTTACAGCCCTTGAACTTCTATGGTCATACCATAATGTACGATCATTTTTTTAGGGATATGGACTGCACACCAAATTAATTGAGAAAATCCTGTGATTATAAATTTGCGTGTGGAAGAATCAAGTCAGAGTGTCTTGTAAATAATATAATTTTAATTTGGTCTGAAGATTTGTTAAACAAAGACTTGAAGAATGCAAAATTTGTTGTTGTCGCGTGTGATACATCAAACCACAAAAATTCGAAACTTCTACCTGTTTTAGTAAGATACTGTGTTGTTAAACCTGCTATTGAAATTAAGTATTTTGAAAGTTCATAATCTTCCAAATGAAACAGCAGAAACAATTACAAAAGTTGTTTTAGAAGATATAAATTTTTACCAGATACATGATAAAATAAATAATTTTCAGCAAATAATGCAACAGTTAACTTTGGTGCTTTATTAAGTAAAAAAACTGAAGGTAATATTCATTCAAAACTTTAAAAGGATTTAAAGAGAGAAATTTTGACAATAGGCTGCGCTGCTCATATAGTGCATAATGCCCTATCTGCAGCTACTTCAAAGATAATTCCAATAGATATAGAAAATATAATGTTTAAAATATATCATAATTTTAATATATTTACTGTTCGAACAGAAACGTTGAAATAATTTTGTGTCTTCATTGTATGCCAATTTAAAATGGTTCTATCACATTCAAAAACACGATGGCTATCTTTATCGCCATGCATAGACAGAATACTTAGAATGTATGAACCTTTGAAGTCATATTTTCTAAGTGAGGAAAATTCACCACTTGCAATTTTTAACCTTTTAAATTCTGGATCTTCTGAGTTTTGGTTACTTTTCCTTCAACCCCAATTTCATTTGTTTAGTGAGACTGTGAAAAAGATAGAAGGAAACAATAAAAGTACAGTGGAAGTATCAACTGAGTTTTACAAACTATTAGCTAATTATGAAAGTAGACTTGAAAACAGATTTATATCATTTATGGCAGATAATCTTTTAAAAAAACTAGAAGCAGGAGAAATATTAGATAGAGATCATGTTGTTTCTATTGTAGTGAAATTTTATAGCACTATAATTGATTATTTAAAAAAGTGGTCTGGTAGATTTTGCAATGAAACAAGGAATATGAAATACCTTTTGTTAAAGGAAAAATTTTCATATGAGGATTTTAAGGAAGTGTATATTTATTTCCTTAATAAAACTAAATCATTACCTATTTCTGTCATAGATGATAGATGAATTTTTGACTCTTATTGTTTTATCATATTATGTTTAGATAAAAATCTGGAAAACTGGGAGGCTAAATCTGTTCCTATATTTTCTAGATGGAAAATTGTTTTAGAAGGTTTAAATAATGGCAATGCTGTAGTAAAGCTTCAACTGCTGGAAATGCTTGCTGCATTTGTGTTTACTGTTCCAGGGACTAATGCAAAAATTTTTAAAAAAGTGGTCTGGTAGATTTTGCAATGAAACAAGGAATATGAAATACCTTTGTTAAAGGAATGTGAACGCTTGTTTAGTTTAGTGGGTCAATATTGGACAAAAGCCATTTAAAAAATAGTACACTTGAGAGTACAATGAAAGTAAAGTTTAAAATTGGTCTTACATGCAATCAGTTTTACGAAGAAATAAATGGAAACAAATATTTGTTATAAAAAGCAAAAGATTCTGAAAAGTATCTATAAATGATTTTTATATATTATATCATAGATTGTATTTGCTATATATACACCCTTTACTTGTATATATATATATATATATATATATATATATATATATATATATATATATATATATATATATATATATATATATATATATATATATATATATATATATATATATATATATATATATATATATATATATATATGTATATATATATATATATATATATATATATATATATATATATATATATATATATATATATATATATATATATATATATATATATTATTACGTATTACAATATTTTATTGAAATTTTATGAAAGAGGCTCTATGAAAAGACTGCGTTGACGTTCTGTCATCCACATCATCTTTGAGCCCCTATATGAAAAAATACAACTTTATGATGGAACTTAAAGTTTCATGCTATTACGGCAGTCATCTGCCATATATAATTTTTGGATATTAATGGTAGGTATCCTCTGTAATTTAATGTAAAATAAGTATTATAATATTTACATTGAAAATGTTTCACAATATTTATACTGAACTTTATATTATATTGAAAAAGATATTTAAAGAAGATAAGCTTCAAGAAGATACCTGTAGAAGATCGATTAAAAGAAGATAAGCCGCAAAAAGGTATGTTAAGAAGAGAAGATTCATTTAGAAGATCTAATTAATCTAATATTTAATGTAGATATGTTGATAATTTGTAAAACTTTAAATGTTTTTGTAAAATTTTTAATTTTTATTAACTTGCATCTACGCAAAGATTTTGTTTTATTATTTTTGAGGTTACCATTATGGCGCGCAATAACGTGATATTTTAGCGTTCATTCTGTAAAATACCAATATGCGAATGCCGAGAACAGAATTCCAATGATGTAGTGTTACGGCTATCTGAAATCGAGGCGAACCATGAGAAAATATAAAATTTCAAAATAAAGCATTTTAACTTTTTTGTATTTTATTTGCTACAAAAATGTTTTTGCTTCGGAACATGATGCGTTTTATGTTTGTTTGTTTATTGTTGTTAATCTTAATAATGTTGTTTTTTCTTTACTTAAAAAAAGAAACTAAAAAATATGGATGTAAGTCTTGCAGTTGCAGAAGAGGAGGTTTATATTGGTTCATCTAAAACTCGTCCTAAACAGCTTAAAAGTGGTGGTAGGGGTCAATACTATTGTGTACCAATGTGTAAAAATGCTAGGTATGACATACATAAAAATAAGATGAACATCGGTTTATTTATTTTTCCTAAAAGCAACCCTCAATTGTTCAAAAATTGGATTAGTGTATTTAATAACATTCGACGACAAGGAGGAGTAGACAATTCTAAAGTTGAAAAGAAGTATAACTTAGTATATGAGTTTTATTTTAATATAAGTGATATAATCTGTAAACCTTGTTCTGGCAAAAAAACACTTCATAAAGATGCTATTCCGTCTACTTTTGTATTAAAAAAAAACATTGCTAAAAAAAAAAGAAAAGCTTTAAAAAGCGACTTAATTGGAATACATCAACTGAAGCTTTATAGTGTAGAAAATGATATAAATTTTCATATCGTAGTTGTTTGTGAAAATTGTAGTAGTTGTTTGTGAAAATTGAAGTAGTTGTTTGTAAACTCTAAAAGAGCAGTTAGAGCAACTTAAAAAAGAAAACGATTGCCTTAAAAATGAAAACGATTTTTTTAAAAAAGAAAACTTAAAATTAACTCAAGTAAACTCCAATATTTATAATGAGATTAAAATAAAAAATAAAAGCGAGTTTAATTATGAAAATATTTCCACTGAGCCAAAACTGTTCAAATCTTCAACTGGTTTATAAGTAGACAGGTTCGATGATATATTTATTTTGGTTGACCCAGGTGAAAACTGTAAGTTTTTAAAATTTTATAATTTTCAGTCAAGTGTTGAAAAAAACAACAACAAAAAAACAATAACAACAGAATCAATGCAAAAAAAAGGTCCGAAACCAAAATTTAGTACACTTGATCAGTTTTTTTATGACTCTTGTTTATTTTAAAAATGGATTTGCACTTTCTTATAATGGATGGTTGTTTAAGTTACCAAAAACAACAATATCAAGACAGATAATAATCTGGATTAATTATTTTTACTTGGTACCTATTTGGTCTTCTAGAGAATAAATTGATTTGACAATGCCTGAATTTTTTAAAAGAACTTACTCAAAGACAAGATGCATCATTGATTGCACTGAGTTGTTCTGTCAAATACCATCATCTTTAAATATTCAGAGTTCTATGTATTCAAGTTACAAAAGTCATGTTACTTACAAGAGATTATTAGGAATATCTACTTCTGGTGCTATAATATTTGTATGTCAGTTGTATCCAGGATCAGTATCAGATAAGAAAATACTAAGAAGATGCGGGTTTTTAAAGAAAGATTTATAGGATAAAGATGATTCAGTAATTGCAGATAGAGGGTTTACAATTGAAGAGGAATTAGCAAACATAAATGTAAGTCTAAACGTCCCTTCGTTTTAAGAAGGTTGAAGCAATTAACATTAGCTAAGGTTAAAGAAAGCCAAACTATTGCATCTGTTCGAATACATATAGAGCGTGCTATTCAAAGAATAAAGCGATATAAAATAACTCGTAATGAAATATATTTATTTTTACATGGTTCTGTAAACCAATTTTGGATTATTATTTGTCTCCTTGCAAACTTTTAATCACCATTAATAAAAGATACAGAAAAAACTGCTTTTAAATAATATTTTATTTGTCAAAGAATTTATTGTTTAATTTCATTAGCTTCAAGTTCAACGATAGGAGGTAAAAGATATTTGATATAAAATAAGTTTAGTTTATTTACAACATCTTTAAAGTAAATTATATCAAAAGGAACTCGAATAATAATGCATCCTTTGAATGCATAAACAATGAAATCACAAAATGTTACTTGTGATATGCCTAGAGCCATTTGTATTTGAGTATAGTATCCATTTTCATGCCCCATTGTTGTTGTTTACTTTTACAAGAAATTTCAGTTGGGATTGTTTTAAGAAATTTCATAGAGTAATCAGCTAATTCTTTCAACAAAGCCATTACATGATTACAATATCCACTCAATCCTGCTGGACAAGAACAGTAAGCATACATAACTTGGGACGACATTTTTGATAGATGTACAATAACTTTCCTTTTTTCCTTTTTCATACTAGCTTTGCACAATCCTTCAGCTTGAAATACATTTTTTGCAGAATATGTAAATATTGTGTCTGATCCTCTTAGAATTTTCTACCTCTTAAAAGTGTTTTTTTATTTGAAAGTCCCTTTGATTTACCACTTAATTTACAATAACTTTGAATTTCCTTTATGGTAAATAAGGACAATTCTTTCAAGCTTTTGTCCCATATGTTATGTAACAGATACTTTTGGTTTATCTTTATAACTTTATATGGTATAAAAACATTACTTTCTACTAAACAATCACTTTGAGATGAGTCTTCTGACAAAATAAAAAAAATAGCTTCTTTAATATTTAAAATATCATTTAAAGTAACAGTTGACAACAATTTTGATAGCAAAATTCTTTTTTTACCTTCTAAAATTTTTGTCATGGTTTGCCTCGATTTCAGTTAGCCGTAACATTACATCATTGGAATTCGGAACCTGTCTATTGTAGAAAAAATATATATATGGCTGATGATTGCCGAAATGGCATGAAACTTTAAGTTAAATGAAAACTTTTTTATATAAGATCTATTTTGTAAATAATTAATTTACATTATATTGATTACTCTAAAAAAAACGTACAAGAGGCATTGTATCTTTATTTAGTACAAAAAAACTTGCAACAATATATATATATATATATATATATATATATATATATATATATATATATATATATATATATATATATATATATATATATATATATATATATATTGTTACAAGTTTTTTTAAACCAAATAAAGATACAAATATATATATATATATATATATATATATATATATATATATATATATATATATATATATATATATATATATATATATATATATATATATATATATATATATATATATATATATATATATATATATACATAAATATATATATATATCCTATTGATCTTCTAAAGTGTTTTTTATATAAAATAACACTGATTTTAAAAATTTATTTTATAAAAGTTTTTTTTGAAGGGTGCCGCTTAACCGTATATAATTTACGGATCCTTAATATTTTTGAAAAAATTATTTGTTTTATAAAATAAAATTTTTTAAAAAATATGCATTTTAAAAACTGTAGTTATTTAACTAAAAATTAAAAAAGTGCATTAGTACATTAGAAGTAATTGTTTTATAAAATAATCGTTATTTTTGAACTTTTTATTAAATTTCTCTTCTTTTGTATACCAACTTTTGAAAGATTTTTTAACCAGAATAATAGGGGACAGGACTTTTAAAATTTAATTATATAAATATAAGTGGTTGCTCTGTCTTAAACATATTAGTTAACTCTTAATTATTTGTGTTAAAATATAAGTAAAACCATTACCTTCTAAATCATCATTACCTTCTGCGTTTACAAATAATAAGTAGGTAAAAAGTATAACAAATAATATGTTAAATCTCATTTTACTTTTTTTTTCCTACTTTTTCTCAATTTCAATTAAAAGTATTTTATTTTTTACTTTTATGTTTGTGTTGAAAAGCACCATAGAAATGTTTATATGTGACAAAACAACACCATGGAAACACTTATAAAAAGAAATTTTTATTTTTTGTTGGTTTATATTTCTTATAGCAGCTGATATTCACATCTATGTTTATTAATATTGAATGGATTATTGACATAGTACATAGTAAAATTCATTGCAAAAAAGATGTTATTTCTCTTACATTTAATATTTTGGTTTATTGTAGGTGATTTTTTTCCTTTTTCTTTTTATTTTACGTTAAACAAATAAATCCAAAATGCTTCAATTAAATTAGTATGTATTTTTCATTATTTCGCATTTCATATCTTAATAGTTTTATTTTAAAAAAGAATAGAAAAAAAAAAAGATGAGTAAAGAACAAAGAGAAAACAAATTAAATACAGAAATAAAATTTAATTGGGTTTTAAATGTTTTTAACTTTTGGTGATAAACTTACCCTCTTTTGGGGGCATTCATAAAAAAGTACTTAGTAAAACCATTGATGAACCATTGAACCCTGGATTTCTTATTCGTTTTTTATGACTAATTTCTATTTATTGTAATCGAAAAAAGATTTTTGTAAAACTTTATGGAAAATACAGGTCCGTAATCAAAATTTTTTTGAAGATAAAAAATGCAGCCCACTTTTTATTTTTATGAATGTCATTTTATTTTAAAATATTACAATTTAATACAAAAAACACCCGTAAAAGACGGGTTTAAGTAAATCTATTCCACACCGTCCTTTTCTATACTTATTCCGTACTTCAATGTATTTTAGTAAAAGGTAGAAAAATAATTAAATACATATATGAAAACTATACTTATTACTTTTTAAAGCTAAAAAATAAATTTTCTGTTATATTTAACTTTTAAAAACTTTTAACGTTCCGGTAGACATTTCACAAACCGCTATTTATCAACGAATTGGATATCAGTACCAGTCTAAATAATATTTAGAATACCCGCTTGAAAAGCGTTAATTAAATACCATTGGTTAGAAAATTTTTAAAAAACATGAGATGACTTAAATATGTGGAATAACGGTGTTACCATGACCCGCATAATTATTACCGAATATTGATATACTATTGGTAATGGTGAGTCTATATATATATATATATATATATATATATATATATATATATATATATATATATATATATATATATATATATATATATATATATATATATATATATATATATATATATATATATATATATATATATATATTTATATATATATATATATATATATATATATATATATATATATATATATATATATATATATATATATATATATATATATATATATATATTTATTGATAAATGTTGTATACTGATGGAAATACAACTCTTGTCGGCTTAAGAGTGATCAATATCTTTTTTAAAAAAGATAGATCAAATTATATTAAAATAATTTAAATGAAAAAATACATTATAAAGTTGTATTTTTTCATTTAAGTTATTTTAATATATATATATATATATATATATATATATATATATATATATATATATATATATATATATATATATATATATATATATATATATATATATATATATATATATATATATATATATATATATATACTGTATATATTTATAAATACAAAAGTTTACAGAAGTTATTTTTTTAAGGTTATTTTTTTAAGATACGGAAAATTGTTTAGGTAAAATATCCGGAATATATTTTCCTTTTAAATTTGCATTTAGTTAAGTTGTTTCAAACTCTTTTTAATTTTAGTATGAGTGATCAATGAAAAAGCTTAAAAAACAAATATATTACAAAAATATTTGCAAAGAACTTTTCTTCTAATTCCACTCTTGAATCTTATGGACATTCTCTTCCTTCCATTCCAATCAAACAGGTTGACCCATTGTTAGACATTCAAATCACTCCGGCTTCAACAGCTAAAGTCATATCTCAATTAAACTCATCAACAGCTTATGGTCCAGACAACATTCCTGTCAAAATTGTTCTCCAGAACTTTCTTCAATTCTCTCTAAACTATTTAACAAGTGTTTGACTGAGTCTTGTTTTCCTGCTTGTTGGAAAATAGCATCTAAGGTTCCAATATTCAAAAACTCTGGAGAAATTTCTGACCCCTCCAATTATTGTCCGATCAGTCTTTTTTCTGTTATTAGCAAGGTCTTTGAGTCTTTAATCAACAAATTCCTCACATCTCATCTTGAGTCAAATAAACTACTGTCAGACAATCAATACGGTTTTCGATCCTCTCGCTCTAAGGCTGACTTGCTAACTGCTGTAACTGAAAGATTTTATCGTGCATTAGATGGAGGCGGTGAGGCTAGGGCTATTGCTCTCGACATATCTTAAGCTTTCGACAAAGTTTGGCATGTTGGTCTTCTCCATAAGCTTGCTTCATATGGTGTTTTTGGGAAGGTTTTTGAGATTATCAAATCATTTCTTTCTAACTGGTTTTTTAAAGTCATCCTTGAAGGCCAACACTCTTCTTTGAACCCCAGTAACTTCTGGGGTTCCCCAAGGTTCCATCCTGAGCCCTGTTTTGTTTCTTATCTACATAAACAATTATCCTGACAACCTTTCATCTAAAGTAGCTCTTTTTGCTGATGACTCAACTTTATACTCCTGTCTTGACAAAAAGTCTTCTCTTTTTGATCGCCTAGAACAAGCAGCTGATTTTGAATCCAATCTCACTTCAATAATAGATTCGGGTTCACAGTGGCTTGTGAATTTCAACTCTAACAAAACCCAGTTGTTTACTGCAAACAACTACCGTAATATGGTCAACATTCCTACATTAATGACTGGCAATCCTCTTACTGAGTCCTCCTCTTAACGTCTTCTTGGATTATCGCTTACTACTGACCTTTCATGGAAACCATATATACAATCGATTGCTAAATTAGCCTCTTCTAAGGTTGCTTCTCTTTATCGTACTCGCCATTTCCTTACTTCTGATTCCATTCTCTACCTCTACAAATCTCTTATTCGTCCCTGTATGGAATACTGTTGTCATATTTGGGCGGTTTCTTCTAACGATTCACTTTTTCTTCTTGACAAGGCCCAAAAACGCATCGTAAATGTTGTTGGACCTGAACTATTTGCTAAGCTTGAGCCTCTTTCCCATCGTCGTAAAATTGCATCTCTTTCTCTTTTAGAAGAACTACAAATTCCATCAACTAAAATTCATTCTCGTTTTACTCGTCATTCAGCTAAGCCTCATTCGTTTACTTTATCTGTCCCTGCATGCTATAAAAACTTTTATTCATCTAGATTTTTTCCCCGCACTTCAATCCTTTGGAACTCTCTCCCATTTCATGTTTTCCTGACTCATACAACCTTCAACTTTTCAAGTCTTCTGTCAACCGTTTCCTTGCTCTATAGCTATGTTCTTTTTTTTCCATCTAACTCCCAACTTAATAGTGGTTGCTTGCAGCCTTGTTGGGAATGAATGCAAATAAAAAAAAAAAAAAAGATGTTCCTAATCATGTATATATACGGAAAACGAATCGGCTGCCGGAAAAACTAAAAGTTGAAACTGTTAATTTCAATTAAAATTTAAGTTTCCATGTAAAATCGCTTTTCTATAAAAAAGAAAGTTGTCTCTTTAATGCGTACACTTAATCTACTAAGCATATTAAAACCTTAAACTCTATCATGATATGTGCGCAACAAATATCTAACGGTGTTTTCATGTTTTTAGAAATTTCAAAAACCACTTTAAAAAATTATCTTCCTTATGTTTGTTAAAGTATATAATATCTTTTTATGTGATATGCATATAATATCTAAAAACCTTTAAAGTTATTTTACTTTGTAATCTAGAAATTTGGAAAATATTAAAAAAAAAAAATAAGTGTGAAAACGAGAAGAATTTGAACCCATGCGAAGCACTTCAATCACTGTTTAATGAGCAGCCGTGGCGCTATCTTAGCACTTACTTAAGAAACAAAAAAACTGTGGTTCACAAACCCCACTACTGGGCAAGTTTTAAACAACGGTTAGGAAGGAGGCGTGAACTTCCAATTAAATGCTCATCCGCGGTGCTCTATGATAAGATCGTAAGAACATCTTTGGGCATCTAAATAAAACTAAAAGAAAAAAAAAAAAAACTAAAAAAAAAAAAAACTAAACAAAAGACTCATAAACTTTATAAAGCGGAATATAAATGCTTTATAAAAATTCATATAAATCAAAGTTAAGCAAATATTGCCGCAATAAAATTATTAAGTAAAAGTAAATCTGTAACATTTGATACAATTTTTAATAACGCAGTGGCTACGGTACTGGTTGCTGAATCTTTAGCTTTAGCAGCTAGAGTACCGGCTGGTCTGGGTTCTAGCTAATTTACCAATGACATAACTTATATTCATTACGTAACATTCACAACTAGAAAACCAGCGGCCAGTTTCTTAGCCTTTGATAATTTAAAACCGTCTTCTGATTCTATAAAATTTATTAACAAATTGTCGACTTAATCTTTAGTATTATCTTCGCTGATTGTTAGTAGAATGAATGTAGGAGATATTTTTAATAATTTTAATGAGCTTAAGCTAGCAATTAAAGAGTATGAAAAATCAAGATTTGTATCTATTTATGTTAGAAATAATCAAATAATTGACTTAGCAAGTAAAAATGGCTTGTAACGATATATTACTAAAGAAATAAAATATTATTATTTAACATACTGTTGCTACCATGGTGGGCGTCAATTTAAATCGAGATCAAAAGGGCTTAGTCCAAGCAAAAGGTTTTTGTAAATAATAATTAAAGTTAGTCAATAAAATCATAACTTTTTTCAACAATATTTTTTTGATTTCCTTTCACTAAAATTGCTATTTGTAGACTTAATATTTATACATAGTACCTATAAAATTCAATGGCCATTTACAATTTGCATTGATGTTACATACATACATATATATATATATATATATATATATATATATATATATACATATATATATATATATATATATATATATATATATATATATATATATATATATATATATATATATATATATATATATATATATATATATATGTATATATATATATATATATATATATATATATATATATATATATATATATATATATATATATATATATATATATATATATATATATATATATATATATATATATATATATATATATATATATATATATATATATATATATATATAAGTATACAGGCCTTGGCGTGAGTTAACATTAACAACATAACTTATTTAATAAAACATTTGACAAACAAAGAGCAATAAAGTTTTTACTGCTTATAAAAATTTCTTAATTTTTTAA
>NC_061160.1:9197068-9219568 GCF_022113875.1 Hydra vulgaris | reverse complement strand
CAAAGCACAGTGAATTATTACAACATGTTAAAGAAAAGTCGTCACAGGAATGGTCCATCAAAAACTAAGTCGAGAAAAAATTTCCTTCAGGATCTTCTGAACTGCTTTTGGATTAGTAGAAATCCTGAAGAAATGATTGATAAGATCAGGAAAGATAATAAAAGGACTTATGGAGCTAAAGAGGAAGATATTGGTTTCATCTTGGATTAGTTGAGAAAACGGAAAGGATTAATTGGAACAAAAGATAAAAGGTTTTCATATGCCGTTGAAAGATCACAGAAAAATCATTTGACTACTAGGAAAAACGAAGGAGACACTGCAAATAATCTTAACATTTTACACAGCTCTGCAAGTAGTCATAATAGTAATTTTGATTCAGAATTTGATGCAGATATCAATAAAGAAGAATCGGGTTCATTGATTCTCCTTCCAAAAGATATTCTACAGAAAACAGCACTTACTGCTATAGAAGAAGGACTGTCTGCTAGACAACATACTGCAACTGTGTCCAGTATCATTACAAACTCTGGAGGTTCTGTGGCAAATTTTTTTGTGTCTAGCGCAACATCATTTAGAGCTGTAGAAGAGGTTTTGACAAAAGAAAGGAGAAAATATTAGAAAAAAAGTTTCTACTCTTGCGCAGTCATCAGTATCCCCTATAACTCTATACTTTGATAGCAAGATTGTTAAAGATTTCACAGATGGGAAAGAATTGCAATATCACAGACTTGGTGTATTAATTAGGATAAATGGACAAACAGAAATACTTGGTATTTCATCTCTAGCTTCAAGTGCAGGAGAGGGGCAGAAAGCAGCAATCATGGAACTTCTTGGCCAATTTAAAATTACGAACAAGTTTCACGGATGTGTTTTTGATGCTACTAATTCTAACACTGGTAAACAGAAAGGAGTATGCATTAAACTAGCTAAAGAGGTTGACAGGCCTTCATTTCTATTAGCATGCAGACATCATGTGTATGAAAGACACATTGTTCATTGTTGGAACATCTATCCCAGCAATAACACAAATGGACCAAACAATCCTCTTTTTAAAAAGCTTAAGCTTGTTTGGAACTCTTTGGATCATGATTCTAGTGTACTAAACAGAATCAAGATTGAGGATATTACTGACATATAATAAAATATATATGATAAATAAAAGCCCATTATCCCGTAAACCGCAGCTTAAAATAATTGTAACTTATTTAAAGTGCATAGCTCCTGGCGCTTTACACAATAAACAAATGAATAATATCAGATATTAAAATTGAAAATGTAAAGAATGAATCTTTTTTATGGCATTTTTAGATTTTGGAAAAAGGCAAAACGCAATGTTAACATTCAATTTTGATTAATTGCTTATTATAAAAATAAGTATTTATGTTTAGAATGGATGCAGGTGTGATTATCTTGAGTTAGCCGAACTCACAGTAATGGTACTATCTGGAGATGTGCAGTACAGACTCCGAAAACCAGGACCTGTAAGTCATGCTTGGTTTATGATGAAAGGAATATAATTTATTAAGATGTTCCTTCTAATGGTTAACATTCCCAAATTCAAAGCCTATGAGAAGAACGAAATCAAAGAAATGGCTTTCTTCACTGCATTGTTTTACGGTGAATGGTTTCTCAGAGCGGAAATTCCAGTAATTGCTCCCTTTCAGATTTTTTGAACAGACACAGACAGCAGGTAGATTTTGAATTGTTAAAGAATCTGGATTTTTGTCAGGATAATCCTCCTAGCTTGGTTTCACTGATAAATGAGCAGGGTTAGTTAATATTTCTTAACTTAGCTTAACATTGAATTAAAATTTAATTCTTATGCATAAAATTACCTAAACAAATTTAATTTTTCAAAATTGAACCATGGGAAGGGTCGTCACAATTTGAATAAAAAAAGGGTCAAAAACGTCCTGAAAATGAAATTTGGGCCCATTACGCACTGATAGGGTGGTCCAAATGTGATGAATTTTTTTTTAGTAATATCAATGGTGGGGCACTATATGAAAAGCAATGTTAGTTGAAGTTTTAAAAAGTAGTTTTTTTGAAACACCCTAATTTATATATATATATATATATATATATATATATATATATATATATATATATATATATATATATATATATATATATATATATATATATATATATATATATATATATATATATATATATATATATATATATATATATACATACATATATATAAATATATGGCAATAACTTATTAGCTGCCTTTTTTTTAAAAGAGAGCTTTTAACCTAATTAATTTCCAAAAATAAAGCATTCTTAATTTAATCACGTGATATCTACAGGGTATTTGGAGAAGATACTTATCTGGTTCTTTAAATATTCTGAAAACTGATCCATTATTTGTCCCAGTATTGGATGACGTTGTATCAAAGCATATTCCTCTAGTTTTTGACGTAAGTTGATACTCCTTAATTAAATTCGTTACACCTAAGAACTGATCTTCACCAGTGGATGATGCTAACGGAGGTACTCCAAGTAGGTAAAGTCTCTCCATTAATGTTGACTAAAACAGCCATCTTATCCCTCTTTAATACTTTTCCTTTGTTTAGCTCTTGCAAGGTCTTGCTATCAAAATTAATTATACATGGATATGGAGATGCATCAATGGCTACCTTAATATCCTCTTTTGTAATGATAGACATTTTTTCATTTTCTTTTTTCATTTTTCTTTAAGCAGTAGACTGACTGCTTTTAACTTCTTTAAGATCAAAACCTGATTGGTATAGAATTGCATTTGTTACTTTTTGTAAAACATTTGGCGATATATCACAGGCTGTAGCAGTAAGTGAAACATTACCCGCATAAATATCTTTTGGAATTTTTGCAGTTACTGTATCTAAGTTTTCAGAGAGTTCTATGTGATACCAATCAGATTCGATTGAAGAGTCCTCGCTTAGAATTGTGTCCATAGGTATACTGTTGGGTATACCATCTATTAAACTCTTAGGCTGTGAACAATTTTTCTTTCAGATACTTTCTTCTGCCTAATATACAAAAAAATTTACCTAAAAGCATTGACTACCTTTTTTTATACTTAATATCCTCTGAACCAATAACAAACTTTCTTTCACCTTCTTGATCTTCCAGAAATTTTATATTTTCAATCTTGTCTTTTAGTGACCTTTTTTTATCTTTACTAATCATGTTTTTGAGATTAGAATTACCAGCCCAAAAAATTTTCTACAAGTTGAATTATGATGTGTAACTTTAATGAAACTGTTAACCGGTAATCTTCATCTAAGGTTGAATAATGATCCTTAAATTAGGGTTGCTAACCGGAGGATTTTGTGCAATTCCGGAAAAACAACATTCTTTCGTAAGGAGATTGAGAACGAGGAATTACATTTTTTCGTACCGAATGTTACAAAACATTTAAAATCGCCGATGTTCATTTCGCAAAAGCCACTTCCGAAATTTAGCATTTCGCAAGTTGACATACGAAACAAAATTATTTTGCAACATACGAAAGTAGCGGTTTCGGAAGTCGCACTTGCGAAACAAACATTTTCGCCAAACGACGTTTTGAAGTTTATAAAGAAAATTTGTTTGCCAGACTGATTTTAATTGTAAAAATTAACATCTTTAAATCCCAAAATGTTTATAATGAATTTTTTTTTTCAGTATAATAACATATTAAATTTTTATGGTTTTATTTTTAGAAATATTGATGAAAAATAAAATTTCTTTCGAAACGAAGGTATTTCGGATCACAACATACGAAAGAATTCTTAACGGAAATAAACTTACGAAACGTGCCATAATAAATATATATAACGATGTTTTTTGAACTCATTACGTATATTAAAAATAAGAATGATGGGTAGGAATATACATGTTTTTTTTTTTTAAAGCATATGAAATTTTTGAAACAGGTTTGAATATGCTTAAGCAAATAGTAAAAAGAGGCTAAAAAATATGCTTTAGCTTAAGCATATTTCTGATAAAATATATCTATTTCAATAATTTCTAAAAGTGTGCACGTTACTAAAGTTCTAGCAGATTTTAAAGGTATGTAGAGTCCTGTTTGAATACGCTTTTCGAAGTATAGATCTTAGAAAATATTGTTTTTTAATTTTAATAAGATATAAATTTAAGTATAAGATCGTATAGTTCAATCAGTTAGATACGTGATAATTCGCCGCAGAGATCCGGGTTCGCATCTCGCAGCCATTGTAACTTTTGTTCATCAAACTCTTTTTACTTAAGATAGCATTTTTTGACCTCCATGTTCTATATTACATATCTTTTGTCACCTTAATAATAGTGACAACCTCTCTTCTGTTAGTTATTCTTTTAAGATTGAGTTCATTGTGCTTAATTCTACACGTTTCCCTTGCTTTACTAAGTTTTACTTAAATTATGATGAAATGTACGTAAAACAACTTTTTCAAATAATATAAATTATTTTGCTTTAAATCTTGTGCTTTTTGTACTAGGCATCTTTCCTAAACACTTTGTAATGATCGTAAAATGTAAGCTAACTCTGAGTCTAATATAATCATTTCTGAATATAATTTTCCTGAGGCTCCTACAGCCTATTGTGTTCCATTAAAAGTAACTAGTTTTCGAGTCCAGATATTAATTATAAGCAACTAAAGGTTCACATTACTATTCATTTTCCTGATATATAGAATCCTATTTGCATATGTATCTCTTTCTGTAAATTCTGTTTTATATAGTTATAAATTTGGTTCTAGGTGCGGATTAACAACTCTTTCGTAAGTCCAAAATTTGCGTAAGGTTTGCGCAAGTTTTGCTTAATTTCAAAGTTACACAAAGTCATATTCACAAACCTTGCGTAAGCAAAAACTTAAGAAAATCCTAAGTTTTTACCTAAGCTTTTTGCGCCAAACTCTTACGCCAAAAATTTTTTCGCCAAAAGTTTTTTCGCCAATTCTTACGCCAAATGTCTAAAAAACGTATTCACAACATTTTTCTAAAAAGTGCTTAGCAAACTTTAGGCAAGAAAAGTTACGTCTGCAATTTTCTGACTTACGTTTGGCGTAACTTTAAATAACCTAATAATATTAAAAAATTGCGTTTTTTATTATTGTAAAAAATTTCAGATTTTTTTTATTATTGGCATACTACAAAGTTATATGAAGTATCCATAACAATACTAGCAAAAAGTAAACCGTAATACGGGTTTTGGTCAGTCAGTTACATAATTAATTTATAGTGGCTGTTTTCCACAATTTAATGTTGCAAAACCTTAACTAACACCCTTTTAGAAAATCGCCTTCAGCTTGAAAAAATTAATCCATCTGTAAAATTAACATAAAAAGTCTGTTAAGTAGTAGTTGGTAAAATAATTTACCAACTACTACTTAACATTATTTGAGTAATTTACAAATGGCATAGGTCATAACAGTGTAAGGCAAAACCATTTTCATCGACCTTCCTAAGTTTAACACAATACGTTTTTATTTACTGACACAAAATAATAACACTTTCATGTCATGCTTTAAATTGACGAAAGTATCAACTATAGCCTTGTTATAATTTTTATAACACGAACCATTAAGATTAAAATGAAGTTAAATTATATTATACAGGAGTTATCAATTTTTTGGTATCCCCTTGATTAATTTTTCTTTAGAAAAGAAAATTGTTAACTTAAAAATGTTAAATGCACACATTTAAATAAATTTATTAAAAATAACAAAGTTTATTATAAATAACTAAGCAACTAAGAACAAATACGTTTCAAACAAAAAAAATTTAATTTACGATCAAACATGGGTATAATAAATTTGAAAAAATATGTAAACTTAATGCATTAATGCATCATATGACAAACCTAAAATAAAAATTATAACAGATAAATAGACATAAAAATTTGTAAACCAAGCTGAACCGACCCGGGTCTTGTTAAGTCTGTTTAACACAGACTATTTCTATATTATTTGTTTGGCCTCTTCATTTCATTAATTTTTAGTGAACGGTAATTTGCCACCATTTACTAAAAATTTCTTTTGTAACTATGAATTTAATTTTCCTAAATATTTTGACTCTAATAAAGAGCTTCCTCCCCCCTCTTTTTGCTTTAATGGTGACCAGGTGAATAAAATAAAATAATAAAATGTAAAACAATGATCTTCATATATAAGAATGTTTTCTTTCTTTCCTCAAAAGTGTTGCAAATACAGACTAAGCTAACTAATTAGTTAAACACATAAATAAAACTTGAGTAACTCGATATTAATGCGCAAAACTACAATATTCTCCATGTTTTTAAAGATTTTTAGTTACGACCCCCCCCATTTACAAAGATCCCCTTAAAATACGTACAACAAATTATTAGGCATAAAATAGATAAAATATAAAATTAACTAATAGTATATATTTATATCTTTTTAACTAACAAAAATTTACAATAAAAAGAAATCAGGTTTTTTTATTTTATAAATCTTATAAATGCGTCATAACGTAATTCTAAAATAAAAAAAGTAATGAAATTATGATATCATAATTACAAAGAAACAAAAAAAAAAAAACACTACACAACTACCGAAAATCAATTTACCTACTTATAGTAACCTATTTTTGTATATAATTGCAGTTAAAGATTTATCGAAAATGTAACTATAAAATCTGTTCCGAAATACAAAAGAATTAACAATACTAAAAAAAAAATCAAACTAAGATACAAATTGTTGTCTTGGCTTTTATAATTTAAACATATATCCAACTATAAACAAATATGACTTTATGTAACACATATAAACACATTATACAACTATTGAATGAAAGATGAATTTATCAAAAACTATGAAAAAAAAAAAAAATAATAATGATAAATTAAGTTATACATACAATATGTGCTCACAACCTTTAACAGTAAATTTTCGAAATGAAAATCTTAAGACTATAAATTAAGAACATTAAAAAATATAACAATATTTATGTTACATTTTTTTACCTACAATACCTTGAATAAGATGTTTATCAATTTTGAATAACAAACTATCAAATGCTCTAGTTCTTGAAAATGCAGCATATAGTTGACCATGAGAGAAACACGGTTTTTGAGATATTTCTTTTGTTTATATGTTTAATTCCGCGTTACTTAATATATGACGATCCCTAAAAAAAATACTTAAAACTAAAAAGATTTTATTTATTACAATATTTGAACAACCAAGGGACAATTTAAAGAATTATATCTTTAAATAGCAAACTATCAATCGCAGTATTAAAAAATACGCAAGAGCTCAGTAATTACACGAGTTTAATCAATTCTCTCTCTACAATTCTCAATACTAATTCTTATTTAAGTCTCATCTAAGAGAGAGGAAGTGTTTTAAAAACAGCACGTTAGAAAAAGTAAAAAAGTCATGTAATAAATAACAGTAACTGGTTTGATTATGCTACCAATAAACAAAATTATTTTTACCTTAACTAAAAGTTAATTTCCAGCATTTCTTAATTAAAGAAATTTCTCTCTAACTGTTGACAAATGATTAATATTGTAAATTTCACAAATGAACAAATATTGTAAATTTCAAAATGAACACAATTATGTTTTAGATTACAAAAAAAAAATTAAAAAAATAAAATAAAATCATTTAAAATTGAAACTGTTATTATTTGTTACTATAAATAGTAAAATTCATACTTTGCTTTATTTTAAAGTGTCTGATGTAAAATCAAAAAATAGACATCAACACCGCTTGACACTGAATTCTGGCAAGTAAGTTTTCTGTTCATCAAGCAAAATTTCTTATATTTCAACAACAATTAATTTTATCACGCCTAGATCTATTTCTTTCATATGACAACAATTTTAAGTCACCTATAACCATTTACACTGATAACTTCTTCGAGCCTAATATTATACATCTGTTATCATTAAATATATTACCAGTGATTATACTACTGTTACAACTGAATAAATGAACGTTTTATAATTTTACAATTGAAAAATATAAAACAAAATTTATTGACATTATTTTAATTTAGAAAAGAATTTAGACTACAATTCAAAGTTATTTTTACCTTCAGGCACAATCTTAATCAAAAGATTGTGCCACAAAAATAATAAATGCAGAATCTTGTATAAAAAATGAAGCAATGTCAGTCTAAAGTAATACATATATGAATGTATATATATTCAAATTTTTTCTATTCTTTTTAATTTTTTCTATGAGATAATATTTATATAGATTCAGAGAAATATAAAATATTCTGATATATAGGCACATTTATGTATATAAACTTACCTGTCAAAAATTACACTCAGTTTTCCATGTTAAATACATAAAATATATGTCTAATATAAAGTAAAACAAAACATTAAACTTACTCAAATCAGTAACAATTCGACTGTCTAAATATTTTTATTATTAACCCTTCTATTTAAAAAAGGAAACAAATGATTTGAAGTGACTAAAAAGCACTTTAGCTCTTTCCAATTGCACTAAAAAATAAAATAAATCTTGGTTGGCCAAGTTGCCTAGTTCTTAAGAATCTAAAAACAAAAAAAGTAAAAAACCAAGAACAAACAAACATTTATTTATTAAAACTTTTCAGCTCAAATTTGCTTGCAGACCTTGCTTATAAAACCACTTGAATAAGAAAAGCATCAAAAAAGCTTAGAAGCTACTTAAAAATGGTATATGTAACATTAAACTTTGAATGTTGACTGGAGTAGATATATATTTTAAAAAAATTCATAATGATTTGTTCTTCTATAGCAAATAAAATCACTATAAATCTGAAGTTAAAAATGTAACGAATAAGTAAATACAAAAAAAATCATCATATGTGAATAGAAAATCAATGTACCTGATAGAGATAAGCTGTTGTGATACCTGGGTAGTTGTTGCTAAATATTGTTTTTTTCTGATAAACAAAATGTATTTATAGTGAAATGATGTCTTGAACGAATTTTAGTAAATAAATAAAAGCAGTGAGTTCTTGTAATGAAACTATCCATTAAACATTTTTAACAGCTGACACCAACGTAAAGATAAGCCAAAGGTAACAACATTACGCGAAAAATTATTAAAGATAATGCAATGTGTTTTCAGAATAGTTATATGAAAGGCTAGGCAACACTTAGACCTAAAGCAGTAACATCGCTTGACTGATAAATCTTGCTCTACACGTTTGCCAAGTCACTCCACTTTGAAATAATGGAAACAACATTATATAAACATATATACTAATTATAAAACACAATATATTTTTTTAATGTTACTTAGCATATAAAAACACCCCATTTAACAATCTTGGACAAATTAGATATAATACATTTCATACTATTACAAAAACACATTTATATAAACGCATTTATAAAACAACTATATAACATATATCACCACATACGCGTATTTATCAAAAAAATTTTAACTTTGGGCATATTATACAGGCAAGCATATATGCAAACTTTTAACAACTATAAAACAACTTATATTAGCATCAATTATTTTTAATGTAACAAAGAATGCAGACTAAAATGCACAACATTGTTAATAAAAATGAAGTTATGTCAGTCAGTATATATTTATCTAAAGTAATGAAAAAGAATAAATCATTTAAAAACAAAATTAAAAATTTCTAATGAATATATATTTAGATACCTTGAAATGAAGCATAACACAACACTCTTTTGACAAATTCTAGAACAATTTTTCTTAATTTTTCTATTCCTTACTATTTTTCTTTAGAGAAAATATACATATAAATATAGAAAAATATAAAACAGACTGAAATAAATGCAAACTTATGTATATAAGTTTACATGACCACAAATAACAGTCTTACTATATTTAACTTTTCATATTAAATACATAAATAAAATTTTATTCTCATTATTCTTTTGATGAAAAAAAATCTTATCCTATGTATGAAAAAATGAATTAAACTTAATAAAAAAGCAATCAACTACTCTTAACTGCTCTAAAAAATAAAGCAAATATTTGCTTAAAATGTTTTAAAAAGACTTATGACAAAACTGATACAGTTTTCTTAAAAAAGAAACATTGTACTAATAAAACTATTTTAGCAGTCTATTTAGTTCTAACTTCGTCTAAAAAATGAAAAATAAATACATATTTAGATACCTTAAAATGAAGCATAACACAACATTCTTTTGTCAAATTCCAGAAGAATTTTTTTTATTTTTCTATTCTCAATAATTTTTGCTAAGAGAAAATATACATATAGTATAGATATAGAGAAATATAAAATAGACTAAAATAAACGCAAACTTATGTATATAAGCTTACATGAATACAACTAACAGTCTTAATTTATTTAACTTATATATATATATATATATATATATATATATATATATATATATATATATATATATATATATATATATATATATATATATATATATATATATATATATAGAACTTTATTTTATATATAATTCTTTTTGCAAAAAACAATCTTAATCTATAAATAAGAAAACGAATTGAACTTACTAAAAAAACCATCAGCTTATCTTAACTGCTCTAAAAATTAAAACAATACTTGCTTAAAATGTTCTAAAAAGACTAACGACAAAATGAAACAGTTTACTAAAAAAGAAACATTTACTAAAAAAACTATTTTACCAAACATTTTAGTTCTAACTTATTCTAAAAAATAAAAACAGGCTATAAAAGTTAGAAAAAATAAAAATAAGCAACAACAAACTAACAATTAGAAAGCAGAACCGTAATTAACAAAACGAACAATAGGCGTTACAATGCGTAACTATGCGCACTAATAATATTCATTCGGCTATTAATATTTAGATTAAATCATAGTAATATTATTGAAGTAAATAAAAAAGTATAATATCATTAATATAAATTTATATACTAGCTGAGATCGGACCCTTAGAAATACGGGTCTTTGTAAATCTATTTCAAACCGATTTCAATTTCTCACCAATTATTTTATACCTATTCCTTATTTACTTCAATATTTTTTAGTAAAGCAATTTTTTCTGAAAAAAAATTTAATAGCAAAAAACTAAACATGCCACCTTTTCGCATACGTAGAGCTTATAAGAGACTTGTAATTAGGTTTGTTTCTCTGCTAAATTCAATTCATTGATAGCTTAGTGGTTAAGTGAGCTGTCATCAGTGTTGTTTTGGACCTCCTCTAAGAGTTATAAGTTTTAAAATTTTTTAAATCTTGCTTATATATTTATAGCAAAAAAACAATAATATAGCAAAAAAGATTTCTAAAATTAAAAATGAAATTTTAAAGTTTTCTCATTTTATAGATATATAGATACGCGATTATTCCGCATATTGCCTGGAAACTCGACATATGCTAAAGACGTTTACATTTACAGACGTTAGTATATGACGTTATACAAAGGGAACTAAGAAGATCTAAAACATAGTCATAAAAAAAATTCATTCTTACAATTATGAAGCCAAAAGGATATGACGCATTGACGTCAGTTTTTGACAAAATATGCATCAAGTTTCCCTTTGCATTTATCTTACATTTTTTGATTTATTTTAATTATGTTGCATACAAAGGCATAAAAATATATAAAACTGGTACAGATATATCATTTTCACGGATAATAGATTGTATTTACTACAATAGTAATAAATAAATAGTTTGTGTCTTTATTAGAATCCCAGCGGGCATTGGAACATTTAATCAACGTTTAGGTAATGTTCGTTCTAAATGTTTAGATTTAATTTAGCTTCGATCTAGAACGTAGGTCAATCGAATGTTCCATTTAAACCATATCTAAATGGTTTGTTTTAAAAACTATTTAAACTTCATCTAAATCTTTCGTTTTAAACTTCGCGACGTTTAACTTTATTTTACGGTGTTTATTTAAAGAAGCATAAATAAAAGAAATACTGATAAACGAATCAAACCTTTCTTTTATGTTTTAAATAAGCACCGTAAAGAAAAGTTAAACGCTGAACGCATTATCTAAATATTCATAAACAATTCAAACGTTAAATAAATAATTTTTTATTTATTTAAGTCTAAAATACAAGTAAAGTCATTTAAGTAAAATCAATTTTTATTTATTATTATATGGATTATCGTATTCGTCATCATGATCAGCCCCATAATGATCATCGTCATCATTGCTTAAACCGATTAAGCCTCTTCTTCTTAAGAATTAGAAAAAAGGACATAACCTTTCCTATTTTCACCTATACGAAAGGGAACCAATGCACAATACCGTTTTGCGGATACCGAAGTCATACAACCTATTTTCTAAAAATAATAAAATTAACTCAATAAACATCTTCATTCTATTCATTTAAATCATTCATTTAACAACTTTATAAATCCATAGTTTTATAGATTTTAGAAGATTGTACATTAGTACAGTTTACATTGAGTAACTATAGTAACAATTAATAGAAGACTTTTAATTTAAAACTCTGTAAAATATATAACATTTACATAATAAAAACCTTTTTAAAAAAACTTGTATTTATCGCAGTTATGGGTTGATAACTAATAAGTTGCATAACTGTAGGGCAACTGAAGTACCCTTCCTAAACATAGTAATGCAATATTATTATATAGTATTCTATTACTTTATAACAATATCGGTACAGCATATATATATATATATATATATATACATATATATATATATATATATATATATAAATATATACATATATATATACATATATATATATATATATATATATATATATATATATATATATAAAGTTGGTAACTCCCATTATCGATTGTCTTAAGGAGCAGTAGGCACACACAGTATCCTGTTTGATTGAAACTTTCTATTCAATTGAAAAGTTGTGGAGATAGCGGCAGTTTCACTACAATATAAATAAACATGTAAAAAAAAAATCGTAATTTTTAAAATTCTTAAAGTTAAAAACCAATCAATAAATATAATAATTATAATTTATATATCAAAATTATATATGTTCTAACACGCAATTCAAACTTAAAATTAAGTATTACTTGATCAATCCATTAGTTTGTGTTTTGATATAGTAGTTATGTGAATAATGGTATTTTAAAAATCAATTTTCGGGCTAACAGATAAGGAGACTTTGCAAGTACTGATGGGTTAGCTACAATGTAAATATAGATATATTATGTATGCAAAGTTATTTAAATAAAAATTTACTAAAGCATTGTAAATTTGATTTTAAAAAGTCTGTTCTGACATTGTTAAATATATTCATAAGTCATATAATTAACAGGTTTATCTGAAAGTAAAGGAGTTCTATATAAAAGATGTAAATTTAGACATTTTACTTGATTGGTCCATTCTTCAATCTTTTGGTATAGTAATCACACTTGATTTGAATAAAGATATCTTAAAATGCAATTGAATGCTTGAGACAAGGTTAATCCGAGTGTATACTGTTTGAGATATGTTCATTACAATTATTATTAGTTTCCAAATATGTAAAGTAGGACAACTTACTTGCATAGTAAATTGAATATACTTGTGCTACTACATCCATATTCTTTTTGTATAATTAAACATTTGTAACTTTTTTATACTAGAATGCATCATCCATGCATGCTTTATTATAATATAGCATGCATAAATAATGCATGCAAGTACTTCTAGCACTAAGGTCTTCACATACTTTACATACTTTATTTCATGTTTATTGTAACATCAAATTAGCTAACCTGTTAATATTCGTACCTTTTGCATTAACATTAACATAAAATTCTTCCTCAACTGAAAAATAAGAACTATTTTACTATACCGTTAAAATGGTTATTCATTTACTTATTAAAACTTGCTTCTTTTTTTTTATAAATAAAAATTAGAACAAACTAAATAAAACTATTATTTTTAAATTTATAATATATATATATATATATATATATATATATATATATATATATATATATATATATATATATATATATATATATATATATATATATATATATATATATATATATATATATATATATATAACTTTCTCCTCAAGGTTGCCTGTGTTCCTTTATCACCTAGGATCATGTGTACCAAAAATTAGACTAAAAGAAGCAATTTTAGGGGTTGCCATGTTTTATAAGATGAATTAACCATTGGTAAAATTTTGTGATTTTCTCAAATTTCGCAAATTTGTTTTTTCATTGTTTATTTATTTATAATTTAGAAATTGATAATATGGCAACCACTAGATCTTCTGCTGAGGTGTGGCTTGTTGGTAAACCTACACAAACTCTGTCGACTGCCAGACTTCCTTCAAGAGGGGATGTTCTTCGGAGGTTGCTCTTCCATCATATAGAAGAGAAACAAGGAGTGAAAAAAAGTATTCGGGCAACAATTGAAGCAGTTTTTGTTATATGGGAGAGAGGAAAAATTCCAACTCAAAGAATTGACAATGCGGAAAGAAAGTTAAAAAAACTTTATGACGAATATCTGCTGCTGAAAAAACACCGAGGATCAAAATTGGACAGCTGTCAAATGAAAGAAGGAATTTTCCACGCTGACCTTGAAGAACTTTTTGATATTTCAACCAAAAATGCATCAGAAGTTATGAAAAACGATGAAGATAAAGCATTTTTACGTCAGCAGCAAGAAGATCCATTAAGTTGTAGTATGGCAGGAATTGATCGGAATTTAACAGCTAGGGAGGCACGGAAACGAGTCTGAGAAACTAAAATGGAATTGAGGCGTCAAAGAAGTCAAACGGAACTGATAGAAAAAACAGAACTCATTTCTTCTTCATCAGCAGTTGACATTGTGAGTGAAAGTAGCTCTAGCTCCTCGGATGATGATGTATATCAGACTCCTTCCGCTTCCAGCACACTGAGCACAAGTGGTTCAACGAAAAAGAAGATGAAAGTTCTAACAAATAATGTTGTATCATCTCTTGATCGTGTTAATATTTCTGATCGCCGTGCACTCTTCGTGGTTGGAACAGTGTCTCAGGCTCTTGGTCACTCGGTAAAAGATTTATCATTGTCGTACAGCACAATCCGCAGAAAAAGGCGATCTGTTCGTGAAGCGGTGACTACAGCTGACAAGGTTGATTTCTCTCCTGATGATCCACTTCTTCTGCATTGGGATGGAAAGCTCTTACCTGATATCACTGGTGGTCAAAAAAAAGTGGATAGAATTGCCATCCTTGTGACTGGTGGTGGGGTGGAAAAATTGCTGGGCGTTCCAAAGATTGATCGAGGTACAGGTGAGCAACAGGCTGATGCTTGCATGAAGGCTCTTAAAGACTGGAAATTGAAAGAACTTGTTCGGGGACTGGTTTTTGACACTACTTCATCTAACACTGGGTTGAACATTGGTGCCTGCACAATAATGGAGCAGAATCTTGACCGTAATCTTATATGGATAGCATGCAGGCACCATATGTTTGAAGTCATGCTTTCCACCATTTTCACGACTGCATTTGGAACCAGTTGAGGACCTGAAGTTGGAATTTTTTACCGTTTCCAGAAACAATGGCCAGCAATCAACAAGGAGGTGTTCACTATAGGGAATAAAGAATTTTACAACTGCGATTTTTTTCTCAAACTCCGTGAAGAAATGGTAGTATATTATAGTGAAGCAATTAAAGGTCAACAACCCAGGGATGATTACTTAGAACTCTTGAATTTGTGCCTTATTTTTCTTGGAGGATCAACTACAACATCGGAGTTCAAAGTGAAGTTTCGGGCTCCAGGTGCAACACACAATGCACGTTGGATGGCAAAAGCTATATATTGTATAAAGATATATTTGTTTCAGGATCAATTTGTTATTACTGCAAAGGAAAAGAAAGGAATAACAGATATAAGTCTTTTTGTGGCATTTGTATACGGACAGTTTTGGAATGAAGCTCCGTTAGCTGAACGAGCACCATTCAATGATGCCAAGCTTCTTCAACGGATTCAAGAATATCCAAATCGTACAATTGCAATTAATGCAGCAAAAGCTTTTCATCGCCACCTCTGGTATTTTTCTGAACATCTAATAGGATTGGCTTTCTTCGATTCCCGCGTCAACAACAACACCAAGAGAGAAATGGCAAACAACCTGAAACAACAGCCAAGGCAGAAATCTCTCAAAAGACATGATGCTGCCACATTCGATTGTCACAGCCCATTGCCTTCCTTCGTCACACAACGCACCGCAGAACTTTTCGATCTAATTTTGAAAAATGGAAAAGAAAAAGCTGAATCATTTTTAATGAAAGAATCTTCAGAGTGGGAAATGGATTCAACATTTCTTGAAATGAAGCACAAGGTTGGTCAAAAGAAAGTGGTCAACGATTGCGCGGAACGAGGCATAGCACTTATAACATCCTTTAACTCAAGCGTTACGAAAGATGAAAACCAAAAGCAGTTTCTTCTTATTATTGGTTGATCTTCACCGGAAGGAATTTCCAGTTGCATCAAAGTCTACCCTGATGAAGATGACTGTTGAATGATGAAGATGATTGATTTATTATTGCATAGTGCAATTACATAGTAGTACTATAGTATTGATTTTTTTAACATCGAACATCCACAATCCACCACATAATAATAAGAAATTGATAATAAATAATTCAGTAATATAATATAAAAAATGTAAAAATAAAAAATATTTTTTTTACTTTTTGTAACCTTATACCAAAATGTGACAAAACATGGCAACCCCTAAATATCATCCGATTTGATTCAAATTTTGGCCAATAACTACTATTGTCATATAGAACAAGGGCAAGCTTGAGGACAACTAAAGTTTTGAACCTACAAATTTTGCATCACCCTAATATATATATATATATATATATATATATATATATATATATATATATATATATATATATATATATATATATATATATATATATATATATATATATGATATATATATATATATATATATATATATATATATATATATATATATATATATATATATATATATATATATATATATGTATATATATATTTATATATATATTATTTGCTTTAACAAGCAATTTATTCAATTTTTAGTGCAATTTTTCTATAATTAACCATTTCTACTGTAATTGCATTAAAAAAGTAATATTAACTCTGAAAAAATTGAAAAAAAAAAGTAATTTAGATTAGAATAATGAAAAATTATGGATAAATTATATGTTATTATTTTCTGTTTAAATGTTATTAGTTTCTATATAAACATTACCAAATTAAAATGAAACCTTTAAAAGAGTTGTAAAATCAGTACTTTTGCACCTTTTTGTTATCTGCTGATTATCAATGCCTTCTTCAGTTTTTGTTATTTAAAACTTTTGCAATCCTCATAACAATCTGTAAAATGAATAACAAAACATGTTATCCAAAGCAATGACAAATAAATTTAAAAAGTAAATTATTTAACATTTTGTGAATAAAAATTATAATATCACAAATTAAAATAACAATTCAATAAAATATCAAGTTTTTGGTTCTTCCAACTAAACAGCCTGGCGATATGACATTTTGCTGAAATGTTAACACTAATTTGATTAAAGGTACATACACTCATAGCATTAACATGTAACTAAACTTGTTAAAAGTGTTTCAAATAAGTTTAGTCGTTTAGTTTTTTAACTTTTTTTGCTGACTTTAATTTTTCTAATTCCGAAGGATGATATACGTATAAAAATATATACGTAAAATTTTAGGCTTGGTAGGTTTTTCGTAACATAATAAAATAAATGAACAATAATGCAATAAATATTTCAATAGCTTGTAGATATAGAGCATAAGATAAAAACAGAACAATTTGAACTCTCTTTTAACTGATTTAAACTTTAAAGACTTAAACCAATTATCAACGTATCTTTCAAATAAAACAGCCTTTATTCTTACATTATTTTTTAAGCGTTGAGTTTTTATAAATAGCTTTTCATAAGACAGAGCAATTAGATTATGATTTAAAAAGTTAATATCTGAGAGATGTTCAACTATTAGAATCATATCTAAAAGTACAGAGTTTGCAGTTTATTATGTGATTACTAAAAAAATAACTATTAGCATTAAAAATCATTGCAATTTTTATTTACAGAATGATCTTTACAGAAATAGTCATTAACTTAATTATTATTTTAGGAAAATCTAAATGTTAAAGAAAAACACCAAAATAAATCAATTAACCACTTACATGTGTACTTGGCTGCTGCTTTAATTGTTGTTGCAACTGACTGGACTGTATATAAAATATTAAATGAAATTAAACACGCAAAACTTAACAATAAAAAATATATTTTAGAAAAAATGCAGATTTTAGAAAATTATGTAATAAAGCTATATATATTAATGTTCAAACCATGTTAACTTTTCTACTAAAGAGAAAATAAATGATATAATATAATAATCTATCATATCAGAGATAAATAAATTTATTTTCTCTTTTGTGGTCATCTTATATGAATATAAATAATACTTAATGTTTTAAAAATATTTTTCAGTTCACACTAAAAGCCTACATTTAAACTGAAGCACCGTTATATAAATATTTGAACCTCACAATATTTGATTGGCACTGACTGCACTAAAAGTATAAATATTATAACATTTCTATTCGATCAATATAACATCTATCATAAACAAATAATTGTTAGGTCTTAATATAAACAAACAATAATAATTTTATTTAGTTACTTAAAGTGTAGTTACCACTTAAAATGCATAGTTTTTATCTAAAACCTTTAAAGAAATTTTATGCATTTTAAGTGATAATTAATTTTCATAATTTTTCTACTTTTAGTAAAAGTAGAAAAATTAGGAAGCTAAGAGTTGACTATAGAGGTTCTATAGCGTTGTTAAAAACCAAACAAAAAAAACAATTAAAGAAATAGTTTTACAAAAATGCTGAAACTGCTACTTTTTTGAAACTACTGCTACTTTTTTGATACTGCTGTTTACTATAAACTAAACTAAAAAAGGAATTATCAAAATACATTGTTACTGTATTTAAAATAACTTTAAATCGCTTATACAATATTATCGAAGAACTTGCAGGACTTTTTAGCTGCTTCATTAGCCACAATATAATACTAAAAACAAATTTCTTTTATCTGTTCTAAACCATTTATTAAATAACTTAAAATTCATAAGAAATTCTAATTTTTATTCAAAATGTCCGACACATTCAGTGCGAAACTAATTTAATTAAGTTAGTTCCGTACGAAAGTTGTTTGATTTAGCTTTCCAACGCAAAATGAATATTCAGAACACGTTTAAAATAGAAACCTAAACGTTTAGTTCGACGTAAATGCTATCTAAACGTGATCTAAAGCAATTTTAAACAAACAAATGCCCGTTGGGATATATTCCATTAAAATACATTACATCCCAGCCAACATTGACATACGGGTACCGTACGGGGCCCATACGGGTCGTCAACTGGGTCCCGTATGGGAAGACCAACGATATCCTGCCGGGTCATGGCCGCGGTTTCCATATAGGACCCATATGGGTTAGCCGGCTGGGTATCCAGTATGGGTCCCAGTCAAATTCCGTACTTCAAAACCGTGAGGGATCCATTTGGGTTTACAAATGGAACCCATATAGAAACCCATCGAGAACCCACCGGATCCTGGCCGCGGTTTTCTTCTAGGGCCCATATGGGTATTCCCGCCGAGTATCTCGTGAGGGTCCCACGAGGTTTACCGATTGCAAATCTTGCAAAACTACGTTTAAATCTTCAAAATTTACAGAAAAAGCAAATTTATATATAAATTGATTGGTTTATTTCAAAAAAATAGTAATTAAAATTACACTGTCGAAATTAAGCAAACTTTTAAACGATTCTTTAATCATGCATCAAGTGCTTTCACGGTTATCTCGGGAATTGGAAGCTTTTCCATTGTTGTTAAAACGACATCTTTGAAAATCTATTTACGCAATATCTCATTTCAATATAAACTGTAAAAAATATAAATTTAACTGTTAGTTTTATAGGTATTAATTTATAGGTATAATTTTATAGGTAAAACATTCATTATTTTTAATATGTTATAAAACTATCAAAGGTGGAAGCACACACACACACACACACACACACACACACACACACACACACACACACACACACACACACACACACACACACACATATATGTATATATATATATATATATGCATCTATAAAACGACTAAAAAGTTGCAAATTCCTCAAATTCCTATTTGTCATAAGATTTGTCTGGTTACCTTATTTACCTTAACCATATTTTTTTGTATTTTCAAAACAATTATCACTTTCATCAGCTGAAACAAAACACTCTAAACCTTGATAATTTTTAAACTGTAAACAGCGTCTCAATGCAATGATTACTACCATTAAAATAAGGAACACTAAACTTCTGTTTATCTTCATGTACGTGTTTATTTGAGCAACCTTTTGGTCTTTGAACAAGCTTTTTTAATTGACCTAAAAAAGTTTTGTATTTGAAAGAGGGACATCTATCAAGTACTTAAAATTTACTGTATTATTTCCTATATGTGCTAATGAATGGACATTGTACACTAAAATAAGTAGCTGAAAAGTAAGTAGCTGAAAAGCAAAATTAACATATTTTTTCAACAAAATAAAAACTATAAAATTAAAATAAAACATTATAAAAATAGAACTACAACTGAAAAATCTAAAAATTTGAATAGATTTTTGGCGAAACCATTGCCTTTAAACAACTGGTCCAGTGTATATATAAATAGTCTAAGTACAGTTGCTTTCCATTTTTTAATATCTAATTAAGATTTTAATTGTTTAGAAAAATTTTGTTGGAATGTAACAACGTATCTGGAATAATCCGCCAGATAAAGTATTGACTGTAATCTGAAAAAATTTACACCATTTGGGCAATTTAACCATAAGTTGACAAATCTTAGCATTACCCCTAAACATACTACACCTTTTCAAGATGTAATTGAGAAAACAAAAATTGTAATTAAGAATCGTAAGATGTAATTGAGAAAACAAAAGTTGTAATTAAGAAACGTAAGATGTAATTGAGAAAACGTAAGTTGTAATTAAGAAACATAAGAAGTAATTTAGAAAACGAAAATTGTAATTAAGAATCGTAACATGTAATTGAGAAAATGTAAGTTGTAATTAAGAAATAGAAAGATGTAATTAAGAACACGAAAATTTTAATTTAGATATCGCTTTAAAGGAGTAAGTGTAAAATGGCGCTTAAAAAAAATGGCGCGTAAAAAAATGGAGCGTATAAAATGACGCACTTAAAAATGACGCAAGATTTGTAGCGTAAATTTAATTTTTTAGGGAAAAATTTAGGGAAAAATTTATAACTTTTGGGCAAATGAATTTAACATAATAAACACTAAAAACATTTTAGGGAAAAGTTTATAATTCAATTAAAAATTATAATTAAAAATTATATAATTAAAAATCACTTCATTGATCATTTAAGCACCAACTTGTACGTCTTCCATATTTAAAATAGTTGCATAGTGCGTGGTTGTGTGTTGTACCGCACGTGCACAATCTCCTCCCATTATAGTATTTTTCGCCTCAATTACAATTCGTTCTATGTACTGCATGCGCTGTTCCGCAATCCCGTCACCTAATACAGGTGGAATGCGAATTGCATTTTTAACGTTACTTTTATTTTTGGACCAGATCGTTTACACCGGGTTCAACATTGGACTGTAAGGTTCCAAACGTAACAACTGAGCTGGTGAATTATCAAACACCCTTTGCAAACGAGCGTGACAAGGAGCATTATCTGTTACGACGACCAAATCCTCCAAACGATTCCCGGATGTAACCCACTGGTGAAACATAGCCAACATCCACTCGTTACAGGAATCTGCTTTAAATGATCCCCTGCGAGTTTCTATCATGACGACATTGTAGTTGAAATAGCTGCGATCAAGTGTATGTTTAAACCTTTTGAAGCAGGTACTTTCATAATTGCTCTTTTTCCTTGTCTCGCGCGTCCTTGCGTTTTTCTACAAAAAAGGTTAAAATTTGTTTCATCCAACCAAACTATCTGACGACCATTTGTGATATGTTCGTTGATGTTTCTAACATATTCAGCTCTTTTTTGTTTGTTTTCATAACTGTTCATTGTAGAAGGCTCCTTGTGCACTTTTTTTAATGAGAACAATCTGCCTTCGAGGTAATTTGCTATTGTTGTTGTGCTAACGTTTATGTTTAATTGTCCTAATATCTTTGTTTTGATGGCCACCAATGTTAATTGACAATCATTTTCAATCCATGTTAATGTTTCTTCGAATTGATCTTCGGCCAACTTTTTCGGTTTAAAACCTCCTTTTCCGATGAAATTTGAATTTCCGCTGCGAACCCAATTGTATGCTGTCTTATATTTGATACCTAGCGTTTGCACGAGATTCACCCAATCTTCAAATCGCTCCGCACATTCAACAACACTTCTCCTGTCATTTGGAGAAGATAAAACGTAACGTTTCCTTTCAACTTGTTCAGTTGTGTGTATTTCATGCCGACAAATCGGACAACTTGAATCTGGTTGTTCCAGAACTGGACGTAAACAAATTTGGTGACATAAATGTTGACACGGATTTAGC
>NC_061160.1:9088506-9193506 GCF_022113875.1 Hydra vulgaris | reverse complement strand
GACGCTTGAAAATAATTTGATTCCAACAAGAGACTTATTTTTTGGAGATGAGCCAGAATGGAAATTTCAGCAAGATAATGCCCCTTGTCACAAAGCAAAAACAGTAACAGCTTGGTTTAAAGAAAATAAAATCAATTTACTCCAGTGGCCAGCTAGATCGCCAGATTTAAATCCAATGGAAAATGTATGGTCTGTGCTTGATCGAAAACTGACCAAAGCTCCTGTAACTTCAGCTGAAGAACTACGAAAAAGTTTAAAAGAGTTGTTTGATGGCTTGTCCTTTGAATATTGTCGAAATCTTTTTGAATCTATTAAAAGAAGATGTAGACTTTGCATAGCTAACAAAGGCGGTCACATACCTTATTAACTTGACTTACAGTTTAAAGTGAAAAGTCCTGAGTCTAAACTTATGAACAAGATTTTTATAGATATCTTTTTACATGATTTTGCTATTTTCAAAATAAAATACTTTAAACTTGTTTTTCTTTTCAAGTCTTTTATATATATTAAAGAGAATTTCATAAATAATAAACTGGATTAAAAATAAAATTAAAAACAAAACAAAAAAGGCATTTTTTTAAATCACAAATCACTAAGAAACTATAAGTTTTATTCTGAGTCTAAACTTTTGATCACTAGTGTATATATATATATTTATATATATATATATATATATATATATATATATATATATATATATATATATAATAGTATTATGAATAGCAGGATTATACTGTATATATATATATATATATATATATATTATATATATATATATATATATATAAATATATAAATATATATATATATATATATATCTATATATAATAGTATTATGAATAGCAGGATTATACTGTATATATATATATATATATATATATATATATAAATATATATATATATATATATATATATATATATATATATATATATAAAATAGTATTATTATTACATATTACAATATAATTTTTTTAGTTTTTCATATATATATATATATATATATATATATATATATATATATATATTATATATATATATATATATATATATATATATATATATGTATATATATATATATATATATATATATATATATATATATATATATATATATATATATAATAGTATTATTATTACATATTACAATATATTTTTTTTAGTTTTACATGTCTTTTAAATACTATTAATTTTTATACTTGTCTTCTATACTAGAACTCATACCACTCAAATAGGTAAAACTATACTAAAAAAAAGATAAAATATATCTAATTATTTGGATAACTTATTATTAACGTCAATCGTGGAAGATCTAAAATCAACAAATTCAGATAAAAAAGATCCTGACACATTATTTTGTCTTAGTTTAGTAAACGAGTTTAAAGATTTGATACCCAATATGAAACATTACTACAACTTAAAACTTGCGAGCTATTTTGTGCTTTGCAAGAAAATCAAAATTAAATTGTGTATCTTTGGGTTTTAAAAAGATAGTCGTTTTAGCTATTTTTAGATTATATTGCTATTTTTGTCTATTACTTAGTTATATTTCCCCCATTTTGCTTCTTTCAGATTGGTTTAATAATAATAAAAAATAATTTATTAAACTAGTTGGTTAAAGTAAATAATAAAAGTTATTCAAAATAATAAAAGTTTATTTAAAAAACAAATCATTAAAGTACATATTAATTTTGATCGAAGATGTTAGATCTTCGATCAAAATTAATATGTACTTTAATAATTACTTGTTACGTGATTGCTTTTCCAAGGAACCTGACCAGGACCAACTGGAAAAAATTCTTTAAAGTTTTCTCTCACTTGTTTTGCATCTTTAGAATAATTATGGAACACGAACGTATTTGTAAAAGTACAATTCCAAAGGCATCTTGGTCCGCATCCAAACTAAAATTTTCTTGGTCGAATATTTCTGGAGGACAGGACTGATAAGAGCTGCCGAAGTTTTTGTTATTCATTTAGTAAACAACAACAGAACAACAGAACAACAGAAGTTATAAAACATAGATCCAGATCTTGGATGTGCTTGCCTAACAATATGCTTACCGCCGATTGCACCCAGACAGTGATTAAATTGCCATTTAGTCTCAAATTCTCTTGCAATATTTTTTTATTGTTGCTTTAAGGAAGGACATTAAATATTAAGGTATTAAAAAGTTCCATAAGGCATTGGTGGTTTCATTAATAATTCGACCAATGTAAGTTGGGCTAATGCGAAAACTTTAAGCAATTGTTTTTTGTGCATCCCCAGTAAAAAGGTATAGTAATGTTACATTTAAACGCTCGCTTAGTCCAACAGGCTCACGTTTTTGAGACAATTTGATTATATAAGGTGCAGTTTTCTTCAGGAGATTTTCATACATAGTTGGACACATTCTAAAATATTTAACCCCTTATTGACGATTGTCGCGAAAACGCATCAAAACTTATTTAGCTCTGTTATAAAAACAGTAGTGTATTTATACGACTGAAACCTTTTGAGACAAACTAAGCACATACTGATAACCGAAATAAAAATACTACTATCGCCATCTAGCGTTTGAAAACATTAACTCCATTGTTTTATCCAGGACGTGTAGTTCAATCTCTCACTATTTTTGTTCGCTGTAAATTTCGAACAATTTATAATAAAATAAGGTAAGTTATGTTGATAATAAAAATATATTATTGTACTTAATTTATCTATAATGCATATAATTTTTATTCTTTTTTATTTACACAAAGATTTGTAAGTTTAATTTGTAAGTTTCAGTTTGTCGCGTTTTCGCCTCATTAGGTAATGAAGCCAAAATAAGTGATAGATTAGTCTTAGCACTGCATTTCACTAAAATGAAGTCTTATTATGTCCAAATTTTAGAAATTATACCTCTTTTTCATATTTTTATTTTAATACATCCTTATAATTGTATTTTAATATATAAATTTAATTAATGAATTGTATATTATGGGATACTATAGTTTTTATACTACTACTAGGACTAGCACTATACTATACTATAGTCTAATATAGTCTATAGTCTATAAGTATAATAGTATAGGTAATTATTAATGATTCTGATAGTCATTGGCAGCCTATAAGTGCTATTGTACATAAGTAGGCATATTATTTAGTCTAATCATGGTTCCAATTTTTTTTCTTTAATTCTTTATATTAGAATATCTGTATAGTAGTCTATACATATATGTATTTATATATATATATATATATATATATATATATATATATATATATATATATATATATATATATATATATACATATTAGAGTTTCCCCAGTGGGGAGTGATCATAGCTGCCTTAGCGACAGTTATGAAAATGATGAAGAATACAGTCCTAAGGCTACACCTCTATTACCAGAGTCTAGCGAGGATGAAGGCCCACAGAGCAACAACGATGAAGACTCTGACAATAGTGTTGAAATACCGGTACCTGCTAGTACCTCTACTACTGGAACAAAAAAGAAAACAACTGCCATCAGAAGGAAAAAACAAAAGCTTACCTCGCAGACAATCAAGAATCAAAATTCTGCTAAAGAACTACCAATTTGGTAAGAAACTAACGAACATTCTGAAGAAATTAGACAGCCAGGGCAATATTTTAAAGACCTTTTTGATTGTCAACTTTTGGATAACATTGTTGAGCAGAGCAAGTATTACCACAGGTTATTTTTTCATATCGTGGACTTGGTAATTGTAAACAGCTGAATCGACACGATTGCAATTCCTTAGGTGAGCCAAAAAATTGCAAATGGATTTGTTAGCTTTTAAAGCATCTGTTGCTCAAGCACTTTGTATGGAAGGCAAGGACATGTCAAAAAAAAAAGGGGTCACCACTCTGATATTGAAAGGGAATTTGAAAAAAAAAGACATAGAGGACCTGTGGCTATTCCATCACAAGACGTCAGAACAGATGCTGTGGGACACTGGCTAGTGATGGAAGATAAGCAACAAAGATGCAAACGTCCCAATTGTAAGGGGCAAACAGTGATCAAATGCTCAAAAAGCAATGTTCACTCATGCTTTAGCAAAAATAAAAACTCTTTCCACAAATTTCATGAATAGAATTGTAATTGGTTTCATATTATTTTTTTTTTCAACTTTTTTCTTTTTTTAAACATTGATTTATTTTAAACTGAAACAGTAAATATATATGAATTAAATATTGCTAAACATAACAATTGAATTGTCTATTATTAATTTTGTGTCTAATTGTTTATATTGTTGATAATGTGCATTTTTGTTAAAATTTAACATTTTACCCTATAAAGCCTGTTGTCGAGTTTTTGCATCGAACATAAAATAACGTGTATTATATACAACTCCCCAATATTTGGCATCTATTTAAGGACAAAAACAGAAAGAATTAATTTTTTAAGTTGCTTAGAACTTAAATCAGGCAATAAGGGGTTAATAAACAAAAATTGATCATGCAACTTCATGTCTTTTATCAATATGTGATATTCGCCATTCTCTTTTCTTTCTTTATAAATTTTACGAATTGAGAACATTTTTTTTCGAATATTCCTTTGGTAACGGTTTTGAAGTAAAATAATTTTTTTGTTATACTTAAACGCCTCATGTTTGTTTACATTTGTTTAACTATTTCGGAAAGCGCAAAAATTAAGTGGAAATTATTCATCGGATTTTTTCCGTTAAAGGAATCGGAAAAGTTTCTGTTCCGTTCCGTTCCGCCTATAAGTGGAAATCCGCCTTTATTGAATACATATTTTAAAAGAGTTTTGCAAAAATTCATAATCATTATTCGTTTAAATATATATATATATATATATATATATATATATATATATATATATATATATATATATATATAAATATATATATATATATATATATATATATATATATATATATATATATATATATATATATATATTTATGTATGAAAATCATTTGAAAGTTTTTTGCAACAGACTGGCATATCAATTCACAACCCTTACGCACAATGTTTCTTGTATAAACTTCAAAGAGACAACAGTATTGATATGTGTTTGTCACATTGTACGAATCCAGATAAATTTGATAGTTATTTAGGTGAATTGGGTCATGTAAAAGCAGTGAAAGTTACTGTTGGTTTTGATTTTTTTTATCATGTGCCTCTACAAGAAAATCCTCAAAGTATTCTTAAAGGTCAAACAACTTTGCACCCGGAGTCTTTATCTTTTTCAAAATCAATCTACTTTCAAAATTCTATACTACCATTTTCAGATCCAGACAAAACAGTATATATTGGTTTGTATTCAGATGAGTTAGAGGTATGTAACCCAATAGGCACCAGTAGGGGTATACATAAAATATCAGAGATTTATTTTCCTATTTTAAACCAAAAGAGTAATGCATCTAAAATGGGCAATTATCATTTAGCTTCATTATGTAATTTTAAAGTGGTTAAAAAAATTATACTCAATGAGTTTTGTAGACCAATTATTGTTGACTTGTTTAACTTATTATTTAACACATTTTGTGTAAATGATAAAGAGTACCATGTTGTTGCAAGTTTTATGTCTGCTAACAATTTAACAGCTCATCCACTTCTTAGTTTACAATCACATTTTCATAGTAGATACATATGTAGACACTGTTACTTCATTGTTAGACAGGAAAATACAAAAGTATTTCAAAGAACTCACAAATTATAAATTGTTGATAGTACAAAACAACAACATGGTTGTTGTTTTGTACTTTTGTTGTTTGTTGAATTTATCTCCGTTTTACACTTACCATATGTTTTTTTGCCTGCATTTTTTCCAAGTGATTTCCTGCATGACATTTCAGAAGGAATAAGCCATGTTATAATTTCAACATTTTTGAATCATTATACGACCAAGCGAAAACTAACATTGCTTGGTATGAATTTATTGCTAAGAGATGTAAAATTGCCAGTGAATATAATATTGACATCAACTTATATGACATAAAAGCTGGCACTTACAGCTAGTGAGATGCTAACCCTTTCATTGTGTTTGCCATTGTTTCTATTTGATAGCTTCAAATATGCATCTTCATGATGAAGATGCACCTTATTGGGATATGATCATTATCCATTGTGAAATTTTATTGATTTTCAATAGCCGTTGTAATGAACATATTGAATCATTACATTTTCTTGTTCCACAACTTGTTAACTATATTAAAACATTATATAATAGCACATGAGTAGAAGCAAAGCTTCATTTTATCACACATTATCCTGACCTTTCAAGTTACATGGGAACAATAAAAACTTTTTGGTACATGCGTTTTGAACAACGATATCAGATTTTTAAAAAGCTTGCAAGAGTTAGTCAGCAATTTAAGAACCCTATATATTCATTTTCAAAAAAATTTCAAATGCATGAAACTTGTAAACGGCTTCTTGAAAGGAGTAATGACATTGTTCCACGTAAGCTGCAATCATAATAATTGATGAACCGCATATTTGTTTACTTTTATGTAATATCATGCAAATATTTTATTTTTCAGGATCAATCTCATATGCAAAGATATCTCTTCATCATGCTCAAGAAATACTTCTTGGATGGTTTAAACCAAATTTGAACACTACCTTTCCAAAAAAAAAATTAACAACCCAGGGAAAACAATTGATAGTATCTTCTTATTTGATTTTAAGCGAAGAAAAAGCTGTTAAAATAAATTATTTGATGTCTATTAACAGTGTTTGGTATGCGATGTGCCAAGAAACAGCAATATCATTTTTTCCTTTGGTTAACTCGTATGTTAGAGAGCATCATTTAAAAACTCAGTTAATTTACTTGACATTTTGTCTCTTTAATTAAGTTCATCTAAATTTGTTATAATAAAAGATAAAGAGTATATTGTCAGACTATTTATTACATGAATATTTCTTATGAGTTGTTATCTATGCCTTTTAATTATAATTTATTGTATTCGAAAATAAACAGAATTAGTTCAGCACAACACTACTAGGGACAGAGTTAAAAACTGAGACATCAACTTTGACATAAATTACAGACATATGTATAATATATTTTACTTTTTGCTGTATAAGACATAACACTAGTTATGTCTTATACAGCAAAAAGTAAAAAAAAGTATTTTTTAATAATATATATTTACATTTAAGGTATTTTTATATATATAAATAACCTGATAATTTTTTATCCCAATGAAGTATTTTTATAATGTAATTTGATACAGGTAAGTAAGGCCAAAAAGCAGAATATATAATGTTCCTTTTTTTCATTGGATTCTTTAAAAAATCTGATGCCCTGCCAAACTTCCTCATTTACCTTACACCTTCTCATAAAGCCTGCAGGTTATATCTTGTGATATATAATGATAAATAATAATAGTGATAATATATCTGATTTACTTTAAACTCTTTTTGTGTTATATGTTAATATCTACCTATTTTTGCAGATGCAATCAATTAATGTACATAAAGGTGACACAAAAGTTATTCTGTGCACTTCATATTCTGATTTGCTAACAATATGTGGTAATAAGTTCCCATGTTCCTCCAGCAATTCGCTACAGTTGTATGATGTTTCTGGTGCAGAAATCGATGATGGAGAAACCCTAGATTTTTTAGTTAAAAATAATAATTTGAAACTAGTGTTTTTGGAACGTCAAGTGCCAAGTTTAACAATAAACGCATCACCAGAAAAAATTGTAGGAAATATAATTATTTCTGCAAAACAATGGCTAGGATTGAAATTTGAAATCTTAACAGATGCAATTGTGGAAGCAAAGCTTACATCTGGATTAATTGATGCCAAATCAATAGTAGCAGACGGTCAATTTATGAACCACTGAGTTGAGATAACTTTTCATAAAGTATTGGAATATGTTGATCAACAAAATCCGTATGTTTATAGTTGATATATTATATTGATTTTTTAACTAAATAACATTTTAAATCTAAGTTCCTATTAAATATTAGTTTTTACCAACATCATAGATATTTAAATGGAATTCAGTTAAATGAGCTGGCGATGGTTATTACCGAGAAGTACCCAGAGTTTAATGCTGTTCAATATTCAGTGAGTTAATTTGTGCTGTTGTGGGTAAACTAAATAAATTACGTAATCATATTTTGTTGTTGTTTAATAAAATTTTTGGTCCTTGCTTAAAAAATCAAAACTTTTCTAATTATTATAAAAGATTTTTATATATATGTATATATATATGTCTATGTATATATACATATATATATATATATATATATATATATATATATATATATATATATATATATATATATATATATATATATATATATATATATATATATTAGGGTAGGTCGAGTTTAGCTTTTTTTTTGAATTTCGAGTTGCGTAATGTTGCAGTTACTGTGTCTAGCTTAGAAATAAGGTTTTGCCAAATATCAGGTGTTCTGGTTTAAAAATGGCTTGCGGATTTACATTTCAAGACTTAATATTGGACTAGCTTTGTTAGATTGTTTATTTCAAACATTGAAATATTTTATTTTAAGTCTAGTAACCTCGTTTTAAAGTATCTCGTTTCGAATTTTTAGAGTAACCAATTAACGATATTTTAAAAAGCGCAATTGTTTTAAGAAGCCAATAAATTTTCGCTAAATCGTTTACACGCTTTTAAATTTCAATTTTGCTAATCGTTAAATGTTGGTTTTAAAATTAAATTTTTTAGTATTTAAGTATTGAAAAGTAAAGTATTTAAAAGGTTCAAATATAAAACTACAATTTAAAGAAATAGTTAAATATCAAAGGTAAATACTTATGATTAATATATTTACAGTAATGTTTTTATTTGATTAATATTACAAAAATTTTTTTTTTGCACCTTTTTAAATATGAAAGTTTCAGAAAGAACTAATGTTAACTTAATTCATAAATAACTTATACTCTCATGGGCCACGGCGACGGGGGGAAAAGGGGGCTGAGGGGCTATGGCCCCCAGATTTTTTCAAAAGGACCTTTTTTTAAAAACTAGATTTTTTGTAGTAAGTTTTGATATTTTAGGTTTTTTTGGTGTTTTTCCCCCTCCCCCACTAAAAAGTCACGCCGTGGCCCATGGCTCTAAGTGCTATACTTTAATAGAGTTAACATATATTATTAGTATACAAAAATGCCGAAAGTTACGACTACAATTACACGGATGAAAGGTGAAAAAAAGTATTGCGGTGGCCCATGTGAATTATCAATGACAGATCCAAGCACTTTTAGACAGGTTATTCAGTACTATTACTATCTAATTCATGTGAATCCAAATGCAGATATCTTATCAGTGACTCAGCAAATTAGCAATAATATAAAATCAATTTGGGCTTCAGTAAACCCAAGTTTACCTCTTATAACTGACAAATCTATTTATAGGAAAGTAAAAGATCTTCTCGTACTTGTTAAGGATATTAATCGCAAGCACGGAAAAGCAAGCGCTAAAAGAAATCTTGATGCTAACTTGGACAAACTCATTGATATTTCTGCGTGTTCCTGTTCATTAGATGTGTTTCCCTGTAGTGATAGAAAAGTTTCTTGCAATAAAGAAAATTGCATTGAAGAACATATTGTATGCCTTTGCTCTCAAAGTAATAAAGTACCTCTTGAAGACAGAGCTTATCTTCGTGATCAGAGAAAAAAAATTGGTCCAAAAGGTGCATATCAACTTTCTTCCGTTGATAGATTATCTGTCAAAAAGACTCAAAAACTTGATAAAGAACGAAAAAAAATATTTCATAATTTAGTTGATGAAGATGAATCCCCTATACCACATGTAAACTTAGTTGAAGAAGCAAGTGGTTTATCCAATACGGAAGTAAATGTTTTATAACTACATTATATATTCGTAGTAGATGAAATATAAAGCATTTTATTTTTTTAACTTTTTTAGGATGAAGGTGAATGGAAACCAATAAATAATCCTATTGGAAAATACAACTTGGTTAAACTTCCAAGATTTGCAATGGAACTAGTTAGAAACGAGTGCTCGTCAAACGTAGGTGCAGCTCTAGCAAATGCTTTACTACATGACATTAAACATCTCCTGAAAGACGACGTTGATATAAAAGATATTTTGATTGACAAATGCAAATTAGATAGAGCCAAATCAAAAGTAAAAACTGTTACTGAAGATGTGGACTCAGAACAAAAAAAACAGTTAATTTGTCTTGGGGTTGATGGCAAGCTCGATCAGATAACTAAAACAAGTAAAATAATAAACTCACCTCAAGGAGAAGTACTAAAGAAATGCATTGAACCTGAACATCACCTCACATTTACTTATGAAGATGGAAAATCGAGTGGAAATTATTTGACTCATAAGACGATTCCTGTTACTGGTGCTACAGGCTTAGTTCTTGCTACCGAGACGTTCAGTGTTTTACAAGAATATAACAGTTTGGAAAGTATACAAGCTGTTCTTCTTGATAATACAGCTACCAATACTGGACCAATAAGTGGCTTAGTGGTAAAACTAGAAGAGCTTTTAAAAAGAAAACTACACCTAATTGGATGCGCATTACATCAAAACGAACTTCCGTTACGAGCTCTTTTTATAAAACTTGATGGTGACACAACTGGGCCAAGAAGCTTCAGTGGTCTACTTGGCAAAAGATGTGCTGAAAATATTCAGGATAGAAATCAAGTTTTGTTTGAACGTATTGAAAACCCAATAGTAGATGGATATATTCCAGAAGAAATATTAATAGACCTTAGTTGCGGTCAAAGATTTTTGTTTGAATATTGCAAAGGAATAGGCTTTGGTAAAGTTTCTGATAAATGGGCTGCCTATAAAATTGGACCGCTTAACCATGCAAGGTGGTTAACTCTAGCTATTCGCCTTCTCTGTTTATATACTAGAGACAATCAACCAACCGTTTCTTTAAAAAAACTTGTATACTTTATTGTTCAAGTTTATGCTCCAGCATGGTTCGAAATAAAAAAATCTTCAAAATTCCACGAATCCCCGCGCCTTATTTTTTCTACTATTACTAGAATAAATAATCTCCCCTTTGATGATGTTAAACTTATTTAAAAAAAAACATCAAAAAAAAATGCATTGTGTCTAAAACCTGAAAATATTCTTTATGCCATGCTAAAAGATAATGACAAAAAGATACGAAACTTTGGTCTTCAAATCCTACTAGCTCTAAGGCAAAGGTATTTTTTATAGTTAACTAAAATAAAGTTTTGAAAAAATTTATATTAAATGTGGTAATTGACTTCGGTTTATACTCATAGAGTAAACAACGAAATTTTGAAAGTAAATTTGATGAAAATTCCGGAAATTAATTTTAATGCTAATCATTGGTATGAGTTCGTTGACATCAGCATTACAAAAGTTACGGAGCCCCCTACAACACAACATTTTTCAATTGAGCGAATCCAATATATGATTGACAATAACGTTAAACCTGAAATTTCCGACTTTCCATCTCACTCCCAGAGTGTTGAGCGAGCGGTAAAACTAGTATCGGAAGCATCCCAATATGTTTATGGGTTCGAGAATCGACACAGTTGCATTTTAACCAAATTACTAAGCAGGAAGATGCGTAAACCATATATTTCAAAAGGACATTGTTCCCATTCTTATGATGATATTTTTTAATTGAAAATATTTTTCTAAAAATATATATTCCTGTTCAAAATGTTTTAAATTGTGAAATTATTGTTTATTGTAATATTCTTATGTAAATATAAGGATAAAAGATTCACTGATAAAGTCTTTAAACAATTAACAAGTTGTTATAAATTTAACTTAATTGTTATAAATTATTATAAATTTAAATCATTTAGCAATGCAAATGATTTAAATTTATAATAATTTATAATAATTTGTATGAGCAATATAAATTATTATAAATTTAAATCATTTAGCAATGCAAATAATATTAAAAACATTTTTAAAATGAACATATTTAAAACGTCAGTTTTCTCGTATAACGTTTTTTAAGGTGTTTTTTTGCGTAATCCTTCAAATCTTAAAAATTAAATCCGCAAGCGAATCTTCATCAAAAATCTTTCAAACTTTGAGGGTAATCATATTTCAACTGTCTCCAACTACTGCAGTATTACGCAATATGCGGAAGTAAAATCGACCTACCCTAATATATATGTGTATATATATACATAAATGTGTATATATATATATATATATATATATATATATATATATATATTAAACATCTTTTATAATAGTTATAAAACTTTAGATTATATATATATATATATATATACATATATATAAAATTATATATATATATATAAAATTTACTTTTTTACTACTAGAGATGCTTCCACGAAGATTTATCAACAGGTTTAAAAATTATAGAAGAAAAATGATGTGCGTCTGTAATTGAAAAGCGAAAGAAAGATGCTAAAGCTGAGATATATATTTATCTTTAGATATATATTTTCATTCTAATCTATTTTAGAGCAGTAAACGACAGTGATATCAGTGAATCAATAAGACTCATGACCAATATAAATGCAATATCTAAAGTTGTAAATGAAGCATATGTAAGTTTACAGTTTTAAATTGTAATTTTTACTAATCTAGTTTACTGTTCTCTGCTCTAAATTGTTGCAAAAAATTGTGAACTGTTAGGTCAGGTTATTCTGCTACTGGTAACATGTAACCCAGTACAACCTGCTTCATGTTAACATCAGGAGGGGCCTCCTGTTGTAAAATGTTTCTTCAACACTTTTATAATGGCATTTATATGGAGAACCTTCCAAACCACACAACTGTGGAAACATTGATGTAAAATATACAAAAAAAATAATAAATAATCTTAATTTTAATTGTATAAATGTTCGTCAAATATTTTAGCTTGTCACAATTTCAAACAGTGTTCAAACCTCACTTGAAGCAGAAATTGTAATGGAAACATCTTTCACACAACGGAATAATGGAAGAGAAACTGTTTGCTTTTTGACAGACTTTGAATTATTCAAGTCCTATTTTTTGTCAGCTGAAAATGTAAGAATCCTTATTTCTTCACTTAACTTTTTTTTTCCTATTTATGCAAAATGATTTTTTTTAGGTATATAATGAGAGCAAGAGAATGCTACAAATGTACTAGTTAAATAAGAACTTACAATAGTGGATTAGAATTTGAAGGGGTTCAAGTTTTAATGAAAGATTCTCTTAGAAATATTTGCATAAAATGGGCCCCATTTTTAAAGAGATATTCGTCTTTTCTTAATCTGGTAAAGATGGTTAACATTGCTATGGCTTCTTCTGATTCAAATATAATATGGATTCAATTTATTGTAGTTATTTATTGTCAAAAAGTAGCAGAATTTACTGAAAAGGTTAGTTTGAATTTATAATTTTATTAAATTGACCTCCCTAATGCCTAGAGAGCTACAATTTTTTGTGTTCATTTTACAATTCTCTCTCAACTCTTTAACTCCAAAACACAGGCTTTCATATACTACTACATGCAGAAACAAGCTGAACACAGTTTTGTATATTATTTGCATTATTAATAAACAAACTGATATAAAATATAAGTTTTTAAATACATATATTAAATTAATATGAACAAAATAGCTGAAATTATCTTTTATGAAACTATACTAGTAGCTAACACGGTCACATCTTTTCTTCTTCTTTTTTTTTTTTTTTTTTGATTAACATTAAAAATTACTTATTTTGACCTATTTCATTTATTTATAGAATATAATTCGTCTTCAATACGAAAATGGAGATTTTGCCGTTACGTTTAATATATTTTCTATTCCTTGTGCAAATTTAATTGAAGTTCTTCTAGTCAGCTCATCGTTAAGTGTGGACTTTAATTTGATACATTGCAGAAAACAAGAGGCAGTATTTGAAATATTGGAAACAATAATGCATATTAAAAAAAAGAATAACATTAAAATTGTAAAATCTGTTATGTTACTTTTATGATGACATTGTGCAATGATTAAATAACATTTTTTATTTCATTTTATCTTTTATTACATTTTTTTAATGATTTTTATACGGCTTTACCATTTAAACTTTTAAAATTATTTTCTTTTATGAATACACTTTTTAGATTATATAAGTTGTTCCAAGTTTAAATTTTTTTAGTCACGTTCGCATATTTTGTGTTTTTTATAAATTATTTATAATTAATTGATTATAAGACTGAAATCATAGTTCTAAAACAGTTAAACAAAATTATTTATTATAAGTTGTATTACAACTCATCAGAGCCTTAAAATCAGTTAATACATCATACAATTAATACTAATAATTGTTAATATTTGTGAGGAATATTTAAAAAATAATAATACTAATAAAAGAAATTAATAAAATAAATTGTATATAAGTGTATAGCGTGATTTTTTTTTTTTTTATGTTTTTTGCTTTATGAATTTATTTTATTTGTTCTTATATAATTTTTATTTTGTTTATTCAAGGTTATAATAAATGGAGAACCACTATGGGTTGAAGAAATTATTGAACTTCTTCCTACCAAAAATATTGGAGAGAAAGAACTGCCTCTATTGAGAATTCTTTCTCTTCATATACAGATGAAAAAAGTAAAGCAAATAAAATAATAACATAACTCGGTTTTTCTTTCATGAAATAAACTAAAAATGAAATATAATATAGGCAATAGGAATATTTCTTAGTAACTACTACTATTGTATTTTTTCAACAATAAGTATTAAAATGTTTGCTCGTTTTTAGAAAATCGTTCATCTGGAGAGTGGAACTTATTTTACCAATTTAATTCAATTTCTGTTAGTCAGCACGACGTTGCAAAAAACTGGTGAAGCATAAGCATATTAAGTCATTAGCAGTCGAGTATATTTTCAAAGTTACAAAAAAAAAAAAAAAAAAACACTTTAAAAACTTGTAATACAACTTTATTTCAAATATATGCATTTTTTTAATTGATAATTTGTATATGTTGTAACATATGCTTATATAAATTTTTATATTCCTAATGTGTATTTAATATAAAATTTTTAATGACAGGTTGTTTTTTAAAACATATATGTTTTACATAATATATATATATATATATATATATATATATATATATATATATATATATATATATATATATATATATATATATATATATATATATATATATATATATATATATATATATATATATATATATATATATATATATATATATATATATATATATATATATATATATATATATATATTATGAGCGCTCATAAAACTTATCTTTCAAAAAAATTTATATTGTACAAAATCTTGTAAAAACATGCTAAACCGCAATGTTAAGAAGATCATGTTTATTTTTATGATTAACGTATAGTATAAAAGTATAGCAAGTAAAGTGTAGCAAATATAGTTTAAAAAGTAAAGTATAACATAACGTTATAAGTTATAACGAGTAAAGGTTAACAAGAACGTTTACCGGGTGGACATGGAAAAATTTGGTCAACTTTAAATTGAAGTTTATCTAAAACCATAAATAATTTTTTTTTTATTGTTGTGTATTAACATCAATTAGAGTTTAAACTTAATTTTAAGGAGTTTAATGGGTTGTTCGGCAAAAGCTCTAACTTAAAGGGATATAAACCCCCCCCCCCCCAAATATTTGTAAAAAATCAAAAAAAATTTTTAACTGTTTTTTATATCTAAATATTTATCTAAGTATTAAAAGTTTGATTTTTTTTTAAGTAGTAAAATTATTGATTCTAAACAGTTTATTGACTCTTTATTAGAAGTACACCTCGATAAATATCTACTGTTGCATAAAAATTCCTATTAAGTTTACAGATTTAAAGCCTTTTTAGCTACTTGTTTAATTTATAAACTATATGATAAAATAAACCGCTTTTAATTTAGTTTCAGCTCAAAAGTCTTTGCTAGAAGTTGTAATTTTTTTTTAAAGTTTTTATCATGGTAAAAGTAAATAGAGTAAAAGTCAGAACACAGCGAGTAGTAAAAATACGAAAGATTTTTAAGGTAAAGGTGTCTCGTGACAGTGAAGTTGTAAATATTGTAGATATTCTCTCCTAAAGTGTTAATAATGTATATTTTGTTTATAATGGAATTGACATTTTCAATACGTTGAGTTCTTTTTATCTCAAAGTTAAAGCTCTTTTCAATTCATTTTTAAAACAGAAATCTCATTTCAAGAACAAATATTTGATTGGTTACAGAATAATTGAATGTTCTTTTAGCTGATGCTGCAAGTGTTTTGTGCTGCCCAGTTTGTTTACAAATGACTTTAACATTAATTGAAAACAAAAAAAAAAAGCGAGAACTTGCTTGTGAACTTTCAACTATTTGTTCAAAATGCAACTATCAAAATAACTTTTACACTTCTAAATTAATCAATAAAAAAAAGAAGCTGTGGTATCAACACATGAACAATATATACAATAAAACTCTTGAAAAAGGACATTCTGGACTTCAAAAATTTTACAACCTTAATGAACAAGCCAAAACCAATAACGCAAAAAAAAAAAGCAGCAACTGATAAACTTGTTTTTAAAGTAGCAAATATTACAGAAGAAGTTGCACAAGAAGCTATGACTTATGCTTTTTAATGACAATAATGTCCTAATGATAAGAATTTGGGTATTGGTGTATCATTTAATGGCACATGGCAGCGTAGGAGATTGTTCTCATTAAATGGTGTTTTTTTTTGTCAATCTTGTCAAATGGTGTCTTTTTTGTGTATGATACAGGTGCTAATTTTAACGTTAGAATAAAATCATTAATCCTAATTTATAAAAACTTATTTCCATGTTTTTATACAATAAACGGTTTGAGTAACATTAACAAAATCAGCATTAAATGGTCGATTTATCGAGGAAAACTGCATAATAAATTGCATCCTCAAATATTAGGAGCAAAAAAAAAAAATGAAGAAAAATAACAAAACTTTAGAAAAATTAGATAAAATATACAAAAGAAAAGTAGTTTATATTTCCAATTAGACTTTTATATGTAGTATTTGGTATATTTAAAGATTTTTAATTATTTTTTTTATATTTTGCGTGATTTCCAAGTTTGAAGTTCAACTCGCAATTACTAAAGAACCACTTGACCTTTTTGTATAAAATTTTCACCATTTCTTCCTTTTAATAAGAGCTGTGTTTTAAACAGAGTTTAAAGTATGATATATTGACGAAAAATCCAGTATAGCTGATTTACCTTCTCAAAAAATTACCTTTTTTCGGGCACTATTTTAGGCAGACAGATTTTCAGACCAAGGACTTTTTATTCCAAGTCTGTTCCGTTTAAAACACACATACACCTATAACAAATGTTACCAAAGTTTTACTTGGCATCTTTTTTTACTTTTTGCTAATAATTGGCCGGGGCAAATCCGTTTTTTTGTTTATTTTGGGGTTACTGAAACAACCATTGACCAAAAAATTTTTTTTGGTTCAATTTATGTTTTTATTATATTGTTTGTTACTTTATGTCAAACTTTTTTTCCTATTGTGTATATATAAAAGTGGGGGCTGATATCACTTAAAGCGGGTTGATGCCATTATTTTGCAGGTTTTTTTCTTTTTTCATTTTATTGGTGGCATTAAATCACTTTTTTTGAAGTCCATTTTATTTTTTGTTACTCCGCCTGTCTTGCGAAGAACTTCTTTAACTATTGCAAAAATATCTTCAATTTTGCGCTCTTCAGGACGGTTTGGAGGATTTGCATCTTTAGAAACATCTTTCACATTAATTCCTTTGCACCACAGTCGAACTTTTTTAGAATAGTGAGAGGCAGCAAGACCTGGCTAAAAAAGATATCGGTATAAGTGTTTTTTCATAAATGGCATTTTTAAAAGCATTCTTTGATGTAGAGATTGGCATTCAAGGTCTTCTTAGTGACAAAACAAAAGTATTGCTTACAACTATTTTTCTTAAGAAATGCTTTAATTCCAGCATTTTTAGGTACTTTTTTGAAACAAAAACGCGAAATCTTGAATTTTTTTGCTAGATCTAACTGTGACTTGTTTGGATTTCTTGGTATTAAAGGTAAAATCAACCTTACATTTTTGGATTTATGGAAATTTTTCTTTCTTTCACTTCCAGGTTTTTTTTTTCGAAGCTTTGTCTTGAACTTATATATAATACCTATGACGGTATATTAAAAGACATTTGTACGTTTAACAATCAAACTATATGTAGTCGATGGATTTTTGCAAAAAAAATTTACAACTTTTTTACGCACCTCAATTTGTTTCCGAAGCAATTTGCAAATGATTAATTTGTTAACAAATGTTTATTAACTATAATATTAAATATTAAATATAAGAAAGTAGAGATAAATTAAAAAAATAAAGAAATAAAAAAAATTTGCTGTTTAAGAAAAATCTCAATTTACAGTTGACCGGAATTTTCCGTGTCCACCCACTATCAAGTAAAGTTTATAATATTCAACAAATATTAACAAGTACAGTTTATAATATAAGTTTATAATAGTATAAAGTTTATAATATAATAAGTAAAGTTTATAATATTATAAAGTGTAAAATATTTAGAACTTCCAACTCTAACAGTTTTACGAATCTCATGGTCTCACAGTTGATCCAAAATTCTCAGGGTAAATTATTATTTTTTTTTAATTTACTCCTAAAATTTTAGCTTAAAATAATAACAATATATATTCTGGAAAAAGTTGTCGTTACATCAAAAACTAATGAATATTAAGTGAACAAAACAGATAATAAAGTCGACTAACTTATATATAGCTTTAAACATGATTTTATTTATATTATTAATCAAATCCGAATTTAAAAATGGCGTCAAAGCAAACATATAAATGCAAATTTAACTCAACATGGTGTCAAGAATACCCTGTTAAGGCTGTTAAAGGTAATACTTACTAATTTTACTGTGTTCCGCACAATAAAAAACTAATGTATCATCATTAAGGACTTAAAGATGTTTCTGATCATTGCGAAAAAACAGTCACAAAGCCAATGTTATTGCATTAAAAAAGCAAACTTCGTTAAATAACTTTTTAGAAACTGACACAACATTAGATAATCAAGTAATTAATGCTGAGGTCATGGTAACGAATTTTTGGTTCAGCATAACATTTCTTTAGCAACCTCCAGTTATCTTACATCACTTTTTAAAGAGGTTTTTCCAGACAGTAAAATTGCCAAAAGGTAAGTATTAAGTCGAACTAAAACAATCGAACTAATACAAATCATTTGCTCCACATTGTCGAAACATTGTAGAACATTGTAAAGTTTATCCATAATCCTTAGGCATAGATGGATCAAATGACTCTGGCATTGATAAGATAAATCCTTATGTGTCAAAATATTTGATGCTGATCGATCAATAACAACTAGCAGTAAGCAACCCACAATACGCGTTGTTAGTAAATAAAATTAAAAAAAAAAAACGCGTTTATAAAAGCCTAGAAACTACGTTAAAATAGAAAATCCTAGAAAATGATGTAACTCGACTAATAATAATAATATTAAATTAGCGTATTCATATTATCAGATAACATGTCATTTCTTTGATATGTGCTTAACATCTGGAGTTGATTGTGCAAAGACTGCTTTATCTTTTCTTCAATAGGAAAAAAAAATAGAAGAACATGAAATACCATGGGAAAATTGTATAAGTATAAGTGTTGATAATACAAACTTAATGATTGGGAAAAGAAATTCAATTACATCAAGATTTTTAGATAAAAATATTAGTATCTTAATTGGTGGCTGCCCTTGTCATTTTGCACACTTAGCGGCTAGTAAAGCACATGATGTTTTTTGTAATTATATTGCATTAAATGTCGAAAATGTTATGATTGGCTTGTACTATTGGTTTGATAAGAGTGTAAAACGAAAAAGCAAACCGAGAGAGTACTTCGAACTTTCAAAGAACTTCTCAAGAATATCAAGACGTTCTAAAGCATCTATCAAGTAGATGGCTATCTTCAGAGAAATGTATTTTAAGAGCTATTGTCAAGTATACAAGCTTTAAAGCTTATCTTTTAAGTAAAAGTTTTACTGATGAAAGATTTTGGCGTTTATATGACCAATTTCATGATTCAATTCTGGAATTAGCAATGCTCTCTCTAACTTCAGCATTACTTATGTTTTTACATTTCAATCTGAATTTGATAGCGAGAAAAGTCAACAATTCATTGACTAAAATCAGCAATGGAAGTCAAAAAAGCTGGCGAAGCACATTATTCTACCCAACAAACTAAAAAACATCTAATTTGTTATAGAAGTAGACATAAAAGATTCAAAAAATTATATTGATACTCAAGATATTTACCTTGGAGTTCAAACAAATGCTGCTTCCTATTTTTTTAAGTCGTCTCTTAAATATATTAAAAACAAATTTCCTCTTAATGATGATTTAAATATAAATGCTGGTTGGGTGGATGTTTTAGACGGTAAAAACTCGAAGTGTGACCAAGTTTATAGCCAAATATTTAAATGACTGGTTCCCACACTCGATGAATGGTGGAAAACCTGATAATTGTATGAGGAGTTTAGCGATTATCAGATTTTAAAGAACAATAATATTGATGAAAATGTTTTTGAAGAAACTAAGATACCTGAAATAATTCTTGATGATATCGAGGTGAATTTTTGTTGCACTACAGAATCGACATTTTGTGGTACCATATTCCAAAAATGGTTATTTCAAACACTTTAACTAAAACTGCAACCAAAATTAGCTAAAATTGTTCTTATTATTCCCTACAGTAACGCTGATTTAGAACGATTGTTTAGTATTGTAAAAAAAAAAAAAAATGTCTTGAGAGATCAGCATTAAAGTTGGATAAAATATTATCAAGTATTTTAGTTATGAAAACAATGTTTCCCAAGGCTATTATACCGTGTTTTTAATTGAAACCAATTTGAAGAGTTGTTAAAAATTTCGAAAAAAGCAACAAAAATGTACAATTCTAAACATAATGAATAAATATTAGTAATTTGTTTATAAAAAGTAACTTTTCATTCTATTTTATATTTTGCTATTTCAAAAAGAAGAACTTTTTTTTTTTTAATTTTCCGCTTCTCAAGGTTTTTATGTAAACATCAAGGTTTTTTTTATTGAATCTCAAGGTTTTAAAAAAATAAACGTTGGAAGGTCTGAATATGCCAAGTAAAGTTTAACAAATAACTAAAATATAATTTTTCAGTTTTATTAAATTACGAACGTATAAAAATATAAATTTAAATTTTTTATATATTTATAAAAGATTGTTAAAACAATTAAACAGACTTCCGTTCATTTTCATTAAATTAGATGAATATTACCAGCCTGTTTCGTAGAAATACTAGTTTCTAATTGCGGATCTTAAATAATCTTAAATAAATCTTAAATATAAATTTCTAATTGCGCATCTTAAATAAACCAACTTAAAGTTACGTCATCGTCATTAGCTAGAACCCAGACAAGCCCGTACTCTAGCTGCTAGAGCTAAAGATCCAGCAGCCTGTACTGTAGCCATTGCATTTTGATAATTTATGTTAATTGAAGTTAACTTTAGATATTTGCATAGACTTTCGTCCACGCAGATAATGTACGAATTATGACGGATTGTGGTTTTAGAAAAATTAAAAATGGCTTTGTAGAATTGAAGATATTTTTATTTACGCATTTATTACCAAATTAACAAAACATAAAAATATTTAATAGTTTTTAAATGTATGTCTATATTTAACAAACACGTCATTCGAATAATCTAAAAAAAGTTATTTAAATAAAAAAGAAAAAAAACACCACATGTATTAACTAGAAATCAGTTTTATTTATACATAATAAAAAAACAAAACGTATAAAGAAAAGTATATATTTACAAAAAAAATTTAACTAAAATTGCATTATCAGTTAACAATTTGTAGATTAACCAACTACAAATATACTAATTATAGATCTAGCCTTTTTTTTACCACCACTCTCTCATTCCTCATACTTTACTTTATACATGATCAACACTGTGTATTTAAAAAAAGAGGGGGGAAGGCGGGCGGAGCTTTTGCCCTTAACTTAAGCCCACACCTTATGAACCTAATGAGATGTGGACCCTCTACCCAGCAAGCAAACGACATCTTGACAACGTCTGCGCATTGTTGAAACTTCAACGTCGGAAATTTTATTGACTTTTCCGCGTTGATTTATTGTTGATAAACTAACGTTGAAAAAATAGGTGTTGTTTTAAGTTTTAACAAGGTGGAAATTTCAACGTCGAAATTTTCAACGTTTATTCCACGTTGATTTACTGTTGATAAACTAACGTGGATATAATTAACGTTAAATCAACATGTATTTTTACTTTCTGTTTGATATCGAGACAGATAAGACTTCTTGTTTAAAATAAAGATGGTCAATCGCTCAGAGAAATGTGCTATTTTTAATAGACACTTTATTTAATAGTGTTAATATTAACAAAACATTCATAAATAAAGTTATTCTTTTATTTGACGTTTCAATGCAATTTTAATACTATTAGTAAAGATTAATGAAAAGAATTCGCGTTTGGTTAAAAACATTGTCTTACACAGCTTTAATTACAAACTTTTTTAAATATAGCTAAAAATGCTAGTAAAAAAATTTATAATTTAATACTGTGAGAACTTGTATAAAACAATGTATTTAAATTTATAAATTAGAAAGCTATATACATATATATATATATATATATATATATATATATATATATATATATATATATATATATATATATATATATATATATATATATATATATATATGACAATTTCTCAAAAAAGTCAGTATAAAATATAATTTCGGCTAACACCCTGATATAAATATATTTATTTATTTATAGGAATTAAAGTACTCAGTTGTTATATGTCATCACGGATTACTCGATAGAGAAAAATTAATAAATCAATAATTGTTTTATTTACTGAGATATTTAGTGCAATAGCAAAAGATAAACATCAAATAAATGTTTCAGATTATAGAGTTGTTTCCGAAGAATCAATTGAGCAAGAAGTTGAATATTTTGACACAAATTTTGACACAGATTCCAATCTTGAATCATAGAAACTTTATAGCTGACAAAACAGTAAATGGAAATCTACATAAAAAAATTAAGAATGGGTTTTTGTAAACCAAACTTCATATTCTAAAACAAATCAACTTTTTTTTATTTTGCGAAAAAATGGCCACACGGAGCTTCCAAAAGATGTAAGGATATTATTGAAAATTGCACGTAACATTCCACTGCAGAATAAGTGTGGTGGCGATTACATTTATTATGGATTGGAAACTAATATTATAAAAAAATTAAGTGAATTTCCAGATCTTGAAAAAATTGAATTAGTTATTAATGATGATAGTTTCCCATCACATCAATAAAAGCACATCAATAGCTTTATGGCCTATACTTTGCTCATTTTTAAGTATCCAACCATTTGCTGTAGCTATTTTCTTTGGCAAGAGCAATTCTTTATCTGAAGAAAGCTTTATGTTTGATTTAGTAAACGAGTTATCAATTTTATTTCAAAATGGAATCAAAACTCCATATAAACATTATTTAGTTTCCCTTAAATCATTTTGTTGTGATGCTCCAGCTTGAGATCTTTTAAAGTCAATAATTAGCCATAATGGATACGAGTCTTGCAGGCGGTGTGTTATTCGTGGTGCACATATTAATCACAGATACATATTTTTAGGGTCACGATATACTCTGAGAAATGATAAAGAATTTAACCTCACAGTTACAAAGAACACCAAAAAACATTATGTACTCTAGTTAAATATAGTACTCTAGTTAAATAGCATGTGTTACAAGGAGTAACTAAGAAGATTATAATTTTTTTCGACAAAGGTAAAACACCACGCAGGATATCAGAGGTTTAAAAAGCAGTCATTCCTGAAAAACTTAAAGAATTATCAAGAAAATTGCCAAGCGAGTTTGCAAGACAACCAAGAGGTATTGATGAATTTAAACGCTAGAAAGCTACAGAGTTCAAAATTTTTTTTTTATATACTGGTATAGTTGTTTTAAAAAAATGTAGTTTCTCAAGAAATATATACACATTTTATAGGCTTATCAGTTGCTGCAAGTATAATAAATTATAATGATCTTTTGAATGATCATAAATTGTTAGTGTATGCAAAAGAGCTCTTGGAATGGTTTGTAAATCAGTCATCATTTCTTTATGGTCAAGAATTCGTTACTTATAATGTTCATAGTTTGACACATCTATATGAAGACGTGGTCAACCACAGTTGCAGTTTGCAATATATATATATCTTCTTTTCCTTTTCGAAAACTATCTAGGCATTCTAAAATCTTATGTGCGCAAGGCACAAAACCCTTTGTCCCAGCTGATAAAAAGAATATAGGAGGTAGGGAAATGTTGTCTAACAAGAAGCAAACAATCAAAAACTAAAATTTATATTGAGAATAAAAATGGACGGTTTTTTAGTCGCGGAGAAAAAGTCACTCGAGTAAACAATGCCATTGGTAATGATATAGAATGCCATGTCGTTAAAATATCTAATTTAGATGGTTTTTTTTTGATGATCCGTGTTGTTCGAAGTTGTTGCATATATAATTACTTCATAAAAATGTACAACTCAAGGAAAAATTTATAAAAAAAGGATCTAATTATTAAAAAAGTATGCGGTATTACATATAACAAATGGGTATGTGTTGATGGCACTACACCACAATGTAAATTTTTGAATTACTTACCTATAAATAAAAGAGTTGTTTTTTATTTTAAATAAACAATCCCATTAGTAATTACAAATAATATTTTTTCTAATAAAATTGAAAAACCAGTTAGTAAACAAATTTAGATATCATAATAATGTTTACATTTATTCATTTTTCATCATTGTTTTTATGTAAGATTTTACTATTTTGTTTTTTAAAAAAAATTTTATTTGTGGTAAAAAGCTATTCAATGTATAAATTTTTATTTTTAATGAAAAACAAAATTGAACTAACAATAAATATATATTATTACTTTTAGTTCATTTTTGTATAGTACATATATGTACAAAAAATTGATGATAATTAAATTATTTTTATTATATTATCATTATTTGATAATAGTAAAAATATGTATCACTATTTGTTTTATTGCAACAATATAATAATAATCAAGAACGTCTGCTTTGCTTATTTTTAGCTAATATTAACAGATTATTAATATAATTGAGCAATTAGTCTGAGAAATAGTTTAACTATTAGTATTTTAGCATTATTAATGATATTTTAGCATTATCAAATGACTTCCTTATTTTCAACTATTATATTTTTTATTAATACAGTCATATTAGAAGCCATTTCAAAAAAAAATTAATTTAAGGTAAAATTAACAGCTGCATTTTTTTTGTAAATTTATGTTTTTACTGCTACTATTTTGTTAAATATATATATATATATATATATATATATATATATATATATATATATATATATATATATATATATATATATATATATATATATATAAACTTAAAACATAATAAGTACTTAAACATTTATTTTGATATTGTTACTATTTGTTGTTATATATTTTTATTTATTTATATTTATTATTCAATGGCTGCCTGTTAAAAATAAATGAATTTAGTTGAATTCACAAAAAACAGATAATTAAAACTTTCCTTGAACAAATCAAAATAAAAAAAAATCAGTTTACATTAAAATTGTAAACTTCATGTATTCGTATGAAATAATGTAAATTGAAAAGATTCTTTCTTTCTTTATTTGCAGTTTTATTCACTTGACCAAATTTAAATATTTTTGCATTTATTTTTAGAATCGATTAAACGCTGTGAACCTAAAGCAACAGACAAAGAAACTAGGTTAATTATTGCCTCCTGCCTAAAATATGCACCTTATCGTTTGAATGGAGGTAAACGAAAAACTTACAACCATGAAATAGAAAATGATGAAGTTCACGAAAATGACGAAAAAAAAATTCAAGGTGACGATGAATGCGAAGTCGAATGTTGAATTAAAAATAAGCGGGAGTAGTTGCCAAAAATATATTATTTCCCCTATCCATATTCATAAAACGTTTTAACAAATACATTTTAGTATATTTTTTAAAGTGTTACACTTTAAAAACGTTTATAAAAACGTAACATCAATTAAGCGTTGTTTTTTTAACGTTGAATTGATGTTTTTATATGAACGTCAATTTCCAAATCAATGCTTAAATTAACGTTTGTGAATCAACGTCGATTCAACGTTAATTTACTGACGTTGAATCAATGTTGATATATTTTAACGTTGTTTTCTTGTTTCCATATTAACGCTTAAATCAACGTAAGTTCAACGTTAATTTATTGACGTGAATCAATATGGATATTTCAACCTCGATATTTTGTTTACAATTCAACGCAAAAATCAGCGTCAGTAACTCAACGCGTTATCAACGTTGAATCAACGTTGAAATACTTGCTTGGTATTTGATCAGCAATAAGCTGAAAAAGCATTGTATGATATGTCTAAAATGAAAAAAAAACTAAAAACCAATTTACCTGTTGTTGATGATTTTTCTAGAACACTGTTGAAAATAGTCAACAAAAGTAAAGAAAAAAAAATTTATTGCAAAGACAATTACTGTCATGATCAAACACATAAATTAAATTTGTCTGTAGTTAGTGTAATCATAAAATGTGTTGAAAAAACATTGTTAAAAAAATGTGTTTAAAAGAACTGTTGAAAAAGTATTTTAATTTTTAAAATCTAAAATTTTTTAAATATTTATAATTTTAGGTGAATTTTATTGAAAAGATATAAACTCTCATCTTATTTCGTAAACAATTTCCAGTTTGTTAACTAAAAAAAAAAAAAATTTTAAATATATACTCTGTTTTTTTTAAACAATTTATGCTTTGGATGATAAATAGTTTTTATTAAAAAACGGGTTTTCTATTTATTAATAACTTTTGCCCATTTGAAAAATTTATAAGTTTTTATTTCCTTTGTAAAATATGTTAGATTTAAATTTATTGTTTTTTTTTATAAAGGTAAGTATACAAAGTGTTATAACATATGTTTCATTATATTTTTAGGGTTTTTTTTATAAAGAATGTTTTTTCAAAAATAACAATTAACAATAAATAAATTTAATAAAAATTAACATATATATATATATATATATATATATATATATATATATATATATATATATATATATATATATATATATATATATATATATATAGACACACACACACACACATACAAAAAAATTTATTGCAAAGACAATTACTGTCATGATCAAACACATAAATTTACAAAGCATAAATTGTTTAAAAAGAACAGAGAATGTAAAATATGTCAAAAAAATTCAAACAGTTCAAGAAGTTTAAATATTCCCTGCATTAAGTACATTTTAAAGTATGAAAGGGATTATATGATGGACGATTACATTTCACTGTTCAATGCTAGCAGTACATACTGTGCAGACAAACCTTATATTTTTTTATCAATTTGCTTTATTTTAGTTTTTATTTGTAAAATAAATTAAAAAAAACAACTAATAACAAATATTCTATTTATTAATAATTCTTACTAATTAATAATATAATTAATAAGAACTACCTTAAATATATAAAGTTACTCAGTTAAAAAAATTATATCAATTTATTTATAACTTTAGTTTAAGTTCTTGATAGAAATATGTTATCTTTACACATTGCTCAATTGTTTTGAAACATCTAATTTAAATATGACTAAAAGCAGAGTAGAATATAGTTAGATTGTATGTATGGATGCATGCATGTATGTATGTATGTATGTATGTATGTATGTATGTATGTTTGTATGTATGAATGTATGTATAAATGTATGTATGTTTCTATGTATGTATGTATGTATGTATGTATGTATGTATGTATGTATGTATGTATGTATGTATGTATGTATGTATGTATGGATGCATGTATATATATATATATATATATATATATATATATATATATATATATATATATATATATATATATATATATATATATATATATATAAATTTAAATTAAACATATATAATGAAGGCTTATAATTTTTTGTTTTTTTTGTTTTATGTTTATATTGTGTTACAGTTTACAATTATATAAATCGTTATACAATTATATAAGTAACTTTAAAAATAAAAGCTTTACAAATATAAACAAGGTTTCTGATAGAAAATCTTATTGATCTTGTAGTCAGAACCCTTTAAAAGCGTAAAAACAACAACAACAACAAAAATAAATCAAAATCAAAATATTATATAGTGCGTTAATACATATTAGAAGTAATTCATTATATCGTTAATAGAAAAACTAAAAAATAAACAAAAAAATATAAATTTTTTTAGTTTATTTTTAAAAAGTTCAAATGAAGTTGATAAATAAAAATTATTCAAAACCAATTTGTTCCGAAAATAAAGTGCACGATATCCTATAAATGATTGATTAAATTTTGTACGACTAAGTGGTTCATTTTAAAAGTTATCATTTTGCAAAAAATATTTGTTTTATTTTTTTGATAAAAAAATCTTTAAAAATAGATAGTGGTCTTAAGTGATCTTTACATTGTCATTACATTTACTAAGTCATCATTACATTGAAACTTTACATTAAAACAAAATCACAAAATTTTTTAAATGTTGAGTTGATATACATTAAGGACATTCGCATCTATAAATAAAAAATTTGTATGCGTTAAACTATTTTTAAAATACATTAAACCCATAGCGTGTTTCTGACGACGTAAAGAAGTTGCAATTTACTTTTGTTTGTGCTTCCCCAAGCAATATTGGCATAGTTAATGTAACTATATATAAAGGAGTAGTAGAGTTGCATTAAACTCTTTTTATCTAAAAAAAAATCTGATCTTAAATAGGATGCTAATACCTTTAGCAACTTTGTTGCTAATGTAGTCAATATGAGTTTTCAATGTAATATTTTCATCAAGAATTATTACTTAAAACTTTGTGGCGGTTTCTTTTTTTATTTCAATTTCATCAATAAATAGTTTTGGCATAAGGTTTGGCAAAAATCGTTTTTTCGATAATGGGTGAAACAGAATATACTTTGTTTTGTCTATGTTTAAGGTTAATTTATTACATTTAAACCAGTCAGAGATAAGCTTAAGTTCGTTATTTTTATTTCGTAGTCATTTCGTAGAACAGTTAAGTAATGCTACGGTTTGATGGAAATAAATTTGTATAATTAGCAAACATGTTTTTTAAGTTTTATTTATATCTATATATATATATATATATATATATATTTATATATTTTATTTGTATCATTTACATAAATTTAAAAAAAGAAGAGGCCCAAGAATCAAGACTTGAGGAACACCGCAAGATATCTGTGTCATTTCGTTATGGCATCTGTAATTGACGGGTCAGTTTGTTTTCTATTTGTTAAATAGGTTTTATACCAAATTAAAAGATTATTTATCCCATAATATTTGAGCTTCTGCAGTAAAATTTCATGATCGAATGTATGAAATGCTTTTGATAGATCAACAAATACACTTAACAAGTATTACTTTACATCAAAAAACTTAGAGATTTGTCGGACAAATTAAATAATCGCGTGTTTCGTTGAAATCCATTTTTTAAAACCAAATTGATTATTAATTAACAGTTTATTATCATTCAGAAATTTATATGTTGTATTATAAATTATTTTTTCTCAGATTTTTGAAAAAGTTGGAAAAATAGAAATGGGGCGGTAGTTGCACACATCTGTTTTGTCACTTTTTTTGTCGATCGGAATAATCTTTGCAATTTTAAATTTTTTTCGGAAAAATCCCTTGCTTTAAAGGTGCTTTAAAAAATTGAAAAGCATATACTTTAGGTTTTTGTAGCAATCTATAATTATGTTACTATTTATTTCGTCGAAGCCAAAAAATAATGTCAAACTCATCGGAAGTTAGTTCAATCGATAGTTCATTGAAAGTATTTAGATCGTGCCAAGTAGATAAAAATCTATAAATGAGTTATCAGTGGTTGGAATTTTGTTTGAAAATTTTTTTCCGATTTCTGGGAAAAATTTATTAAATTTTTTTCTAATTTCATTAGGTTCTGAAATAATTTTGTTTTCAAAATTATTAGTGTTTGGCAGGGAGTTTGAACATTTACTTGATTTTCCAGTTGATTCTTGTATTATATTCTAAGTACGCTTTGAGTCGTTTTGAAATTTTTTGATAAGGTTTGAATAAAAGTTTTTTTTTCAAGTTTTTTCGAGTCTTCTCAAATATATTTTTATAATTTTCATATGTTTTTTCACTTGCTAGAGATTTTTTTTTAAGTATTCTAGGTATAATTTTTGTTTTGTTCTGGAGGATTCCTTTAAGTTTTCTGTTAAAAAAGGTTTAGAATTGTAAAATTACAAAAAAAGCGTTAAGAATTTCTTGAAATCGAAACTTACAAAATCTAATTTCGCTAATAAACGTGAGCAACTAAACATATAATTTTTTTTTATATAATACGAGACAACTTGCGATAAATTTGTATTTGAATCCGCTATTCGGCGCGTTACACTATTAAACAGTTATAGGGAAGTGTAATAGGATTTTGAAATAATGTTGTGTGATGTTCTTAACGATTTAATTAGTGGATTTCAACAAACATATTGCCAAGGCTTTAAAAAACAATGCATAAAAAATTATGTCAAAGGCTTTTATAGTTATCACGCGATATGCATTTGTATATAGCTCATTTTCTAGCTTTTTTATAAAAAATTTTATTTTACTAGTAAAATATTGATTTTGATTTCACTTGAAAAAAAATTATTTATTTAATAATATTGTTTGGTTATTTTACTGCACATTAAAAAAAAAAAGAGGAATATTAAAGAAACATATTTTAAGATATAAAAGATTAAAAACCTTAGGTTAAACGAAAATATGCGCAAAACTTCTGTTCAATTTGATTTTCAAGCTGAGCGCAAGTGACAAAAATGCACTTTAAAACAGCCGTGAGATACAATCTTTCGTTCCATAGCTTTAGTCTTCTATACTGCTTCAGGACTTTTTTTTTGTCTTTGTAGTTTAAAAACTTTGCAATTATTATTCGTCTGTTTTTCTTGCCAGGTTCTTCGTTCCTTTTTCCAGTTCTGTGTGCTCTTTCAATATGTACTTCTTCGCTAATTAAGTTTTTCCTTTAAAAGGTATTTGCACATTTCCAAAATTTAAACCCATATAACCTTAACACATATAAACGCATAATAAATAACACATAAATATAACTAAATATATAAATTAGAAACATTTATAAAATACAAAGTTATTTGTTTAATGAAATACCTTTTAATTATTGTTTCACAATTTTAAAAAATACAAACGATCAAACGACCTGGTTTTTTATATTATAATAGGAAAAATTTATTTTTTCAGATTTTATTTTAATTTTTTAAAATAAGGTGTTAAACGATCTTATTCATTAACATACAACATAGAGTTGATTGTGTGAGATGCAAAGGTTTTGGAGATAAACCCTGAAATTATTAAGAATTTGACCTTTGAAAAGAGCATCGTTTTCTAGAGTCATCATTGTCTTCTAATTTATAGAAAAAAAATAATATACTTTAAATACAATAACAAAGAACCTGAACTGTGTTAGAATTAAAATGCATGAATTAAATAAATTACCTGACTTTAAAAGTAACTAAACTCATTTTGAAAAAACATAAGGTTTATCCTTTATTACAGAAGTCATCAAATTAAAAAGTTTTCGATTTTATTTCTAATAAAGTTGATGAAGCAAAGTTTTCGATTTTATTACTGATTAAGCAGTTATTAACAGATTATAAAGAATATTAAGAATACCTGCGTGGTCAAAAATATAAAGAGACATATGAAAAGGCCAAATATAGTAAAAACTTCGTGTCAAAGGCGCTCGAATGGGTAACGGCAGCAACAGCAGTAATAGCAGCGTTAAATTATGTATTAATTATAATCGATTACCGGCGATTTTTAACATAATGTAAATGAAACAAAGTTAATAAAAAACATTTGGTCTGAACGATAAGTTTTCAACTAATTACAGCAAAAAATAATTATCGAAAAGGGTTATGAAAAAGTCAGATTTTTTGAAAAATCTAGGATGCAATTTCGCAAACAGTTCATTGGACACGAAATCATACACCTTTATTCGTAATGGATGTGCAATAAAACCAAGTGGAATAAAGACGTCAACTACACTTTCCATTTCTTTACATTCTGTGGTAGTTATTGAAAGAACGCAACCAAGAGAAAGTTCAATTTAAATTTTTGGAAATTTTTTTAAACACATTTTTTAGGAGCACTAGCAAGTAAGTTTTTCAACTTCAATATATTTTTTTGAAAAAAAAAAAGTATTACTCTATAACTTGCATTTTTAGTTATAAAACAGGAATAAAAAAGTTTTAAAGTTAAAAAACTAATTAGGACTGCCCTTTCAACAAACACCCTTTGTATTTTGTTTAACTTAGAATAATAGTTTAAACTGGCTCTTAATTCGCAAGTTTACTTAGTTTGCAAGTTTACTATAGCACTGCGAAGAAAATACATAATGAAGTTAATGGTATATATAATTATTGTTATTTTAATATCTTTTAGATACAAGAAACGAAAGCAGATAATTAATACAAGAAATTAGATTTAGATACAAGAAACGAAAGCAGATAATTAATACAAGAAACTTTTTAATGAGTAAAAACTAGTCTTTGTTCCTTGGTGTTCTTGGATAATCAAGCTGTTGCGGCAAAAAAATAGAGTTACTATACCCAGACTTTGGATTTATTACGTATAAAATATTATTTCCCGATTTTATTAGACTTCTGAGAATTATTATCTCCTTTGTTTTCAAAGGGCTTTATCTTCTTAAGTTATAAAAGAATAAAAAATGTTTTTGCTTTTTTATTAAAATATTGTCTATTTTATAGACAATGTTTTAATAAAAGCTATTATTGATTTTTATTTGGATATAATGAATTGTGAAATCATAGCATGAATATTTTACACAAGTTTTTTATTTCTGTAATTTTCTGTCTTAAAGAGTGCCTTTAATTATGAAAAGTGGATTTAATTGCAAAATTTCTTTTACTCCATTTTTTCTACTGAAAATATTAACAAGCTTTGATTTTATTGTTGCACTGTGTAAAACAAGAAATGTTTTTGAATAAACTCACAATAACACGGTTGTGCAGACAAGTAAAAATTATATTTTTTGTTTTTTAAATCTTATTCAAGCATTAAATGATGTTTTCTCTACTTGTTGATCCACACCTTCGAATATGCTTTGAACGAGCCTGAAAATTGCATTTTCAATTATTTTAAATTGGTTATCACTTTTCCTTTGCTAGACCATCAAAGTGCTGAGTTATCAAAGTGCTGAGTTAAAACAATGTTAAAACAATGTTCGATGATGAATCCTTAAATTGTTATAAAGCACCTGTCTTAATTTCTTCTTTCTCATCTTTAGTTTATTCAAAAACGGTTACAGATATTCAGTGTTCTTGTTATACTAGTTAGAAAGACTACATACTACTTAGTGCCTAATATATAACAGACCTACTAAATCCTTTACCAAAGAACTAATTAGGCTTATATATCATTGCCAAACCAAAGGCTTTATTACCTGAGTTTGACCTGTGGGAAATTTGGTAGAATTTCACATAAATGACTGAATTTCAAAAATGAGTTCCAATCTAATAATACTGTTTTAACGACAAGTTTGTTATAAATACTTGTTAATTGTGTTTTAATTATAATTCAAATATAATAAAAGTTTAATTTCCAACATTTATATACTTTTTATAAAATAATATCTTATCTACCTTTTGTTAAATCGCTATTTTCACAGCCAGACATCTTTGTAAAAGCATTATTTGTCATTGTACAATTATTGCAATAAGTTTTTCGACTCTTGGTAAGTATTTATAAAGTTTATTATAATTTAAAGTTATTTACAAAACTATGTAAAAAAATTTACAAAAGAAAATTTCAAAATTTTTTTTGGCAAGATAGTGTTAGGACGTACATGTCTTTGTCAGTCATGTAGTTAATTATAATCGTCTTTGTCAGGTTGTTAATAATAAAAGCCTTTTTTCACTCATACCTTATAATTTTGATTTTTGTTATTAATAAAATTCAGTAAAATCTTACGCCTAATATGGATTTACTACTTGAAACAAAAAAATTAAAACCTGTATTTACCATACATTATGTCAGGTGAGTATTTTTAATAAGTATTCTTTTTAATTAGCAAAAATCATATTTCCATTGGTGACCATTTTAGCGATGTTGTGAGTCATCTATTCTATATTATTGCCTTACTTAATAGTTTTAATAGAAGTGTCCCTAGAGCGTATTTGAAACGAAACCGTTAGCAGCCATTGATACCGAGGTATTGGCAAGAAAGAGTCTCACCTTCGCTTTAGAAGAAAACGTGAGGAAACTTGAAACTTATATCGTACGTACGCCAACTTCATGTTATGTAATGTTAAAACATGCTTAAACATATATCAAGTTTTATAGTCAGATTTTCACTTAAAAACTTCATTGCGTTAACCTCTTATTAATTTATGATCTTTAGTATCTAAATCCATTAAGGTGGTTATCAGGTAAAAAAATAGCGATTTTTGTGAAAAAATGTGTTTTTTAGTTTATCAGCCAACTTTGTTTAAAATTTAATTGGCTTTTTAACCATATATAACATGATATGGGTTAATTAATAAAAAAATGTAAAAAAATTGTTTTAGTTGGTAAGAGTAAAAAAAATTTACTTAACAACCGCATAGCAACCAATAATTTTTTATAGATATATTACCCAAAGACCTAGATTTAAACAATTATTTCTTTTCATGGGTCTGTATAATTAACTAAACTTTTGAACCAGAGTTATTTTTAGCAAAGCCGTATGTTTTGATGTTATTTGTTAAGCAGAAAGAAAAAAGTTTAAAGTTGCCTGGATGGCGCAACACAAAATCCAAATGAGGCTTTCAACCAGATAATCTGGAAAAAGTGTCCAAAAAATATTTTTGTTACTAAAAAGGTACTAGATCTTGGTGTTGCTTCAGCTGTAATAAATTACAATGATGGTTTGAGAGGTTTCACAAGAATTTTTGATTATTTGCAGCTCTTGCCTGGAAGTTTTATGATCCAAGGATCGTGGAAGAAGGACGTATCAAGAGTAAAGAACACGATTAAAAATTCAACTCCAAAGCAAAAAAGGGCTAGAAGGAAAAGGAGATGTATCAGGAAGGGTTATATTGATAAGGAGAAAGAAAAAGAGGGAGTAGACTCTTATATTACAGGAAATTTTTAATTAATAAATTGTTTTTAAACTTTGAAGCTTGATTTCTCAATTGTTTGTTTTTGCCTGACTGCAATAAGCGAATCATTCATATCTTTTTAACCAGATATGCAATTGAGTTCAAATTTTCAGGGTTGTTTCTTTATAGATAGAACTGCAATAGCTTACTAGAACTAATCTTAAGCTTGTTTCCATTTGAATATATTCATATTTTACCTTTTTTTTTTGTATCAATAAATTCCGTTAAAATTGAAAAAGCTGCCATTTTAAAAATAATAATTATTTTTAGTTTTTCTAGTAAGCTTTTGTTTAATACACTATAATCTATCAGTGTTGTAAGTTTTGGCTTATAATGTCATAAAGAGGCTGAGAAAATGTTGTTTTCTTTTTTCATTGATTTTTTTGCATTTTATGCTGATTCAGCAAAAAAAAAAGGAAATTATTTTTTTTTTATCATTTTTAATTATATTAATAAGTATGTTTCTTTTAAACTAACTTTGGTATATGATTAAGTTGGCAATCAAAAAATAATTTTTTTACCTGATAACCACCTTAAAAACAATTTTTATAGTTTTAAAATTTCAACGGACAACGTGCCTGCATGGCCGAGTAAATAGCGCGATGGGCTTCTGAACAAGAACACCATTGTTCGAGTCCTACCACCGGCAACTTTTTATAAAGTATTTTTGCGTATGTGTCATTATTAAGATACTGATGTTATTTTAGTCAAATATTTCAAGTTTATTTACAACTAAGTTGAGTCCATGCAAAAAAAATTAGTTAACAACATGTTTATATATAGAATATAAAATCTATACAACTATTAAGTTTATTAATTTGCATTTTAAGCAACAAAACTAGCAAGCTGATGAACCTGCCACACGGCGACCTTAACTTTTAAACGGTAAGGCGGGTTTAAAAAGTATGCTTTTATTAGGATTTATTAAGAACATAATTAAAAATTTTAATTTTATAGTAACACTAAATTACTTTATAGAATTTATTATTTTAAAAAATAATTAAACGTTTAAACGTTTTAATATTAACATAATAAGGAAATATTAACATAATAAGAAAGAGATTTACAGCTATTTAACAACGCCCCTGTTAAACATTCTAAACCGAGAGCGTATCAATAATTTTGATGACATAATTAACATGTGATGCACGAGTTACTAAAGATGTGCACGCGATAAGTATTTTTTTTTAAATCTCGAAATATCTTTAAATATCTCTTTAATTATTGTTGTAAAATTATAATTACTGAATATACTCTTGTTTACAAATTTTATTTATTAATGTATTTGGTAATTTCCAATCTGTTTTATAGTTACTAAAGTTTCACTTTTTAATGTTTTAGTTAATGAAACATGTTCTGCTTTGTATGTGATATGTTGAAATTGTTACTCGCCAAGCTGTTAATTTTATAGAAGCTGAAGATGACTTTAATTTAGATACAAGTAAGTTGTTTTTTGTTTTTTATTGTTTTTTTTTGTTTGAAACTCAATTCATGAATCTAATTATTTAGTACAGTTTTATTGTCTGGTGGTTAAAAATATTACCTGTTATTTCACCGCACTATCAATAATTATGAAACTGTTCAAATTTTTTTCCTGAAAATATACACAACGTTGACGAATCAGGGTTAAGTACTTTACAAAAGAAAAAGAAAACAAAAGATATTAGCTATTAAAGAAAGAAAACAAATGTCACTCAAAAGTGCTGAGCGTGGTCAGCAACTAACTGTAGTATGTTGTATAAATGCAATAACAACATTTGTGCCACCTATATTTGTATTACCTAGAAAACGATTAACAAGCGAGAAGATAGATGGCGCTTCATAAGGCAATAAAAAATTTTGTCATGAAAAAAGGTGGATGACTAGTGAGATTTTATTAAAAAGGTTTGAACATTTTGTGCACCTCTCTAGTGCGTTAAAAACTAACAAAAAGCTACTTCTAGTAGATACCCACATTATTCATAAAAGCCTGGCAGTTTTGGAGTATGCAAAAGGAAACAGCGTTGTAATATTTTGTTTTCCCGCACACTGTACGCACCGTGTCGAACAACTTTAGCTTATGCTGTGGCATGCTTTTGCTGAAACTGGATTATATACTTTCAATCTTAATATTTTTGAAGACTGGATGTTTGGACCTTGATTAACAACAAAACAAGTTGAGAAAGTTAGAGCTATTAAAATATACAAATATATGTTTATATATATATATATATATATATATATATATATATATATATATATATTTATTTATATATGTATATATATATATATATATATATATATATATATATACACATATACATATATTGAACTATATGGGAACGCTATATTATTAATATATATATATATATATATATATATATATACATATATATATATATATATATATATATATATATATATATATATATATATATATATATATATATATATATATATATATATATATATATATATATATATATATATATGTGTATATTTTATTTAGCTAGGGGAAAAAATTTCCCTTTGTGTGTCAGTCGCCAATATTTCCAGATTTTGTTGTAGCTACACTATAAAAAGCGTTTTGTGAAATTCACAAAAAATTTGGTTACTTTAGCAAAAACATTTGGTGAATACTTATGCACCAAATGTTTTTGTTAAAGTAACCAAATAATTTGGTAAAATGTATTTTGTTAATTTCACAAAATGATTTTGTATATTTTAAAAAATGATTTTGTAAATTTCACAAAATGGTTTTGTGAAAATTTTTCACCAAATCCCTTTGGAGAAATTTACCAAAAATATTTGGTGCATAAATATTCACCAAATATTTTTGTTGAAATAACCAAAAATTTTAGTAAATTTCATTAAAATTGCCTTTTTTTTAGCGTGTAAAAAAACCAATAAATTTTCTTTGATTTCGAAGACAAAATGGAACTTTCTCTCAAAAACTAAAATTTAGGTAATATAACTCTAAAAATAAACATAATATTTATATTTGTTTCAGCTTGTATTATTACCGTATCTACAAACATTATTTTTTTTTACGCATTATGCAACTATACAGTCTCTACTTATAACAATTCAAGACAGTCAACTAAACTTAAAAATTCAACTCAGAAGCCAATTCACTTGCTTTGGGGCATGATACGTCAAAATTAGGGCAATTAAAACAATATATATATATTTTTGCAAAAACATCCAAGCTGGAAAACTTGCAATATTGTATTCCTTATCCAAGATCTAAAGACAAATAATTGAAAATGATAAATGTTCTGTATACAGGAATGCAAATATTAGTAATAACATTAAACTCACTTGGATCAATTTAAACGAAAAATCCATTTTTTTTAAAGGGGTTTCAAATGAACATCTGTGATTGTTGTACACAACAACAGCAATGTTTGGTGGAACAGCATAAACCAAAGGTTAAAGTGTCAGCTTCAGGTCATTATATAAGATCCTGATGTTATTAATTGATTGCTCAGCATTTTTAACTGACTGAAAAAATAAAGAAATAATAATAATTAAGCAATACAAGTAATAACATAGTTATTAAAATAATTTTTATATTTATTAAATTTTAGTGTCTTTGAGTGATGACTAAAAATTTAAGAGTGATGATTAAAAAACCTTAAAAATCAAATATATTACACAAATATATACTTAAACTTGTATGTATAGAAAACCTTTTGGATACCCGGAAAAACTTATAATTTTGAAAAATATCCGGAAAAAGATAATATCTGATATATACATATATAATACACATGAATTCATAAATATGTTTTTTCCATTGTCAGTTAGGTGTATGAACATAGGTAAATTTCCGCCACCTTAAAAACTGTCAGTCTGTCAGATTGCTGACTAAGCTGTCATTGATATATATATGCTTATCATATTATGCTACTGTGATATATGTATGCTAATCATATTATTCTAATCATACTATATATGCTAATTAATATACTTTTATTAAAAAAAAAACACTAACCATCTTGCATGGAATATTTCTTGGCAACTAAGCCTATCAATTTTTTAGCATGAAGTGGAATTTTTTGAAACATAAAGTTGCTACAAGGCTCATAATTCTTTTGCATACTCAATTGAGTAAAATAGACATTTACCTATAAAAGGTAAGATATTATTTTGTATTTCTGTGGCGAACATTTTTATGTGAAATATGGACATATGAAATAACACATGACAAATATTTAAAATACTTACCAATGCATCTGCTTTTAGATCCAAAAAAAGTCTTTGGTGCTAGATTGAAAACATTTCAACCTAAATTTTGAAGTTGATTTCTATTTATGGCACACTTTAGTCCATGGCTGACTATTAAATTTAAGCCAATTAAGGTCATCTTGAATTGCTTTTTCTATATAATTTTTTAAATGTTTAAAAATGAAACTAATAAAATACTAAAACTTTCTCCGTTATGGGATAAAAATTGTGCAAAGATTTATACATTTTATTAAAATACACTTTATCAAAGAAAATTTTAATAATTAACATATTGATATATAAAATGTTCTAAAAATATAAAACACAATATACTATTTATAATAATTAAAACTATCTTATATAGCATGCCATCGCTACTATCATGTTCTTTAACGAATTGTTGGCCGTTGGAATTTTATAAAATACCCACTGATTTAATATTTCGCCATGTGTTGCGAAGCTTCTCGGACAATTTTCCACCAGCTATAGTTTTTTTACTCGTAGGAGCAGTATACCATGTTTCCTAATACAGAAGATATTAAACATATATATCACTAACAACGATTGCATTAAAAATCATATAGATCACATCAACTCAAAAAGTTTATAAGTTACTTACAAGCTTTTCTGAGGGAAAATGTGTAACATAGGCATTTGCTGATTCACAGACATCTGCATTAGTCGGACGATTTCTACAGAAAAATTTAAAAAGAATTTATATATCAAAAATAATTTTATCAAATTTTCATATGCATTTGCTTTACTACAATGTTATAATTTTATATTTGTAACTTTTGTAATAAATAATAAGTAAAGACAATAATAAATAAAACTAATTTTGAAAATCTAATAACTTATTACTTGCTGCAATTCTTTCTTTTGAATAATATGGTTGACTACTATTCCAGCCAACTTGCTGCGTAAACAAAAGGTTAGATTAATTTAAAACAATAATCCCATCTGTGCAAGAATTCAGGATCGGGGCTAAACCATTCTATTAAATTTATAAATAATATTTAAGTGTTACTAAACAAAATATAATTTATAATTAAAATCATCATACTTATGATACAAATGATATGTTATCAATAATGCAAATTAAGTATTATAATATTTTCTTTAACAGAATTCATAAAAATAAATAAACATTATAAAGAAAAATATTTCAAACCTCAAAGAGAGTATTGTTTTTATGATGAAGTAAAGTTTTTGATGCAAAAACTATTTTACTAGCTGTATCTTGAAATAACTTAGCTTATTGTATACACTGTTTCTTCAATGGGCTTGTTAACTTGTTATTGTCTAACTGAAGTCTATTTCACTTCGGCTCAAAGTAGCTTATTCTATAATCAAATTCACATAGGTTGCATTATTCACATAGGATGCAAACAGTATTACTAGTATTGTGAGAGTGAGAAACATTATTACATAGAAAAATCAAGTGTTTAAGTATTTTTAAAAATGTTATAGCCTCTTTTAAATCTTTTATTTTTAATATGTAAGACAAATACCAAAGTTAGCATATCCGTTTTCTTTCTTTCAGTTTTGGGGTTCAAATAACACGCTTGACATACTGAGAGAGGCTAAATATTATTTATAAACTATTAGGCATGTTTTTGATAAAAATATTATGTACATAATAATAAAAACAAAATAACGAGTAACATGTTATTTGATGATTTGCTTTTTGTAACTTTTACCACTTTTACTGTTAGGTGAATTTTTAAACACATGACAAAAAGGTATAAAAAAATAACTGTACTGGATAACGTGTTTAGTTTTGCATTGCTCATAGAGACATAGTCATAGAGACATAGTCATAGAGATAACTCAAAATCTTCAACAAAATTCAAATCGTCTTCCACTAAAGTATACAAAATTGCGTTATATGTAATATTTCCATAATTATTTAGAAATGTTATAATATAAAAATACTTGTTCAAAATACCTTTATGTAAAACTGATGCATGATCACAATAGGCACACAAATCAAAACCTTTCTCTTTTGTGTATTCATCACAATCACATCCTGCTTTGAGACATTGCATTCTACTTCTCGCTTTTTTATCCTTCATTTTTAATAACACTATAAAAATGAGGAAAAATAAAGTAACAGAAAAACAAGTTTACTTACTCATTTTATAATCAAGTTTTTTATTTTATTTATAAAATTATTTAGAAAAAAACAACACTAAATGAATAAGGAAACCGATAAATGAAGTAATGTAAATATATCATTTTAGAAGTTATAGCAAAAATAATACTTATCTATAACATAATAATTTTGTGGGTTATATATTTTAATATCAAATAATATAATTTATTGTTTTAAATAAATAAATAACATCAGTTTAATAAAAACAATACAAATTACATCTATATTTGTTTAAAACTTAGAGAAACAAAAAAAAGAGATGGATTGAAAAAGTTTTTCAAAAGGAAAGTAACCTTTGCAAACTGAAATAGAAATAAAAAAAACTAAAAATGTTCAAATGAATTCAGATGGCAATAATATCTTACATACTACTTATAAAACTTATTTAGTTTAAGGTAAAGACGTTGTTTAAAGAATTTCAAATTTTTTGTTATAACAATTGAAACTTGTTTCCTTGAAGGTACCTATAGTTCCTTTCGTGACACAAATTTAGAATGAGTATAACTAAAAATTTAAAATGCTACTAACAATGTCTTTACTCCAAATTAAATAGATATAATATCTATTTAATTTGGAGTAAAGACATGGTTAGTAAAATTTATAGGTAGTATGTCATTACTCTTTTGAAAAACAAGACTTAAATTTTGCCCTAAAGAATATAAAATATTGACGCAAATTTTTTTTTTTAAAAAAGAAAAAATCAATAGTTATATTTTGCGCATTATTGACAAGTATTTACTTTTATTTAAATTTCGCAGTTTCAACGGCCAAGGTGAGATAATGGTATCAAAGCGAGAGCAATTTAAAACAATTAACTCTGTTTCAATATCAACCTCAAAAGATTTTAAGTGATAGCATTCAGTTATAATAAACAACTTTTGACAAATAAAATAAAATAAATTAGTATCAGATACGAAAATTTGTTTGATTAGACAAAATGCACGATATAATTCTTCAACTGCATATATAACAACATCACCAATTTTAAAGCTGACAAAGTTAACAGAAACACACTTTGTCTGGAAAATTTCTCAGTACAACCCATAATTACCAATTAACTCTGATATAGTTTTTCCATCAATCACATGGCATAGTAATATAGGTTCAGTTTTAGCAACACAAAATTCATTATTTTTCAACCTATGTTTTGCCATGAATAGAGTTGACTGATCCATTTGGTGTCTAATAGCTACTGTTTAACAAACATTTTTAAAATTTCATACAGACGAAGCAGTTCTCTTAAAACCTCTTAATTTACCTTCGCAACGCATTACCCACATATGACTTGTGCAGGCCAGTTTCATAACCTTATTCATTATCCACGTATTATTAAAATGCGGGCCAAGCATTTTAATAATACGTGGATAATAAATAAGTTTATGAAACTTTAAAGTTAAGCCACACTTAAATGCAAAACAGTATTCTTGTAAAAATTCGGTAATGAGAGAACCAAAATATAAATCAGGTTTGCTGATTTATATTTTGGTTCTGAGTAAAGGACAATCTGTCTTAACAATAAAAAAACAACCCAAACATTGTCTTCAAAAGGAACTAAATCTCCAACAAATAAAGGAAAGCTTAAAACCAAATTTAGCATTTCAATTGCACCAATATTAATCGAACCATTTTTTATTTGATACTCAGTGGGACAGGAAGGAATTGACAAGTGATCATTTGAAAAATTTCTTATTCTGCTATTTATGTCACCTAGATTGAATAACTTTTTCTGAAATCCTAGATAGTTAAACATTTTTTGAAAAACATATTTACAAATGCCTTCTAAAAAATCGTGCATAATATCACAATAAATATTTATCATTAACATGAAATAATGGAACTTTATTAAAGCAACACTTTTCCTTTATACCATTTAGGGAATAATTATATAAAGAAACATCATAATCATAACATTCTCTTGTTCTAAGTAATTCAACAGATTCAACAAAAATACTGTCAAAGTCTTTACGTTTCATTTTGCATATTATGCATGGGTATGTTGCAGTAAAACTTTCCACATAAGCTAATATTCCATTTAAACCAAGATTGTCACCAATAATTTGAGCAAGAACAACATATATTTTAAATTCATTGCCATCTATTTTTATAGTAAAACCTTTTGTTTTTAATTCTGTCATTTCTTCTATGTTTATAGAAAATGCATCTTTATTCGAATACTTAATGCGATCAGAAGAATATATAACTGCACTTAACAAAATATTATTAAGTTTTGAATTATGTAGTGGTTTTAAACATTTTAGAATTGTACACAAAGCTCTAATTTTTTAAACAGTGCTATGTGAACCAAATGGATTAGCAGTTTCTAAATCATCAAAAAAAACAAAAAACTGGAATTACAAAAGTATTTTGGGAATGAGCATATTGACGGCGTAATTGGTGATTTTGAACCAACTCTTCATCTTTAAAATCTGAAACTAAACCATTAGTAGATGGTTTTGTATTACTTCTTATTTCATCAAGTACACCAGGAAGACAAAGAAAAACTTCAAGACACTGCTTGAATGAAACATTTTGCCCTGTTGCTATACAAGTTGAGCAAAATAATCCTTTAGCTGTTTTTTGAGTGTTTATAAAATGACCTATTGGGTATAATTTTGGTTTTATATAATACCCTTTCTTTTCAAAATAATTTGTTTGTTAATGCAAACTTTCTAAGCCTTGAAAAAGTTTTTGGAGGCGTAAGAAATGTTCAAAGAAATTATTATATTCATCTTTTTGGAGACCATGCTTGTCAAATATACATTGGGTCTCATTACTAATTCCTGTTACAATTGATGGCATTAAGTCTGAACATGCATCAAAAATTTCCAATGTAGTGGTTAGGGGTATATTAGAATAACTTCTTAGTTTAGAAATGAAATAAGCGGAATCTTCAAATATACCAACGATTTCATCAAATTTTATACCAAATTTTAACATAGTATCTGGGCAAACAGGTTCGGTATTGTGAACAGCTAGAGACAAGTTATTTGAATGGAAACATCGTTGCATAGTATTTGCTTCTTCTTAAGTAGGTCCTAAAATAACTTCTTGATGAGATTTTGACTTGATGAAGACTTTGAAAAGAATTATATTTCATCGGACAACCACCCTGACTGCAAACTAATTTTTTGCCATAACTATGTTTGTCGTGAAATACTTTTAGATGACATTTATAAGAGATGCTGCAGCTTGCAGTATATTCACAATAAGCACAGTTAATCATGATTATAGTGAAATTAATAAAAATTCTTTTTAGTTGAAACTACGATACCTGACAATTAATGAAGAAAAAAAATGGCGACAAAACCTAGCTACTTTATCATTTGCAATCCCGTGGCGCATTTGGTGAAAATAACAAAAACAATTTTGTAAATTTAACCAAATAAATTTGTTATATTTTGCGTTAGAACAAAAACCGAAAAGATCATCAAACCAAATAATTTGGTTAAAATAACAAAATCAATATGGTAAAGTTTACAAAAGATTTGGTATATTTTACCAAACAAGTTTGTAACTTTTACCAAATTTACTTAACCAAACATATTTGGTTAAATTAACAAAACATTTTTTTGCAGTGTAAGCTCCAATGTCAAGACAAAGGTAGTTGCGCGATAGGCTCAAAAAGCAAAGCGCTTTTAATTTATACAAGTTTTATTGACTTAAAAAAGCGTAGCGTTTTGTAAGATGGAAATATTTTATTTACTTTTTAATGTGGATATTTTAAGTTTGCCGTTACTTAATTAAATTGGTTTCTATTATGTTTTTATATACAAACTAAGTGTTTTTATTAATTATAAATTATTTTACATTTTTTAAAAAATTGCTTTATAAATATTTTTGTAAGGTTTTTATCACAAACTAATCATGCAGGTATCTAACCAGAAAACTGTATTTTGTTGGGAGCTCAACATTTTTATAAAGGTATCCTTTTTCAGCCAATCATGATGTAAGTATTGTACTTTAATCACAATTTTATAGATTATTGATGGACAATTTAGATTATTGATATAAATTATTGATGGACAATTTTATAGATTATTGATATGTTTGTTTTTTTATTTTCAATTTAAAAAAAAAAAAAAAATTATTTTAATTTAATTTGTCTATTTCACATTTTAAAATGGTATTTTGTCTTCATTGCTTAAAGTTCTATAAGAGTTGCACTTGCAAGAAAATTTAAAAAACGCAGACGTCTCCTTTGAGTGTAAATTCAATTGCTGCCATCAAAGAGAAATTCAGAAGATCTAGTGTATTAGGAAGAAAACAAAAATTTGATAAGATAAAATAATATTTGTGATCAACCTTTGACTGTAGTTCATTAGTAACAAATATTCTAGCTGATTTGTTTAAAATAACATACTTACATTTGTACTGTTGAAATTATAAATATTTTTTAATAGCTTGCTGATATAGTACAAGATGAAGATCAGAGAAGCATCGGTATACATCAACATGCTTTTAAAAAAAGAAAAAAGTTTAATATCATCAAAGATAAAATTAACAGAGCATGTGCAATAAAGGCAACTTAAGAAGTTGTGGAAGATTATTTAAGATAAATATTTTTGTATATATAATATAATTGTATATATATAAAAAATTGTATCTCTTTTTTTCATGTTGTACACTTATTTTTTAAAATATTTCTATCATATTACTATTATGAACATTTAACTTAAAGTACAGATATTTCTGCCGTCATTAAACCACGCTCTATTATAAGATCTAATAGTAGGGCGTGGTTTGATGACGTAGTTAGTCGGTGCACAGTGGGTCAAGGTGTGCCAAAACAAAAAAAAACAAATTATGTTCAAAGTAGGTTTATTGGTAATAGTAGTTCTCCATACTTATCAAGCTTTTAAAAAATGATATTTTTAAGCCACTAGCTTTTATATTAAATTTTTTATGGCTTGTTAAAGTTAAATTTTTTATTTAGATTTGTAAGTTTTTAAATGAAAATAAATAAAATAAATGTGTTGCTACACAGAAACTGTAAACTACTTTTTAATTTAAATTATTTGCGCTATAATTTTTTTATACATTGATAGATTGATCTTTTTTAAAACCAAATAACTTCGCTGCACATTTTTTTCTTGTAAGTTAGAAATTTGATTTTATTTTAAGATGATATGTTTTTACAGGTTATTTTAGTGTAAATTTTTACTTACTTTGTTTTGTTAAAAAATCCTCCATTATCCACCAGTCTGAAAATGCATTAAAATCCTTACTTACTATACATATTATAATTTAAAGTTAGTATTAGCTTCAACAAAGTACCACCTTGTCTACAAATTAACTTATAGATAGCAAGGTATAACAAAAATTTTGTCCGCGACAAATAAATCACAGGATTTTAAAAAAATTAATTTTTAATTAATCACTTGGTTTTTTTAATTAAAATAAAACACTTCATCTTTAAACCTAATATACTTTCATTTGAATGATTTTTAATGAGTATATTTTTGAGTATATAGGATAAAATGATTTTTAATGAGTATATTTTAGAATTAATAGGATAAAACGAAATATATTGATATATATACCTACATACTAGAAAATAAATTACAAATCTCTGACCATGGTGTTTTAAAGGATGTTATCAATGGCATGAATTTGGTAAATCCTAAGCCTAAGCTGGAAACATAGCTAATTTACATGAGAAAAAGATGGCAGGACTTAAAAGGTAACCGTATTTGTTTAAAAAAAAACACAAAGAGTGGCTACAGTCAGAGATTAATGTTTTTACTCATGTTCCTGTGAAACAAGATACACGTGGCAGGCCTTCAATTGAGAATTTTGACGACTGTTCATTTCGAACAAAGTACAGGCGTACCAACTCTCTACAACAAGGGCATTCATCCCATGAACTACTTTTTGCGGCAAAAGTTACTCTTAAAAAAATAAATAAACTTGATGAGTTACATGCAGTAAAAAATATTTTTGACAGTAGTAAAAAAGTCTCAACAACTATCTGGCAATGAGGCTCTAGCTTTACTTTTAGATACAAATATGACCAAAGATGGCTATCAACTACATCGAAATGTTGCTATGAGGAAAAACTGTGAACTTTATCCTTCATATCACATAATAAAGACAGCAAAATTATCTTGCTATCCAAATGAAATAGAGATAGCTGATTATTTTGCTAAAATCTCAATACAGAGCTTGGTAGACCACACTGCACAAAGACTATGTAAAGTACAGAATGAAGTTATTGAAACAGTTGCTAGTGATACAACCATATTTGCTACAAAGTGTCTATATGCAAACAGTGTCTGAAAGTGGTATCCGTAATATAAAAATAGAAGAGTCTTTGTTTTTAACATGCATTGTACCACTTGACTTGAGCACATTCGCTGGTGGAAAAAAGACAACTTTGTGGCGAAACCCAAAACCATCATTAACTCTGTATTGTCGCCCATTGCGTTTTCAGTTTGAAAATGAGTCTAAAAAAGTATAAATCTCTGAAGAAGCTCAACTAAAAGAAGAAATTAGGAATTTAAATTGCACAAAAATTATATTAAACAATGGCAAAGAACTTCAAGTAAAGCATGTGATTGAAATAACAATGATTGATGGAAAAGTACACACAGCTTTATATGAGGCCACTAACTCAAGTCAGTGTTGTTCTATCTGTGGATGCTCACCAAAAGAGATGAACAACATTGATGCCAGCATAGTAAGAAATTACCAGGCAAAAGGCTTGCAGTATGGTTTATCTACACTGCATTGCTGGATTAGATGTTTTGAATGTTTTCTGCATATTGGTTACAAATTGCCCATCAAAAAGTGGCAAGCAAGAACAGCAGAAGACAAAGCAAAAGTTGCTGACACAAAGTCTCACATGCAAAAAGCTTTTCTTCATCAGATGGGCCTTGTTAATGATCAACCAAAGTCTGGAGGATCTGGTACATCTAATGATGGCATGTAGTACCCATGTGACTACATGCGACAAAACCTCCACAAACTGCTGATCCACGGCCCAGCGATAATTAATAGAATGTCACTTCCAATTGGTATGATGAGTGAAGAAGCACAGGAGTCAACCAACAAATATTTTAAACGGTTTTGTGAACGTCATGCTCGAAAAGCTTTAAGATATATGGCAAATGAGGACATTTTGAAAAGATTTCTATGCTCATCTGATCCTGTCATAGCATCATTGAGGCAAACCTGCACTTCAAAAAAGAAAGACTTTCCTGTTGAGGTTTTGGAGTTGTTATTAGCAGGAAATAACATTGTAAATTTGTAAATACTTCATTTAAATATATGCAGACATTGATGGCTGCCTTAAAGTTGAATGAGTTAAATGAGTTGATAAGACAAGAAAGTATTTTTTTATAAAATTGTATGCCTATCAAAAAAATTAGACTGTAATTTTTTTATGTTTATTCTGTGGATTTTGTTTGAATTGAAATACTGCATATTTTTATTATTTTTTTGCTGTATTTTCAATTATTAAAAAAAAAACAATAATTTTTTTTTTTATTTAGTCACAAATATATTAAGAAGCTCAAAGTATGTTATTTAAATCAATTTCATAAAAAAAAAAATTTTGGCACAAAAATGGGCATTTTGACCCACTGTGCGGTGGGTTGATAATGAAATTATAAATGTTTTGTAATATAAAGATGAAAACAATAGAATTATACAATGAGTCATGCTTTTAATTTTTTTGTTTTTATCTCAATTATTTACCATATTGTGAAATTATGTTAATCTTTTTGTTTTTATCTCAATTGAAATGGATTATATAGAAATATATAAATCCAGAGCGTTTCCAATCATTTCATTAAATGTTTTTAAGTTTAAACAAATGAATATAAAATGTCAGAACTCATTGTCATTCTCCTGATGAACTTATGCACGACATAAGTGCCTACATGTGAAACCAGTTTGGAGAAGCCAAATTACGTGAAGGACACTATTCATTAACAGGCGATTCTAGAAACCTCGAACTGTCCTATTTCGGAAAAAGTAACGAGTATTTAGCTGCTTATGAACGATATAAAAAACATCATCACGATTATGCAAAAGAAGATTACATAGAATACGAAATGAAGATACCATCATGTAAAGAAACAAGTGGATAAGGGAGAAAGATGTGGAAACAAGTGGAAAGGGAGAAAGACGAAACTATGTTGGCCTTAATACCTATACTGACGATGCCGGACCGTCAAAAATTAGAAAGAGAAGAAGAACTGATGCATCAACAAGCAAAGTACAAATTAGAGATAATATATGGATTACGAAAAAGCTCCAAACAATTCACAATTATTGTATTAAGGAACTAAACAAACAGCAATTGACTCTGACTAGAATATTATAAAAATATCTGATAATGAGAGAACTGCTGTAGCTGTCACAAAAGATAAAAGAGTTTAAAGGGAAAATCTTGTAAATAATTTAAAAAACGAATCGCACATTATTAAGCAGGTGAATGACTTACATTGTGACTATGATACTCATTGGAACATAGATGTTGATTATTTACACACGTGGAAATGCCCTGGATGCTTTATTAAAATATGTAGTTTTAGTAATGATAATATACCTTATTATGTTAATTGCATTAAAACGGATTTGTTTGTTTTTAATCAAGACATCACGAATGGGTGGGAAATATTTCACGCGATTCATACTGGAGAATTCAACCCACTCTATATTGGTACAATTTCGAAAAAGGTAAACCCTCGGTCGTTCTGATTATCAAACCGACACACAAGATGCACATTCTTTGATGGGAAGAAATCAAAATTTGATGGAAAGGTGCAAACCCACCTTATCATGGGAGATAACACCAATAAAGATGTGTCAACCAATGCTAGGTCACTCATGGCGCGTAGACTTTTTTTAAAATATGTGACAAATGTGTGTCTATATCAACCTCACGAGGTTGATATGGACACACATGCAGACATTGCAATAGCCGAATTAAAGTCTTACATCTCAAATTATACGATTACTACGCGAATGCCGTTGTCTATGTTTCGCGCATACTTCAAGCTACCACCTCAATGAATTAGACATGTTACCTATCTCTGAGGTTCCTAATAAATCACATTTTGTAATAACTAAGAAGAAAGTAACTCACGCTCAACTGTATAAAAATTATATAATGGAATATTTTATTATTAATGCAAATCATTATGACCACGTTTTATCAACAGATGCTAAGCTAAGATTATTAGAAACAAATTAACATTTATATGAATTGGAATCACTTAAAAAGACCACGTTTAGACAAAATTACTTGACTTGCCAAAATAAAAATATCATGAAGGAAGTAATAGATTACGAATACGATCCAGGAAAGATAGGTACTTTGAATATTTTATGAACATCGTTTGCCAATTCCAATAGTATGACGAGTTAAAATATGATTTAGCTAAATTTTTATTTAATCGCAATCAAAAGAAAAAAGGGCTCATATAATGGCCTATAATACAGTTAAAAAAACATTTTTAGCTAATTTAGGATTATTTGTACTCATGGGATTTTTGATATTTCAATTGTCCCTTGGTCCTAACACTTGAAATTTTCCAACACAGGACCTATTTAATACATATTAAAGGCGTGATGAACTAGTTTTAAAATAACCGGAGGTTATACAAATCATTAAACAATTATTGAGAGGATCAGTGATATTGACTACCGATAAAAAAATTTAAAGATGCAATTAGCGTTAGTCCTCATCCAACAATCATCACAATGAATTCCAGTAGCAAATTAGATATAGTTAAGTTTCATACTAATGAATACCCCGCAATTGCTAATCGGTGTTTAATTTTATATTTTAAGCACCCCTTTAAATAATGTTTACCTATAATGAAATCAGAGCCTTGGGTTTATTTCTTTAACAGTTACTTTTTATGTTGAATGGTTACAAAGATTTAATCATAAATAATGTAATAACTGGATTAGAAAATTTTAGTAATTTTGGTTAATTGTATGTTTTAACTATAATAATAACTTTTTATAAGTTTTTGTAATAACATTTATACAATTAATAATATTAAAATGTAGTCTTTTTTTTCAGTGTTGTCTTTGTCATAAAACCATTCTTTTCCGTAGATTAAAATAGTATGTTCTCAAATATATGCTGGATCTACACACAATTAAAATAATTTTTTATTTTTATTACCAAAAAAGGATGAATGTATATTTGGTTTAACACCATTTATTAAAATGTCATAACTTGATCTATTTTTAAATCGTGACTAAATTCTGTATAAAGATTATAACACATATCAAAATTACCATGTATACTGTCAGGATCTTTAGTTTTAACACAATACGGAGTAAAGGGTGTCAAAACTGGACCGTATACACTAACTGTTTTATTATCAATCTTATTAAATCTTTCAATCATTAAAGTTAATACAATATTCTCTCAATTATCTTCCTCTGTTTTAGCTCTAGCTAATAACTTACCTAACTCAAAATTTAGACAGGTAACAGATCTAAACATATAATCTGCTCTATAAATATTTAACATGTTATAATTATATTTTGCCATTTCAGTAGCAGCCGAAAGATCTTTATGAGTATTAGTAGCTTCAATAAATCCACTGCCACCAACTAAACTGTTATCCAATACGGCTATACTTTGCATTATAGTTAAAATTCTAACTGGTTCTGATTTTAGCAATTTTACCGGCTTATGTTAACAGGTTTATCTTGCGCAGAATTAAAAAACAAAGAATTTTAAAATAATTCTATTGCAGGTAATGGGTTTAGCCTTTTACTAGTAAAATGTTTTTTAAATCTTTCAAAGTATTCGAATCATTGGAATTACATAACGGATACATACGTCGTGGTCGGAGTTAAAAAAGCGTGTTCCTATATTTGACATTTCTAATGGTGTTGTGGAATTAGCTGTTGTTTTTAATTGATTTTCAACTCGAACGTTGCTAATTTGTAAACTCAGGCGTTTATTAGTATAATATAAATCAGGATTCACAGGATGATACATTTCAGGGTCAGCCCATAAATTTGGATACATCCAAAGAAAACAATATACCTTATTTACAATATCTGCAGTTCAGGGGGAAAACCTCTCAAAAAAAAATTTTTTTCTGATGTTTTAAAAGTAAATTTATTAAGAATTGAAACAGTGAAAACTTTATTCAAAAATCGTTTTTTTTTATGTTAATGAAAAAAAGCGATTTTTGAATAAAGTTGATAAAAATGATTTTTGTACTACCACCAAAGTTCAAAATTACATAGCAACGCCTCTAGTTACAAAATAACTGTCAACAAAATACATCTAGTATAGCTTCTGGGTTTTTTTGCAGTTTAGTTTGAAATGCTTTAGTTTGAAATGCACTATCCCTAAAGCCATGTTTTAAAACCACATAATTGACATATTGTGCTAAAAACATTTCAAAAAAATTATTTTCTTAGGATATGATTTCATTAAATAGTTTTGAAGAGGAAGCGCCTTGTCTCCAATAAGAAGGCAAAGCAGTTTAATGTTAGAACTTTTTGGCTTTTAAGGTTCTGGGACACGAAATAAGTTTGATTCAAAGCAATGCCTATTTTACTATTTTTGATGTTTCTACCAGTGTCACCAATGTCTACAAGTGTGAATTCATAATTTGCATTGTAAATAGCCATCAAAACAATTAAGCGAGATATCTTAAAAATAAAGTACAATGAGCTCGGTCTTATATAGCCTTGCATAACAATATGTTTCCAATTAACAGGCCTAAGCAATTGGAGAAGTTCCATTTCATCTTAAACTCGAATGCTATGGCTTTCTATAAATTTTCGCTTTTCGAATAGCTAATATATTCTTTAGCCAGCAAAAAAGTCAAAATAGCAACAGATATTTCGTTTAATTCTTTCAACAAAAGTCAGACTTGTTCGAAACATTCCAACAAAATCTATTAGTGATGTGCGCCTAAAACGTATTTCAAAGGGACAATTAATTGTTCACTAGCTCCGATTATTTATCGTATCAGAGAAGAATTTATAATAGTTGTCGCGATTAGACAAATGGGCGCTACTGCAGTTTCTCCCCCCTCCCCCCTATTTTTTATTGTTGCTTATGATTGAGAATTTTATGCTGCTTAAGAATCGTATAAAAACATAGGTCTGAAAATTAACAGAAAGTGCTCTAATTTGATGTTGAAGTTTGTAAAATTACACTAATAAACGCTAATATTCGCCATTTTTTAAATACGTTTTACATTAAAGTTTATATTTTAAAATCGATCGTTAAGAAAATATTTTTTCAATAACGCGAGCCGGTTTTAATTGTCATCAAAGTTAATTTATAATTGAATTAAATGTTTTTATGAATGTGTTTTATATAACTTTAATTATTTTTTTTGACTGAAAAATTGGGATTGGCGCAATTAAATGTACACTCATCGACTGAAAAATAGGGATTGGGCAATTGAATGTACATACATCGGCTGACAAATAGGAATTGGCACAACTAAATGCACATACATCGACTGACAAATAGGGATTGGCGCGATTAAACGTACAGTATTTGAGACAGGGTTTGGGTAAGGGATAAATCAGAAAATGATGCGCTGAGCATTTTTTAACAGTTTTGCATTAGATTGTTGATAGAAACCAGGCTTTTTTTCAAACTTTGAAAAGAATTTTAATAGAGAATTAAAAAGAATTAAAAAATGGCGAATATTAGCGTTTTTTAGAGTGATTTTTTAAACTTCGAGATCGAATTAGAGCACTTTCTGTTGATTTTCAGACCTATGTTTTTATACGATTTTTAATCAGCATAAAATTCTCTATTATAATCAACAATAAAAAATAGGAGGGGGGGGGGAGAGAAACTGCGGTAGCGCCTAACAAATGTACATACTTTGTAGTTATCATTCTTAAAAACTTATAAAAGACCAATAAGTTGCATATCTTTTATAAAAAACTGAATACTCCTTTTGTTTTTTCTTTTTCTTGCTAGTTTTCTGACCCTCATCATTTTTTTATACTTATGACCCTCATCCTTTTTTTATGCTTATTCGGACGAATCATTTTTTAATACTTATTCGTACGAATTGCTGTTTTTTACCTATCTCTTTTCCGTAGTTAAACGGATGAATGGAAACTAATTTTTATAATAATGCAATTTATACTGAATTCAATATTAAAATATGTCAGTTGGCAACGCTGGTTGTTATAACTAATGAATTCTATTACACCGATTGATTAAAAATTATACCGATAAATGATTCGGTAGAGTTATTAGTTAATGATTAAATTTTTTAATTCTTATATTCGGATAAGACCCGACAATTATTCATCACAGAACCACTTAACTTGATAATTTAGGTTTTCACAAGCAGTAAGTCACAACTACAAATAAAAAATTTGTTTTTTCGCTTTTATACTGGATTTAAATAAATTAAAATTTTATATTTACAATTAACCTAATTAACTTTTTATAAAGATACAATTAACTGTTTGTTTTGCTCAATGATATTTATTAACTAGATGTCTAACTTCCGAAACTTTGCTAACCAGCACATGATTGGTAATCAGATTGTTACGGTAAGACGAAAAGTAAAAATAAAATCCAAACAAAAACATATGTCAACTGAATCAGAAAATGGGTTTAAAAGTGAATGATTTTGTGAGAATGATTAAGTGTTAAATAACTTTATAAATGTAGTAGGGATGTGAGAATATGCGTATTTCGCCGTAAAAAAAGTGTTTCTAAAATTGGTCCGCATTTTTTTTGATTTAGCTAAAAGTTGAAATAAGCAAAACCAAACTGCACCGCTATTTTGGAACCAAATAAAATGAAATTTTGTATTTATTTAAAAAAAAGGTCAACCTATAATTTGATTTATTTTATGGTTATTTTTCTTATTAAAATATGGTGTAATTTTACATTTTAAATCTTGATGTTTTTCTATTAATCACTGCTCCTAAAATACTCACGGGTCCTTTCTAAGTGCAAAGGTTCTTTTAAAACATTTACTAAACAACCTATCCTCAAAATCTAAAGCAAATCTGATGTGCCCATAATAAGTTAAGGTTGCACCAAGCATATTTTTGCGTATTTTTGTGAATTTCAAAACTTAAAGCATTGTTACTCTGAGTACGCGTATATAAAATTTCCGGATCAACAAGGTCGTTTTATTGAATTACGATTGGTGCATAACACTTATTTTCTCATTTGGCTTTAAAACTCTGTAACTTTATACAGATGATTAAATTTTGTTTTACTAATTATACTAGTTGGTTTGCTTTACTGTTCAGCCTATGATTTTGATTTAAGTGTATTTTTATTAGATTTTTCGTCATTATTAGATTTGAGAATATTTTTACTATAGGTTGTTTAAAGAAAGTTAAAAGGTAAATAAAGCATTTTAATATTTTATAATAATAAAGGTTATTTTTTTAATAGTAATTTAAAAAAACTTAAAAAAATCATGGTCAAAGAAATGGTAAAAAAAACTTAAAAAAATCATGGTCAGTAAAAAATTGGAGTATTTTAAAGGACTAAATTCTGTAAATAATGTAACAATGAATGTTTAATACACTGAATCAACTCTATTAAAAATTAGTTTTAATCTAAAAGATAAAAAATAATTAAGTAAAATTTTTAAAATGAAGCACTAGTGCTTTATTTTGATCTTTTTTATTTTCTATGGTGATTCATATTAGTAAAACATTTGGTTGTCAAACAACAAAAAATCAAATTAGACATTGAAAATTAAAAATCTCAAGGGATATGTTAAAGTTTGAGAAAATTTGTTCAGAAGTTTTCTCTGGGGCAATAGTTGTTGAAGCTACTAATGACTTTTCATCAGCATCTACTGAAGCCTTTGTTGAACTTTCTCAGCAAAATGTTTCGGTGGTTGTGCCACTAGAAGAAGTTCAAGTTAAAGATCCAAGAGGAAACTATTTAACACCTATAAAAGCTAACCCGACGAGCATTTGTTTTTAAAAGTTACGTTTTAAATGTGATTTAAACGTCTTTTAAACGTCTTTTAAACATTAATGTTTAAAAGACGTTTAAAAGACATTTAAAATACATTTACATCGTAACTTTTAAAAACAAATGCCCGTCGGGAAATTAAAACAGCGTCTTTCTTTATTATCACAATCACGTAGTGATAAACGAAAAAAAAACAGAGAAGCAATTTTTAACTCAAAAAGCAAACTTAAACAAATGCCCATTGAAGTAAGACTTTTAAAGAAAAACATTTGGAAAAAAATATTATTATTTGCAATCTTAGATAAAAATTAAAATCGATTAAAGTTGAAGCAGGGCAACAAAATTGCTAAAGGCTCTTGTTATTATTAAAAAGAAATTATACAACTCAACACTTGAACATCAAAATCTTCTTCTTTAAGAGAAGAATAATAATTTAGAATCCAATTGAATGGTTTCTCAGAAAAACAAAAAAACATATAATACAGAACTACGAACACTTGTTTTTGATGCTGTATTAATCAAGTATCTGCAAATTGCATTTCTTCTTTAATTCAAAGTTTTAGCCAACATCTAGGTCTTACCATTAAAACTGTTCCTTGCCGCAGTACTGTCAAACAAATGGTGAGGGAACTCGGTGTTATCACTGACCTCCAAACAGCAGAAATTGCTATGAAGAGAATCTGAAGAGAATTTAACCCTTGGATTTAATGGCACAACTCAGGAAGGTGTACATGCCAGCTGTATTCACCTTAAGAATAAAACTGGTTGTCATGTTGTAGCGCTAGATGAGTTAAGTGGTGGCACATCAGAGGACTACGAGCAGCATACATGTCAATCCATAAACAACTTAGCCAAAACTTATGCCTCTTCCCATTTAAAAGATTTTTACAAATGACGTTAGACTTTAATTAACAACATAGCTAATACAATTCCAGATCGAGCAGTTACAAACCATGCCACAATAAAAAAGTTAAGTCTGGCATGGAACAAAACCTTCAATGAGTTGAACTGTCATCTTCAGCCTCAAGAAACATTTTCCAGTAGATGTAGATCTGCACTTGCAGTAATAGAAACAGAAAAAGGGAAATTATTTGGTAGCGATTGCATGGCCGGAAATATTGTTGTGCAACTAAATAAACTTCGGTACATGGATGGTAAAGGTGATCCTAAAGGATTTGTTTTATTTTTATTAAAAGAAGAACTTCCTAAGGGTTTACTTCCTAGATACAGAGGAAATCGCTTGCATATTTTTTTCATATTTGTGGAGTATCAATTCTACATTATGATGTTTTTAAAACATTTCTGACACTAGGTACTCTTTCATGCGTTCGATTACAAGCCAGTTAATCTACTGATTTTGCAAACAATATTGCTAAACAAGAACTTTGTGTTGCTGGGTTAATAGGAAAACTTATAACTAGTCCTTTGATGAAAAAATTTTATGTTTCAGCCGAAAAACAAATTTCTCATTTGGATGGTATTGTTATTATTAAAAAAGTCCTGGATATGGTTGACCAATGTTAAAAAAAATTTATTACTAATCTTATTAAGATCAAAAAATTTATTTGATGAGCAATTTGATAAAAAAGATCTTGTCTGGAAGGCTCTCATTGAATTCTGCCCTAAAGATAATAGTATGAGAAAAATGATACTTGTTTGCATGACTGATATATCTGAAACAATCATTAGGCAATATGAAAAATACTTCAGTATAAAACCCAGAGCAAATGGAATTTGAAACTGAATCTGCAAGGCTACACAACATGGATGGCGAGGAAGTGATGGGAATGTTTAGTGCAGCTCAGAAATTTGTACCTAATGCAACTCTTTGTTACCTATCATCAAGACTGCGTGCCAGAAAAAATAATGTTAACAACTATTTAAACAGTCTTCCTAAACATGTTAAAGAGTCTGTGATGGAGTGGGCCATTAATTTTGCAACAAAAAGAAGAGAGATTAATAGATTAAAGATGTCTGAAGTGAATAAGGAGATGACACGCAGAGCAGAGCAAAAAAGGAAAAAAAATAGATACAAAAGAAATGAAAAAAAATTAAAAATAATAAATATAAGTGTTGAAACTATTGGATATTATCACTAATATCTATTCCAGATATTAGTGAATCAAATTTAAATGATATTTTGAGTGTAATTACTTTATTTTGAGTATAACTACTTTATGTCTTGAATATGAAATACAAACTAATTAATCTAGAAGAAAATTATTAAAACACCCTACACCATTAAAAAAGCAAAACCTTGACTGTACTGCTGCTACAAGTTGTTTGACTTTTATGACACTTGCTTCAGGACAGTCACCTCATTCTAACTGATTTTTATGAAGAAAATAGTTTACCATTAGCAAATGTATCATTTTTCTCGCCAGTATCTGATCATTCGTATTGCTCTATACAATCAAGTAAAGTTTGCAAAGTATGTGTTGACAAGAGCAATTTAATCGAATCACTCATCAGTAAAGTGAACACGTTAACATTAACTTGCCAAAAATTAAAGCGTCAAAAGTTATTTGATAGTGTAAAAAATGGAAAAAAAATAAAACTGATGCTAAAATGAACTTTTACATGGTTTATCAACAACCAAATTATTTGAGAATTTGTTTCTACTAATTCAACCATATTTACCAAATTTAGTTTGGTCTGGTCCAAAAAACTTCACCAATACTAAAAATCAAAAAAAATATGCTTCAATGAAAAAATTAAAAAAATTATCACAAAGAGATGAGTTTTTACTTGTTTTAATGCGATTAAGAATAGGTCTTCTAAATCAAGACTTGGCTGATCGTTTTGGCATATCCCCAGCATAGTGTTCTTGTACATTCACAACTTGGATTAAAATGTTAAGTCAAGTTTTAGGACAAGCATTAGTTGTATGGCTTCCACGTGAATCTATTCGTAACAATCTGCCACCTGTGAAAGCTGGTTATCAAAAATGTAGCGTAATTCTTGATTGTGCAGAAGTGTTTACAGAACGTTCAAAGTAAGCAATCAAGCACCTGGTCAGAATATAAGCATCATAATACATTTAAATTTTTAATAGGTGTCAGTCTAACTGGATATATTACATTTCTTTCTTCGTGTTATGGTGGAAGAGCAAGTTTATGAAAGTTTATTATGGTGGAAGAGCAGGTTTATTACAAGAGATACTGGTATATATAATCTACTAGAGAGAGATGATGAAGTTATGGCACCATGTCCGGACTAAGATTCTTCCAGATCTTCTTCTAGATCTTCGGAGGGCTGCCAAATTTGGATATGTTTTAGCTGCCTTCTGGTCTCCATGACACTCCATATAGCAAAATCCATAGGATTAATGTCTGGGCTTGAAGGGGGCCACATATCTGGGGTCCAAAGGTGCGGAACATTTTCTTTCAAGAAGCTGACAGTTTTCTTTGCACTGTGTGCTGGTGCACTATCCTGCATACAGGCCCATGGATCGTCCCCAAACTTCTTTTTGGCCGAAGGAATGAGGTGAGCTTTGATGAAGTCGACATAGGTCACCTGGTTGACTTTTACACCTTCAGGAACAAAAACAAGCGGAGTTTTTGACCCATCAGAGCACACACCTGCCCAAACCATGACACCCACAGAGTGCTGTCTCTTTGGAATAGTCCTCAGTTCCAAAGGAACTGTTCTTCTGGACTTACCAAGAACTCTGTCATTGTATCTGTTGGGTTCTGGTTCAACTGTGAAAATTTTTTCATCACTTTAAACGATAGGGACATCTTTGTGGTCTTTGAACCAATTTAGTAACTCTTTTGAGCTTTTGGCTCTAGTTGCCTCACTCAGAAGTTGTCTTTTTGACTTGACAAGGCTCTTCATACCCAGATCATCGTGGACAACACGTTGCATAGTCCTTCGAGACACACCTGCTTCTCTAGCTAAGGATGAAATTGACCTGTTTGGGTTTCGTCGAACTTTGCAGTCGATCGAATTTCGAAGTTCTTTAGTTCTCACATAACGATTTGGGCCTGTTTTTTTTCTTTTGTAATTTTTTCCAGTTTCTAAGTCTTTTAAGAGTCTGTTGACGTTGGAATTATGAAGCTGTCCCTTCACGGCTTTGCAAATTTTAATTTTTTTCACACCACGTTTCCATAGATTAAAAACAAGTTTTCTTGCATTTTTATTTTGCGTGCTGTCAAATCGTGCCGTTTTTTACAACTATATTAGTGAAAAACGGCATTTTTTAAGGGTTAACTTGTTGAACTGTGTTGCATTTTCCCGCCAAAAATGTTTTTCACTGTATATCATATTTTTTGCCGCGAAATTTTTGTTTTCATTTTTTTCTGCGATAACCTGTGCACCCCTGTATTATACTTATTAATGTACCTTCTCCTAATGTACCTAATGTATCTCCTCAATGATGTATAAATGTTCTTTACTTTGCAAGAACTTTTTTTTATTAAAATTTATTAATTCTTTACATTAATATCTTATTTCTATCTCATTTATTGTTAAAGTTAGTTATTTGTAAGATATATGGTGTGATATTTTTTAAAGTTTTCTCCCCTTCTAATGCATAAAGTATTTTATGATTCTAACTATTTTTACTATAAAACTATTTTTATAGAATCGTAAAAGATTCTACTTTTTTTTAGAACTTTTTTGGTATGTAACTTGTAGTTTTCCTATATTTTTAAAGGCAATTTAGGAACGAAAAAAATATTTTAAAAAGGAGGAAACAAAGGAACTCAAATATAATAGAGGTTGATTGGTTAATCTGAGGGAGAATAATTTACACATTAATCTCTATCGCTGTATTTAGTGGATACAAAACAAATCTAGTACCTTTTTTTGGACCTGCAAATTTAAAATCAGCTACAGGCAGCATAAATTATAGCAACGACACTTGTTTTCGCAGTAAGGAAATTAATTTTTTGGCTCAGACAGTAATGATTTTTTTTTGGGGTTCCATAAGCATATTGCTGATTAAAAAAAATTGATTTATTGATAATTTTTATTTTCTGACTAGGTTATACCATGTCCATATTTGCCAACTAAAAATCAAGACTGGGGTGGGGAAAGATGTTTCTCCTCAGCGGAGGCAGAAGTGGGGCAAGAAAGGTGAAAGCATTCTAATTTCGGCCCTCCCTTCTCCGCAGTTTTAGGAGCAGCCGTGGTGCAGTAGTCAGTTTGCTTATTGTAGAGGTTAGAAATAAAGTTAATCTTTGTTTCTGTTAATTTAAAAAAGTTCAGGGGGCTAATAACAAGGTTCTTTGACTAAATTTTGAGTTTCATTTCACGAATATTATTTTTATTGTATGACATCAGGGTAAAAATAATCTGAAAAATATCTTAAAAGTAAAGGAGGGGGCAAAAGCTACTTAAATGAATAGTGAGAGGTTGCGCAAGGCCCTCTCCACTATCACTGTTACGCCCCTATCGCTGGTCCTGACTTCTTCAACTGTTCTTCAACTTTGGGTGTTGGGTGGTAGATGCCTTCACTTACAAAATTCGTTAATTTTTTTCAAACTTTGTTATTTCTATTAAGAAAAAGTTAATTTTTGAAACAAAATGTAAAATTTCAAAAAGTAAAAATACGAACCTACAATAGCAGTATTTTACTTATTACCTTTTGACCATATAAATTTTATGAAAGAATAAAAAAGTCGAGTCCCCACAGGAGCAGTGGCGGATTAAGACTTCTTGAGGCCTGGGGCTATATTTGTTTTTGGAGGTCTTTTTTATGGGCCAGAGTCTAACAATGACTAAAAAAAAAAAGGTCCTCTACAATTTTTTGGGGCCTCCAAATTTACGGGACCCAGGGCTATAGCCCCCCCCCCCTCTTGATCCGGCACTGCACAGAAGAGGTAAGAATAGAAACATCACATTACCTTGATAAGAATAAACTACAAAATCAAAGCCAAATCTTCTTAATAAAATTTAATAAATTATAAAAAGACCATAAGAACTTAAACTATATGTAAAGATGGTAAAAGTTAACTTGAATATATTATGATTGTATTAATAGTACATATAGGTTAAACAAATGGAGGAAAAAGGTTTGTAAAGATTTTTATTTAAATTGTATCCCCCAACATTACAACATAAATTTATCCTCAACCAATATAACGTCATAGTATTATAAATTTGTCCTAACATTACAAAATCAATTTCATTAAGAAATATAATAATATATTACATACAATCATAATAGAATTAGAGGAAGGTAATAATTAGTGGCATTAGAGCAAAAAACTAAGTTTTTAAAAATATGCTAAAAACCTAAATATAAAAGAATTTTTGAAAAGATTTAAATTAGGTGCTAAAAATAGATTTTAAATAGTAATCTTGATAATAATTAATAAACTTTTCTTTTATCAAACTCCACAAAGATACATCAAAATCAATTTTATCTACAACTATGCCATGTGGGGTCCATACAACAAAGTATGTAACACTACACTTTGTAATAGCCATTTGCATCATACATTGGGCGTAATAAGTATGGTTAGTTTTATATCAACACCCTCTTTTATTAAATATGGTAAATTTAATTCTGTTGGTGCAGTAAAATTAATCTTGTAAGAACATTTCACCTCAATACATGCATTAGGACAGCAATCACATGACATTATTCGGTCTGGACTTGCTCCAATGTAAGGATGTTCATAATCAAGGTTTCGTCCACATTTATTTAAATCAAGAGTTTTATGGTGTCCTTTCATTTTAACATAAAACGCATTCACAGCTTCAACTTCCATCGTACGCCCATATTTTAAGGCTGGAGTATTAGAGTTAGCAAATGTCAGCCATGATATTTTTTGGATGTGAAGTGACCAAAAGTTATGGTAGCCAACAACAACTTTTTTAATTTTATCCATACTCGTTGCTACCTCGTGAGCTTTAGAGGCAGTTATAGCACTTTTTCGATAGTGATATTAATTTTCATTATTATTTTGTCCTCGTGTTACTAATTCTATTTGTTTTATATTTTCTGTTGACATGTTTACTTCTAAACCTGTAAAAAACTTAACACAACACGAAGAGGTAGAAATTAAACTGTCAATGCTTGGCAAATCAACTGGTGGCATATCAACTGTTGTCAAAACTTCACGAATAAAGTCTATTTTTGGTTTTGGAACAGCAGTAAACAAAATGCTTGTTGGCACGATTTTCTCAAGAGCAGAAGCTACATCATTGATATTTAATAATTGTACTGTATTATTCGATAGAGGATTATATTTTTTTTTTTGCGTATCTACTAACTTTCTCTTTACTAACTTTTTCTAACGCCAAAATCTTCACGTCTAAAGTCAAGGTCTTTGATTTTAGAAGGCGCTACTTCTTTTCTTGATGGCAGCTATTCATTTGACGTGCTTGTACATGCAGGGTTAGTTAATCTATTTCTTACAGCAGCTTCAACTCTATACATTGCTGCAGCAACATGGTTACAAGTTTGACCCATGCCAGCCATGCATGTACAATGACAGGCTTTAGTTCTAGCACTTTTTGCTAATACTAGCCACAGTTTATGATATGTATCATTGATAGATTGTGAACTCCGACATTCTAATTTAAATATACAGTAATTACTACCTGTTAAATTATGATACATAAGAGGCTGAAGCCAGGAAGATTTATAGTAGCTGTATGCTTTTGAGTTTTTATAGTCACTTAAGTCATTACTTCCGAGTTCTGAGGGATTAAACATTAAATAGTTAAATATATCTGGATATAATAACATTGACCAGAATGGCATACCCTCCTGTTCGTCCATCCAGCCATCAAGAATTTTGAACGGATCAGGTATCTGCATATCGTCTAATTCCAGTTTCAAATTACATTCTTATTTTAAATCTGCCTTAACTTGCTGTTTTTATTGGTAGAACATTTTCTATTGCAGCAAATACACGAGCAACTGGCTCTTTTTTACCATTTACTTTTAATCCTAATAATTTCAAATGGCTTTATTAACTCTTCAACTTTCATCTTTGAAATCATATTGTACTCCATAATTAGTTTTATAGTAAATATTTGTTTTAGCAGTTTTGGTTAGACGTTTATACTTCGTTTTCTCAAGTAAATATTGTAGCAAAAGTATTTTTTTACCCCTCCTATTGGAGTTCAGACCTCCAAAAAATGACGTATTTTAAAATTGCTCAATCGGTGTATTTTAAAATTAACCAATAAAATTTATTATGAACCTTAAAAGCAATAAGTGCTTAAAAAAGTAATAAAACTATTATAGTTTTACAACTTTTATAATGCAGTTAGTAACTAGAAATTTACTTTTGTAGTCGTAAGTTTGTTGTTTTATTTTTAAAAACTTTCTAGACTTATAATAATTTGCTTCTTAAAAACAAAGTACACAGCTTTAAATAAACTAAAATTTTGAAAACCAGATAATTTTCTCGAGTTAGCAAATCGCGATTCGCATATATAAAATCGTATATATAAAAATAAAACTTACCTAAATCTGTCTCTTTATTATTGCCATGCTCATCATAATTTATCAATAAATGAGATTCATTGTAAATAAATGAGATTAATTCTAAAAATGATTAAACTAGTATAGGTAATAGAACAATAAATTTAAAATTGACTTTGAGTTGATTTTTAGTATCATACATTAAATAGATTTTAAAATAATATCATATAATACATACCAATATATTTCGTTCATCTTTATTCTTACAATTCATTTCTACAGTAGATTTATCCTAGAATCAAGTGATAAATTTATGAAGCCACTAAATTATTTATCTTGATAACATTTGTTAAAAAAATACAATAATATTTACAGAGGTAAATGTTAGCTTAATATAGGTAGGTACATACCAACAATTTTGTTTTATTTTGTTCATCTTCACTAGCACTATTCATTTGTATAGAATTCGAAGTCAGTGAAGGGGATTTATGATTACTGGTACATTCTTCAATTTCATGACATTCAAATTTATTCTTAATTCAAAATGTATAATATTAATGAGACCAACAATTTATTTAAACAATTAAAACATTATAACAATACTGAAAGTAAAAAAACCATTCAAATACTCATAAATCATAATTTAAAAAAAAAAAAAAATTCCATGTAGATAGGTAGCTATTCAAGTTTGAATCGAAGTGTATATTTTACTTTGATAAAGAAAAAACATTTAATTAATATTACTAAAATCTTACTTTTTCACTGTGTGCTCGGTCATTCTTTTGTTTGGCGATAGCAGCTGCAGCTGTAAATGGATTTTCGGGTGCTCCAAAATGCTTGACCAAAACTTTTTTACCTGCATGTTCTTTAATTTCATATCTCGTCTTATAGACATCATCAAATACACTACCGCAAGTTAAACACTCAACTTTTGTTCTTTTTCTTTTTTTACTTTTATCCATCTATAAGTAATCATATTCACTTATTAAGATATTAAAACGAGAAGTCAATAAATCAATAAACACAGCAGATTAATAGAATTTAAATAAAAACTGGCTTTCTGACAGATAATTAAAAAAATATATTATCTATGCTTTCTGATAACACAACTGATAAGATAAATCGGTTTGATTCGTTTATAACCACAACTAATTGGTTAACAATTCGTTAACAATTTAACAATTCGTTTATAACCACATCTAAGGTTTTAGATAATAAGCAAAATGCAAACTACACGACGAAAAGTATCAAATTTTATAAACAAGAAAACTTGTCGATTAACAAAATTATATTATCAAATTATTTGAGTTATATCTATTTTATCCCATGACAAAATGTTTTATGCAATAATTGCCAAGTTGATCCAAAATGTCAAATTTGCCGACTGGATCCAAAATGTCAAATTTGCCGACTAAAACTGACTAAATAATTGAAGTAGGGGGGTGCTACAAATACCCGACACCCCCACCTAAATCCGGCCCTGTGTAGACAGGGCAATTTGAAGTTATATGATGTTAGTTTTAGCACTAATTTTGCTTTAACGGAATTGTTATTTTAAGTTGCTGTTGTTCAAAAGTTTATTTTAAACAGATAAGGCGTCATTTAAAACAGATAAGGCGGAAAACATTAAACTGCAATTAATTGTTGTAAAAAAACGTTCGTGGAATATTATAGTTTGTGGAATATTAAACGTTTGTGGAATAAAATAGTTTTTTTTTTTTACTATTCATTTTTTTTGTTGTGTATTCATTTTTTCATTGTGGAATATTAAACGTTTGTGGAATAAAATAATTTTTTTTTTTACAATTCATTTTTAAAAAAAAAATATTTAAAATTTGTTTTATTAAATTTAAATTAGTTTTGTTATTATTCATAGTTTTAGTAATTTATTTGATGAAATTTAACTACATTCCTTACATTAAATATTTCAAAACGCTCCGTTTAACATTTTTTTTTTTACTGATAAAATTTCCAAAATTTATGTTTAAGTAAAAAAAATATAATGTTATAAAAAAATATATATTAAATTGAAATTCAAGTAACTTTAAAACTTTCGCATAACATATATAACTTTATTTTAATTTCAGTTAAGGTGGTAGAGCACCAAAATAACTAGGACACTTAAAGTTTTTTTGAGTTTTTCAATTTTGCACAAAATATGTGTCGAATTAATTAAAGAACGTTTAGCCAAAGTTTCAGAGCTAAATAATTTATTTTTCATTAAATATGAGCAATTTATTAGCACACTATGTATCTTTTTTCCTTAGCAACGGAGATACTAAATATTTAACATGGTTGCTGGGGCATTTTCTCCATGAAAATGAGCTCAATTTTACACTCTTCAAGCTTTGTAAGCTTGATCTCACTTCAAAATTTTCCGAATTAAAATTTAATTAAAAGTCATTGTTCTTAACCACGAATCACGTTTGTAACAGTTAACAGATTTAAAAGATTTGGAGTGGTATTGTTTGTTTACCCTTTGGATTTATATTATATATATATGTATATATATATATATATATATATATATATATATATATATATATATATATATATATATTATATATATATATATATATATATATATATATATATATATATATATATATATATATATGTACAGTGGCGACAAAATAAATAGCACACTTTCATAACCAGTTGGTTTTTCTTTTTGGTACCAATATTTTTGTTTTTATTGCAACTTTTTTTTATATATATGGCATCAAAAATTTTTGAACGGCGTTACTTATTTTATATTTATAACTGTAAAAATTGCTTATTTGAGGCATTATAGTGGTCGTGCTTACATTTTTGAGGACATTTTAAATAGCACATATTAGCATTTTATTATAAAAAAACTAAATTTTTGTTATATATCAAAAGATAATCATTCTATTTAATATTCTAAGTATATTCTTGTATATTTTTAGCAAAAAATAATAATTTTCTGTCAATTATGGGACGTGGTAAACATGGAACAGATGCATTTCGAGGACAAGTACAGGCATATCGAGATCAAGGATTGAACAATTCTGAAATAGCTCGAAGATTTGGTTGTTCTCGTAAGAAAGTTATCAGTGCTATTAAATTATTTAACAATACTGTTTCATTAAGCAACAAAAAACGCAAACAACCTCCAGAGAAGACGCAGCCATCGTATTGCTAAGCTGAATCCTTTTGCTGGCGCACCAAAAATAAAAGAACAAATTGCTCAAAATTTCAAACTCAATCAGTCTGTCAGCACCAATACCTGCCAACTCCCGATAAATATATGTAATTTTAGCCGCAAAGCATTGTGGGATGTCTTGCGGGACCAAGTAATCACAAACAAGGCAACTTTTAGTGAAATATTTATTTGCATTATTCTTACCAGAGGGCTTCCCATAAAAAAACTTTTCTTCTATAAATTAAAATAATTTTAAAACTATTTCATAATATTGCTAATATAACATTTATATATAATCTATCATTAATATGTTGACGCAGGTGTGAAATTTGATGTAAATTTAACATGTTTTGCATAAATTATTTTAATCATGTTATCACTGTATTTGTTTCATATTAGTTTAAATATATACCCCATATTAGTTTAAACATATACCCCTTAATTAGATGCTAAATATATAGTTGATAATACTGAGAGAAAAAACAACAACAATAAATATCTTGTTTCAAAAATTATCATTAATAAAATCAAGCATGGATAATGCGAGCTAACTTGTTTTTATATGTCTTGATATTCTCATACAAACATAGTGTCTGATTAAACTTTCTTCTAAATGAAAAGCATGATCAAAATATTCATCATAAAGAAATGAAAAATTGCAATCGTTTTTTATTATTTTATTAATTTGTTGAATAATATTTTTTTTAGTTAATATAAGTTTCATTTGCATTATAAAAACAGTTTCCATTTCGTGAAGTAGGTTTAGTAAAAAAGAATCAGAATTAAATAAGTTAATTTCACAGGGTGTCACTTGAAAGAACTTGTACACATTTTTGACAGACTTGAACTTTCTTTATCAAATTATCTGCAATTAATTTCAAAACCTGTTTAATTGACTGTGAAACTGAATCAGTTGAAACATTTTGTAATGCGTAAGGTTTTTGTTTGTTTTTAAATAATTTTGATTTAAATATTGCTGATTTAAAATGCATTGCTGTTGGTCTGTCATTCCAGCCTCCTTTGCTTCGTACTAATGCAAAAAAAAAAAAAAAAAATTATAAACAGTCCTGATTAAATTGAACTGTGCAAACATAAAAAAAATCCTCATGAAGCAACTTGTTTGCAAGACAAAGATTATTAAAAATAGTGACATCTAAACCCCAATGACTGGATATACTTTTTTCGCTGCGAGCACCAGTAAAATGCCAAACCTTAATCCAAACTTTTAAATTTTTAACCTTTTGTTTAAAACTACTATTTAGAGTTAAAGCAGAGCGTGTTGATTTATCTGCTTTTAGTTTACAAGAATTTAAGATAAACATTTTCAGGTAATAGTTTAGCAGAAGCGTATTCAGTCAAAGCAGTAGCAACTTGACTACTAAAAATTTGCGTTGCCAATTTTACTAGCATGGATAATAGTGATCCTGGATCTAAATGACGATCTGTCAACTTTGGCACAAGTCGCACATCATTAACCTTGTCTAAATTAGTTCCTCCAGATGCTTCCACAATATACAATATAAAATTTTACCATCAGATAAAATATCATGTTTAATTAAATTGTTTCTAACATTTTTATAAGATGAGGTGAATCAAATATTATATAAACTTTTGCTCCTGTAGTGGGATGTGAAATTTGTTGTTTTAATAATAAAAATCCTAAACACTTGAGAGCTCTTGTTGACAAATCTTAACTTGAGATGATAAATATTTATTCTTAAAAGTAGTTTTGACAGTTACATTATTTGCACTGCTATTCTCAACACTATTTATTTAATTTAATTCAACTTTATCGTTGTTTTCTTTTTTTTTTTGTATTTTCTTTTGTAAATGAAGTCTGTTTGTAGGCTGTTTTTTCTTTAATTAAAGGTAGAAGGTTGATTTGGAAAGTTAAAAATTGTTGGTACAGAAGTAACAAGTGCTCTTTTACTACCATTATTGGCAAGACAGTATTAAGAAAGAATCAAAATGTTCACAACAAATAGTATATTTAAGTTTAAGTTCTTCACATGATTTTGTATCGAGATCTTGACGACGACAATTACGAACCCAAAGCTTGCATCTAAATAATAGGTTAAACCTAATTAATTTAGTGGACTTATTTACATCATTAATGTATAAATATTTTTTGTTTCATAAAATTTAAAGTAAAACAATGTTTTAAAAGCTTCTTTAAATTCTTGATATACTAGTAATGATAAATAATACTAGTCATAAATTTGATTTGACTAAAAATTACTAACCTATTTCCATCCTTTGGAAATCTAAAAAAAGATACATTATTTCCAACATTCTTTCCACGCTTGTTTACACAACTGATGGCTCAGCAAAAGGCTTGCATATTTAGTATTGTGAATATTTATAGAAAAAGCAACTAAATTCTTGAAAAACGAAATCTAATATTATAGTATATAATAAATTTAGCAGACAACAAAGATATATAGTAAATATATGTTGTTTATAATATGGTCCCGCAAGACATCCCATAATTCAATGTACGGCCAATTACACATAAATATATGGATTTTTAGTCGAGTTGGCAGGCTTTGGTCAGCACACTCAAAGGTCGGTTACGCGAAAATGGAAGGGTTTCTCGAAAAAAACCATTGGTCTCAAAACGTAATCTCGTCAGCCGTTTGAAATTTGCAAAACAGTACGTACAGAAGAACTTGCGTTTTTGGAAAAATGTGCTTTGGATTGACGAGTCTAAGTTCAATCGCTTTGGATCCGATGGAAAGCAATATGTTTGTTGTCCCCAGAACCAAGAACTCAGCCCTCAGTATACTTTAAAGGCCGTTAAACATGGTGGTGGCAAGGTGATTGTTTGAGGTAGTTTTTCATGGAGTGGAGTAGGCCCGTTGTATAGAATTCAAGGCACGATGGATCAACATATCTACAAATACTGGAAAAATGTGATGTTGTCATATACCCAAGAAAATCTCCTTCTAGTTTAGAAATTCCAACAAGACAATGACCCCAAGCACACCGCAAAAAGTAATAAAGTATGGCTTACCGCTAATAAGATTGACGTTTTAGGGTGGCCCGCACAGTCACCAGACCTAAATCCAATAGAAATTTAGACCATATTTGGGTCGAAATAAAAGCTGCTTGGGACGCCATTACGCCTGAACGATGCCAAAACTTGATCTCCTCAATGGGCCGTCGTTGTCAAGCGGTTATTCACTCAAAAAGATACCCCACTAAATATTAATTTTCCTCAAAAAATTTTTTTCAACTATTTATACAAAGAACTTCCATGATTTTTGTAGCCAAAGGACAAAATTATAATTTTGTACAGGGTGTGCTATTTAAGTTGCCCCCTTATTCTGTAGTTCTAAATCATTTATATGGTTCTACTTTTTTTTTACATAAGCTACTTTTATTTCTTTGAGAATATATATATATATATATATATATATATATATATATATATATATATATATATATATATATATATATATATATATATATAAATATATATATATATATATATATATATATATATATATATATATATATATATATATATATATATATATATATATATATATATATATATATATATATATATATATATATATATATATATATATATATATATATATATATATATATATATATATATATATGATATATATATATATATATATATATATATATATATATATATATATATATGTATATATATATATATATATATATATATATATATATATATATATATATATATATATATATATATACATATATATTTGTATTTAAACTAAATAAAAGAAATGCCAAAATAAGCAAAATAGTACTAGAAAGAAGAGCAGGAAATGGAATTGGTTTAAACCATCTGATATTCTTAAATCAAAACATGCTGATCATGAAATTTTTTGTGCAAGCTCAAGAAAGTTAGATGTATTTTTCAGCTCGGATAAATGTGAATCTGACGACTATTTTATAATTATTAACTTTTTATTGTTAATGAAATTAATTGCAGACGCTATTTGCCCCAGTTGCTTTATTAGAAATTTGTTAATCAAAGATAACGTTGATTCTCGCATGGGCTTTTGTCATTTACTTGAAATAAAGTGTACAAAGTGTAACTTTTCTAAATATTTTAGAACTTTATAAAAGTCAAAAAATTCTTTTAACTCAAAAGAGTTTCCAATTGATACTGTTAAAAAAGAACTTTCATCTCTAGAATCACCATATGAGATCCACCTGCGACCTGTCATCAAACCCCGGCATCCGCCCGCTGGGAGATCTCATAGTGGGCGGTGTGGGGATGTGTCGTGGGTGGTTGGCATGAGATGGTTGGCTGAATTTATAAATGCTTCGTTCTATAGTCACTTATAACTATGGATAGCTTAAAGAGGATAATCTATTTGAATTTTTCTCTATTATCTACAATGACAACGCTAATATTTTTGTTTTTTTCTCTATTATTCACTTTAGCAACACGATCTTTTGCAGTTATAAAAATGTATATAACATAAACGTTATCATAACATTACAACGATATAGAAGAGTGCATATCGCAAGCAGACAACAACGACTATAGTTTTTTCAGTCAATCATCTTGGACTACCGAATGCCAAATATCAAAAGAGTACCAACAAAAATCTCAACTAAACGAAGGCGAGAACCAACAGAAGAAGTGTTACGAATCAGAGATAACAAAATAAAATATATTCAGGAGCGACTCGAACGATGATGTAATGAGGAAACACTCAACACCTACGTCAGAGAATTTTCATTCCTCATAGATACCACAGATACACAATCATCACTATCGAACGATGATGTAATGAGGAAACATACAACACCTACGTCAGAGAATTTTCATTCCTCATAGATACCATAGATAAACTATCATCACTAAATCGGAAAATATTGAAATTGGAAAGAAAGATGCAGAATGTTCTTCAGATACCAATAACATTGCGACCAACCCAACTCGATCTGGACTCGATGACCACTATGGAGGTGAGGAGAGCAACTTAACTACTGAAGAGTACATCGATGTCGGAAGCAAAGAATTTGTTAACGTACAGAGAGGTTCAAACAAGATGTTGCCAGAATATATTATTAAAATTTCGGACGAAAAGGTCCGTGACGAAGAGGTTGCATGTTGCAATAACATCGAAAGAACAAGTAGATACAATGAACTCTAACTAGACAATTCGGTAAGGAAAACTAGTGACGATATAATTAAAGTGTATAATAGTGACGATATAATAAAACTATTTACTGTACATTTGTTAGACACATACTTAAATAAATAATATAATAATTAGGAATTGTTTCTTTGTAACGATAATTTAAAACGTGGGTTTGACGTATACCATGTCATGTATTTAGGCAAAGAGTCCGAATCGGTGTGGTGCAACTATTTCACTGGAAAATGCAAAGGACTTTCTCTCTGTACAAAGACCCACACCAAATGTGTTTACTTTGACGAGAAAGAGTCAGAATTCAACGGCACACTCCATACGCACGCCATTATTCTGTCGACAGGTCAAACAGATCAAATATAAGTTAATATAAGTTTTTTAAAAGCAGATCAAATTTTAAAAATTTAAGCAATTTTTTAAAAGCAGATCAAATTTAAAAAATTTAAGCAATGTAAATGAAAAACTAATAACCTGCAACAAAAGCAAGCTCCTAATCACTTTTAAGAGCATAAGTAAAACTATACATTTTTTATTTACCTATTTACTTTTTTTTTTTTTTTACTTTTTTAAGGTTTTTTTATTTCTTTTAAAACTTTATATGCATAAAAAGTTTCTACTTTTAATTCAAATTAAAATATTTAGGGATGAAATTATTAGCATTATTGTTACAACTAGTAAATAGATTTGAGCTTAAATGTCATGACCTAAAATAACAATATCCTAATGACCCGTAAAAACCTAACAATATCCTAAAGACCCGTAAAATACGGGTCTTTAGGATATTGATGCATACTTTATCCGCGTGCTTTTTATTACTTTATCCGCGTGTTTAGTTCATTAGAACTCTTATCCGGCTTATAACGCAAGAAAATTTCAATCAAAAGAAAACATCTAAATGATAACTTTAAATGTCTTAGATGCGAAGATTAAACTAATTGAATGCGTAAACACTAACTTAAACATAAATGGCATTTGCGAGACATTTCTTGCAACTTATGTAAAAATTTAATGGTGACTCTCAAATCCTAAAAGATATGGGAAAGACGCTTTTTTTAAGAAAATATTTATACCCACTCCAAACTTACTAAGCCACACCAAGCCTCGTTTATAAATTTTTACTTATCAAGTCTCCTTAACAATAACAATTGAAAATTGGCATTTTCCCTTAAATTCTAAAATATTTTAATTAAAACTGAGAAAATTGTTTTTATTTCAATAAGTGATAAGAACAAAAACTTTCAGCGTAGAATCAGTTTTAAAACTCATCGACCTAGTAAATCTGGATTTGTCAAAAAATAGACTTCTCACTAAATCTAAAATTCATATCAGTATTTCACTATTAGCTCACTAAAATTTAAAAATATTTCTAATAATATATGAACCACATACTTAATAATATTTAATACTGTCATGTCATGTAATTATCATGAAGCAACATTTTTTTTAAGTAACAAAGAATGGCTGGCTTTGCAGTAAAAATATCCAGTATCAAAGACTGTTTTTTTCCCAGTATCAAAGACTGGTTTTTTAACCAGTATCAAAGACTGGTTTTTAAACCAGTATCAAAGACTGGTTTTTTAACCAGTATCAAAGAATGTTTTTTTAACCAGTATCATAGACTGGTTTCTGGCTTAGCAACAACTAAAACAGTAAGTCAAAAATAAAATTGGCTGTGTTGTTATTTGTCAAAATGTAGTGTCTCAAGAGTAAAAAAAAAAGTATTACTTTATCAATTAAGTACATTTGTAAATACAACATTTTGTGTGTAAAATTTGTTTAATGACATACCTTGTAATGAATGTTTATCAACTTTAAAAAACAAACTAATAAACGATCTTGTTCTTGAACATGCAACATATGATTGACCGTGTGAAAAGCAAGGCTTTTTAAGAAAACACCAACTTTATCATCAAAAGTTTGACCTTGACTTTTGTTTATGGTCATTGAGTATGCTAACCTAACTGGAAACTGACGACGTTTGAATATAAAGGGTAAATTTGAATCCGATGGAGCTAATTGAACTCGCGGAACAAAGATCCTGTTACCAGCTGCTACCCCTGTTAGAACCTCCCCATCAGGCATACCTGATGGAGTTAAACTATTTAAAAACTCGAAAGGAAAATTATAAATTTCTTTTTGATCATCAGTTTCAATGCTATCTGAACTTAAGTATATATTAGTATCACCAGGAAAACGATCAAGGACTTCTTCATTTATTGCCAATGAATCAACATTTGTTGGTGTTGAAATAGAACGGTAAGCATAATAAGCTTCCTCTGCGCCACCAAAAATCTTTTCCACAATAGAATCGCTATCGCTTACAAAGCACTGCTCAGGTATTTCAATACATCCTCCCAAAGGATCTTCAGGCTTGACAGGTAAAGTTTCACTTCCAAGCTTTAGAAGCCATTGAGAAAACTCCTCTTCTCCCATCTGAACACTCATATTTTCAGTTCATGAAAACCTTTGCGCATACTGCCAATGTTCAGAACATTTTATACATGATTCTACAACATCAGTTTGTCGACCTCTTTTCACAACTGGAAGTGTTTGTCTAAAGTCTCCACCCATAAGAATAACTTGACCACCAAAAAGAAACTTATTATTTTAAATATCTTGTAATAACTTATGAATGGCACTCAAAGCATATTTAGGAACCATAGACGCTTCATCAAGTAAATACAAACTTACGTGTCTAAGGAATTCACCATGAATAGAATTTGGAGTTACATTACATAATTGGCACAGGAAGTTTGAATAAGCCATCCAGTGTGCATCTATTTTTAAGAAGAGTTGCAGCTATTCCTGTTCATGCAGCTGTTGCATTTCTAATATGTCTGATGCGTGTTTCAGCGAATAAATAATTTTAAGTTAATGTTTTACCACAACCAGAAGGCCTATCCATAAAAAACAATCTTGAATGCTTATTTTCATTATAAGGTTCTTCATTAAGTGCAGCAAGGATTGCATCAGCTACATTGCCTAATTTGTTTAGGCAACCCAGTTGCAACAGCCTCAGGTTAATGTATTTCTCCATTCAATGTCATCTTGCAACAGACCTAACTGATAACACGCTTCACGAAATGTATTAAAAGCAGTACCATTCACAGTGCGCAAATTCTCGAAAGATAATGCACCTTTTACATGCAATAGCAACAATCTAAGAAAAAATACTTTACTGGTTAGATTGACTTTATACATTCGCACTATCACCATTTCACTACCTCTTTGTCGTACTTTCCACTTGCAATTTTTACCATCAAACACAAAGTGATATGGAATTTCTGTATAAGAATAGCGACGTGCTTCAAAATTTTCAGCATTTAATTTAAACCAAGCGGTTAGGTGAGTGTCACGCTGTGCTGCACGATTAATAGCTACTCATTCTTCTCCCTCGTTAAAATATACTATCTGATTATCAGGAAGGTGCACTTGAAGGCGATTAATGGTATGTGACATATTAATTATGAAATACTCATATATTCGCCAAAGAGCCTCTGGTGCAGAAACAAAGTAACAGTCTAAATATGTGTTAATTTCATCATGGTAAACACTTTCATTAATTACCACATTAGCACAATCATGCCCCTTATAGATATACTTGTATAAATACTTAATGGACATGCAAGCCTCAACATTAATTTGGCCTTGGTATTTTTTCGATAAGCAGGGGATATAGGGTACAACCCATCGATTATCAACTTGGTTTCCTTTTGTAACAACTACTCTTCCATTATTTAAACGCCTATAGTGTGAATAGCTATTGAAATTTGCAACAGTATAAGCATTGAAATCTTTAGGAAAACCTTTCGTGCAAAACCCATCCTTCATGCACGGTGAATTGGGATTTAAAATTCCTCATGGTCCATGAATCATACATATTTTTACAGTTTCAAAAAGTTCAGGATCAACAGTTTGATCTGGAATTTCACCTGATATTAAACTATCAATATCCTCAGCTGTTTCTAGCTTATCATTATTTACAATGTGAAATAAAATATGTTCATGTGGCAAACCACGTTTTTGAAACTCAATAACCTGTACATGAATTATAACTTTGCCTAAAACACCTTTTTTATAAATATCTTTTAAGTAGCATTTAAGTTTCATTTTAAATACACGACTAACTAAATCAGGTCTGTCACTTGCACATTCACCTAGATTTAAATTTTTTGTAATTTCTCTCCATTTTGGATTACATGTAAAAAAAACAGGTAAAAGATCTGGTTTGCCATATTTCTTTATAATTGCCATTGCATCCTCAAAATTTTCTTTTAAAGCTCTTGGGCTTCCAACATATGAAGATGGCAGTACAACAATACGCCCTGGTCTTATGTCACGATTATTTGCAAAGTTGTTTATATGTTCATGAAATGTATCATATTGTTCACTTCTAAGTTTGCTTTAGTTATTTCTGATGAAACCAAGGTGTTGTCCTTCAATCTTGACATATGCATCAACAGCATATTGTTGAAAAAGCTGCCAACCATGAAATATAGGGCTAAACGTTTCTTTAACAGAAAGCGTATAATTGAAGCACTGAGACAAATAAACATGATTTCTAACACGTGTTGCTCTGTCTGAATTGTGCTCTAGTTGATCATGTTATCCTGCATCACCTCTTGTAAAAAAATTGGATATATCATTGGATCTAGTTTAGCAGACATACTTGATATTTTTTCAAGGCCTGACCTCGAGGGTGTATAACAACTTCTCTAGATGGAGGCGGAGCACCATCTTCTACAAACACAATGGCAACTTTATCGTGTGAAGGTAGATTGTATCGACGTCTATCGCGACCTTCAAGCAATGACATTTTGGCAACTGAAGTTAGGCGACCTTCTAAAGCTGCTTGACGAATTTCTTCATCTTCAACTTGTGCCATGTTTTTGAAAGCAAAAGCATATGGGTTCTGTAAAAGTCTGTAAAAGTTCCATTAACTCACGTATGCAACAATCATTTTGCTCCATTCGAAAATTTAAGGCAGTATTGGGATTATGAACATATAACTGACAATAAGGTGGTGAAACATTTTGATCAGGTCTCAGATTACCAACACGGTGCATAATTAAAAAATAAATAAAATAAAATCCTAAAACAGGGTGGGCTATGATTCGAGGGAGGAGCTATTCCAGCTTCAAATAAAGCAAAGGAGAGACAGGCGTTTTCATTTCGAATGTGATTGAAAATTTTTTTATTTAAAGTACGATCAACATGGTTGCCTTTCATTAAATCCATTATTAGCGGTGGATAAGGTGAAAGCGGAGCTAACACAACTTTTCCTAAATGGCAGCACAAAAAATGTGTTTTATTTAAAAAAATTTTAGCACCACAATATTGACAAATATGGTTCATTTTTCCAGGGTAATTTCTCTCTATAATAATATTATTTCTTGCTATGCAATGCATTCATGTATATAGATAGATATATATAGATATACACTTAACTGGTTTAGAAAATAAATAAATATAGAAGCTGAGTTTAGGTTTAAATACTGAATGTTATATTGTAAGTAGTAAAACAAATAGAACATTTAAAAAAAAAAAGAAAAAAATGATAGTTTAACATGATAAATATTAAGTATAATAAAAATTAATATAATAAAATGATAGTAGTTTATATATATATATATATATATATATATATATATATATATATATATATATATATATATATATATATATATATATATATATATATATGTATATATATATATATATATATACATGTATATATATATATATATATATGTATATATATATATATATATATATGTATATATATATATATATATATATATATATGTATGTATATATATATATATATATATATATATATATATGTATATATATATATATATATATGTATATATATATATATATATATATATATATATATATGTATATATATATATATATATATATATATATATATATATATATGTATATATATATATATATATATATATATATGTATATATATATATATATATATATATATGTATATATATATATATATATATATATATATATATATATATATATATATATATGTACATGTATATATATATATATACATATATATATATATATATATATATATATATATATATATATATATATATATATATATATATATATGTATATGTATATGTATATGTATATGTATATGTATATATATATATATATATATATAAAATTATAGAACAGTAAACTGTATAGTATAAAGATAAAGGTAAAATTAATAGAAAATGTAATAACAATATAAAAAAATATTAACTATAAGCATAAAAACATGTGGAACAGCCTTAAAAAGGATCCACCAAAAGTAGGTTTCTCAATTTTAAAAAATTGCAGACCTAAAAAAATTTAAGCAAATTTAGCACATGCGCTAAATTTGCGTTTCACGTTTATGGATTTCACAAAGCTTAATTCGTAATTTTAAAAAGAATGTTGACGATCCTTAGCTAAATTTTGATCAAGTATTGAGAAAGATGTTTTTTTTCATTTTAATGTTCAATCTTATAAATGTATGTATGTAAATACATACATATATAATGTATGTATGTACATACATATATATTTATATTTATATATAAATCTTACATATATATCATTGAGGAAAGTTTTAAAAGTATATGATATTTGATAAATGATATGCAGAATTGAAAATTTTTGTGTTTTGATTACCTACAATATTGTATTTGTAGTTTTTTTCCTTTCCAATTTATTTAAACGGTACTAATATTGGTTTAAATTCACAATGTGTTATTATGTTCCTTTAAACTTAACATTTGCTTTTTTTTGGCCTCCATAAAATTTAAGTGCTTTAAAGCCTTATTAAATACCCTTAAAATCTTACAGTCCTCAATTTGTTTATACCCAACTCTTAACAAGGAAATGACTCACATTATTGTCAGAGTAAATGTGAATTAATTTGCAATAATAACCTGATTAAAGTTTCATTTTAATTGAAAATTAAAAAAACTATACTTAAACTTAAGTGGGAAATAGTGAAAAAAGGTTCTATATGGCTGCCAATATGTCAGGGTGTCTTTTTGGCGTAGCTACAATAATGCTAAAAGAGTTTTCAAAAAATAAATGCACTTCTATTTCCATCAATCTTATCTCTGTGTTGTCATTGCTAAACTTTAGTTCAAGAAATGGACTGGGTTAGAATTGTTGCGTCTTTCTCCAATAACTCTTCGAAAAGTTTAGAATAAATTCCTAAAATAATTGCGAATATGTCAAACATCATCCTTTTAGACAATCAATATTTATATTAACAGTTGCACTGATGTTATTAATGTTATTGTACACTTTTTTGTTTTCTTTATATGAAAAAGTTATGTTTTTATGAAAAAAAGTTTTTTTGAAAAAGTTATGTTCTTTAAAAGGTTTTTTCATTATTTAGATGCAAACTTCAGTATGTCAGCATCAGCTTCAAATTTAACTTTGGCTGAGGAAAAGCACATTTTATCAACATACACAGATGTTTGTGCTAAAATAAAAGAACATGAAATGTTGCACACTGTTCATTATGTTGTACAAAAAACAAGCGGCATGGAAAAAAGCTTTGAAGGTTTCTGTTTCATTTCTTTATTTATAAAAATTGCATGACAAATAAATTGTTATTGTTGATGGTAAATAAAAGAAAATAAAGTTGAAACACAAACCTTGGAATTAACTGGTTTTTTTAATAATCAATATTTTGCTCATTTTGTAAGCTAGGAAATTGCTTTGCATAAATCTTCGAATAAAAACCTTTGTTATTTATTTAATGTGAAGCCGTAAAACTTTATTATTTGCAGACAAATAGAAACAATGTTTTTATTTACAATTCTTATATATAAAGATGGCTTACATGTATATATATTGTTATCTCTCTCTCAGTTGTTTTTTATTAATGATACTACATTTAACATAAAAAATAAATATATAGTTCGCACAAACAATATTGTAGTTCTTTGTAATCCAATAAGAAATAAAACTATATGTATATATAGTCTATAATAATTAGTAGTAGCTATGTAATTCAAAGTTTGTTTTTTCAGAAATATTGAAGAGTGACCACAAAGTATTTTTTGAGGATCTTGATGTTTCTTACACAGGAGTGCCATTCATTGTTTTGTCAAATGGTTCTCTCAACTGTCAACATGGGAGTGATAAAAATAGTAAAGCTAAAGCTCAGTACAAAATAACACTGAAGCAGTAAGTAGTGCCTATTCCCGGTCTTAGGTAGAGAAATCATGTTTAATTTTTTTTAGTTTTCGTTCCTCTCTAAACTAAAATTAAATTTGATTTCTTTTTTATGACCTTTGAATTAGGGATGTTAATAGAAAAAATATTTATTCATAGTTTTTTTTGTTTTTTCACAGACTTCAGATCATTCTTGCAAAAAAAAAAGAATGGCTTTGCAAATAACCAAGAAATTTGATTGTCCTGCTAAAGTTTTTATTAAAGAGATGATTGAATTTCCTAAGTTTAAGGTTTTATATTCTTAATAACCATAAATAGTAAACTTTTGATATACATATAACAATTTATAACAATTTATGGTATGGTATAATTTTGGTTGGTATTTTATGCATAATTTATAAATATTTTTTAGCTAGATTTTGGAAGTATTTTTCCGTAGCTCCTGGCAACGGAAAAATACTTCCAAAAAACTACGTTCTGCTTTGGCATTAAAAAAAACTATTTTAATGGGCAGAAAATATATTTTGCTAATTCCTGGTATATCAGTTTATAAAAACCATTAAAACTGGTGATGTAAGTAACACCATAACAATTACTTTAAGATAACTTGCTATTGCTAATGTTTTTTGCAAATGTTTCTACTTTTTCCTTTACTATTAGGCAGCAGGTCTCAATCAACCTTTGTGTGATGAACTCGTTATTAAAATTGGCGAGTTAGTCAAAAAGGGTGTCAATTCTGTAACTGAAATGAGACGTCATTTGGATGCCTTTATTCATGTTGAGTTGAATTCTTATAATATTTCACAGAAGACAAACAAACGTTATTTCCCAAGAGATGAGACCATTGCAAATCATATGATGATAGCTAGACGAAAGCTTCGCAGATCCATTATAGATCAAGAATGTCTTTAGTCCAAGATAAATGAATGGAAAGTATACTTTGAAGATGCATTGATCCAGAATGGAATCTTTTATTTCAACCCAAGTTCTTTTTTACTAATTATTCAAATCAAGAAATGAATGCACTTGAAATTGTTTATCCAGGTTAAGACAATTAATTATTATTACTTAGTGGTTCTTAATAAATTTCTGTTATTTTATCTAAAAAATTGTTTTTAAATTTATTATTGGTTTTTTTGTGTTTTTTTTTTTTTTTTTTAAATTGCTGCTATTATTCTTTGGATAATAAATCATACTTAAATCCATAACTTTTATACAGTTTTTTGACTTAGATTGTAAAGTGTTTATTTGTGATTTTCATCGAGAACAAGCTTGGGAACGATGGGTGTCTAAAATGGCCAACGGATGTAGCATGGTAAAAGATGATGTTAAAGTTAAACTTCGTGACATTACATTCTAAAACAATAGAGGATTGCAAAAAAGCTGTTAAGATACTAGAAGAATCACAAGAGTGACAAAATAACCCAAAACTTGTAGAATATTTGAAAAGCACTTGGTTATGTATTCAAAAGGTTGTTCATAAATAACAAAAACAAAAATTTTTATACTCTTATTACACTTGATGTTATATAAATGTTGATATTGAAATTTTTCTTTTTTGTTCTTAATTTTTTGTGATATTGGTTTAGTTTTCTACTTAAATATTAAGGTATTTAAAAACCTTTTTTTTCTCCTAATTCAGAGATGGGTATATGCCTATCGGCTAGATCAGATCTTGTATGTCAACACCAACAATGGAACTTAAAGGCAAAACCTATCTTTCAAATAGAGTTTTTTGGAAAAAAGAAAGAATTCTTCACTAACATCTATGCTAAGTATTTGCATAGAAGAGTTTCTTCCTCACAAATATGACAATACAACTACTATAATATATATATTTTTTTGGCACAAACAATTTTTTACTTTGTATATGGTATCTTCACCTATTTCTGTTAAAAATATTTTTTGGTCGTCCACTTTTCAAATTATTTTTGTTTTAGTCATTGTGATGAAAATAGAAGAGCACATTCCTCATATAGAAAATACCATGATGGAATTCCAGAATATTTGACTTATCGGCCTCCATCTTTAGTTAAACATTGTGTTAAATTAATAGATAAAATACAAGGTGCAGATTTGCGGGGCATTAGTGCTGTGACAGGCAAACTATACAATGTAGCTTCCTTTAATTCAAATAGCAGAGAAATATACCAATTTAACCTTGGTGATTCAGAAAGGTTGCCGACTTGTTCTTGTCCTAATTGGTTTCGTAGCTCATATCCATGTAAACATTTCTTTGCCATTTTTCTCTCTCTTGGTCGGCATTTGGCGCCTCATATGCAAATTCTCCTTATTTTGAGTTGGATTTATTACCAGATGAATTTAGTTTACCTCATTCCAATGAAATTTTATTTCCCAATAATTATTTTGGACAGGCAACACCACTGCCATTATCTCCACCTAATAAGCAGATTTTAAAAGTGTTGATTGTATCCAAGTAAATAAAAGTCTGGTTTGATTGCTGAAAACACTAGTAATCATACATCTTCAAGCTGTCGTGAGCTCTTAAATGAAATTAAACAAATGAGCTATTTATGTAACTCTCAACAAGCTATTGATAATAAAAAAACTTGGCAGAAAGTCTTCCAACAGAGCACGGAATTCTGCTGCGTCCAGAGATTCAACCTGGTACTTGGAGTAAGTCATTAACAAATTTACCGAAACATAGTCTAATTCCTATGCGTCGCAAAAGAAAAATGACGTAAAGAGTTGGTTTTAAATATGACAGTTATAAAGCAGCCGCAGATATTAATGTAATTACTGAAAAGGAAGTTTCCGTTTCAGATATTGTCACAAGTCAGTTAATTGATGAAAATTGTAAAGACTTTACTGATCCCAATGCACAGTGGGTCAGAGGTGCCAATTTTCAGCCAAAACCTCTAAAATATATTTTAATTTTTTTTTTTTTTTATTACAAACGGTGTATTATATTGAAAAACAAATTATGCAAAAAAAAATTTTAGTTTTATAAAAACTTGGATTTTATTGCATAATTTTGAAAAATTCCAATTTTTTAGCCTATAAAAAAAATTCCGTAAACTAGCCAGAGGCGGATTAAGAACATTCGGGACCCGGGGCTATTTTTTTCTGCAGTACTTTATTAGCCAAATTTATATAGCACGATTTGTAAGGGGAAGGTCTTCTTGAATGTTACGGGGCCCCTAAAATTTAAGGCCCCGGGGCCATAGCCCCCCTCCCTTAATTCGGCAATAAAATTAGAAACAAAAATATTATTTAAAGTTTTTTTTGAATCTAGAATAGTATAAAAAGTATACTATTCTAGATTCTTGCAATAATCTAGCAACACTAGATGGTAGAACCTTTATTATTACTATGCACAATAATAAAAAACTATAATGGGTTAAAATAGTTAATTTCTAGCCAAAACCTCATAATAAATTAAAACAAATAAAACTATGATTAAAAACTATATTAATATATTAAGATGTTGTTTTTATTTATATTGAAAAAAAAAATCTTATATATAATTAAACATTTATTGCTAAACACGTACATTCATTGGCAAAAACATTTATTTCTAAGATATCATCAAAAACTCACAAAGAGCAAATGATGCTGGGCTCTTTCAACAGAGCAATTGCATCGGCAGGCAGAATAGCTTTTCTTGTACTGTTTGTTTTACGGTATTGAGCAATAAAAGGATCTGAATGGCATAAAAGGCGATGAAACACGTCCAAAGTGGTTTTTTTTCTGTCACATTTTCTAGAGAAGCACTCCCTGTATTTTTTAAAGTACTTATTTGAGGCTTCTTGTGCTTCCTCAGACATCATGCCAAGAGGCAAGCTAAAAAATTCTATCACTAGATGTCCATGAATCAGAACTTTATGTAAAGTCTGTGACATAGGATACCATATATATAACTGTGTATACAACTCTGCAGTCTCAAAACAATATTTTTTAAATTTGTTAGGTTCAATATCAAATCCAGAAGACATCACTGATAATATTGAATGTAGTCTTCTGATAAGAACAGGACTAACACCCATTATTTCAGCAGACTTTTCAGCCTGCTGAAACACACGACGTGCAGTGTTCCCATCATTTGAGGTACCAGCACCCCCAGAGCATGGCTGGTCTACAACAAGACCCATCTCATTTTGGAATGCAACTTGTATTTTCTTCTTTCTGGTGGCAACTATAGCTTTATCATCTACACCTCTTGCTTGCCATTTCTGAATTGGAATCTTGTATGCAATATGTAGTAAACACTCAAAAAGCCTAATCCAGGCATGAAGTGTTGAGATGCCATTCTGCAGATTCTCATTTTTCACTTCTTTTTTTAAAACTATTGGCAGATCATTCATGAACTTTGGTGAGATGCCACAAACACTGCAACACTGAGTGGAAGTTGTAGCAGTGGAAATTATGGTCTGCACTTTCCCATCAATCATAGTGATATCTATGATATGATGTACATCTAATGTCTGTCCAGCAATTATCACTTTAGAAACTGGGAGTGTTTTGATGTCATTTTTAATTGACTCAAATTCTTCTAAGACTACTTCCTTTGTTTCTTTGATGTATTTAAACCGGACAGGTCTGCAAAAAATAGGCAACGAAGGTTTATGATTCCTCCAAACAAGCTGCCGCTTGGCATCTGTAAAAAAGTATAAGTCTAATGGCACTAAGCATGTAATAAATAAAGATACTTCATTGGCTAAACTCCTGCCAGCCTCATCTGTACTCGACTGCTTATACACTGACAGACCAGTTGCACCATCAAATCCTATTTTTGATCTAAGTGTAAGTTTTTTAAAGATTTTAAGGGAATCAGCAGTCAGCACTTCTATCTGAGAATCACAAAGTCGTTGTGATGTGTGCTGAAGTAGAGACTGCAACGGAATTTCTGCTGAGTAATCAGAGATTATAACATCATCTGGATAACATCTGTCTTTTGCACTCTTTAAATCATGGTATGTTGGATAAATAGCTGAATCTAGATCCAAAGCATTGTTGCGGAGAAGTTGGTATGTTGCCTTTGACAGATTAGCATCTAAGAAGAGTGCTAGTGCTTTGTCAGAAAAAAGACTTGCTTGAGGGGTATATAAAATACTTTTGACACTGATAGCCTCTGCATTTCTCCCATCTTTTTTTAATGACCTTGAAGCTGCATATAATATTTCATTAGTAGAGTACATATGTATAATGTTAGAAACTTTTCTGTCCTTTGATCGTATTGAAGATTTGTTAAAAGGTGTTTCTGGTCTTCCACCATAATTTTTTTCAGGAGTAACAGCTTTTATTAGTTTAAAAGAAATAATAGCATCTAGCCAAGTAGCATATTTATTTTCAAATTGAGTATACTCCCTTTTTACAGTTGTCATTTTACGTTTGTATTGATGAACAAATGATGATAATGTTGGCTTTATATCTAAAAATGTGTTTGGTGAAACATTTTCCACATACTCAACCAGTTTACAAAGTAAATCATTTTTATTACAGTCAGTTTCTTTAATATAAATGTATAACTGTCTTCTATTCATCTAAAATTAAAAAGAACATCTATTAATATAAGAATAGATAATATAATAATATATATAATAATGTGTGTATATATATATATATATATATATATATATATATATATATATATATATATATATATATATATGTATATATATATATATACATATATATATATATATATATATATATATATATATATATATATATATATATACACATATATATATACATATATATATATATATATATATATATATATATATATATATATATATATATATATATATATATATAGAGAGAGAGAGAGAGAGAGAGAGAGAGAGAGAGAGTGAGAGAGGGAAAGAGAGAGAGAGTAGATTAAATGTACAAACAAAATAATGAGCATGTGTTTGTTAAAAACTAGGCAACCTACTGTAATATTTTATGCCCAATATGAACAGATATATACAAAAGGAATATATTGTCTAATAATATTTTTTTATTATTATTATTATTATATTTTCTTTCTTATTATTATGTTCTCTTAAATATTCGCCAATAAATAGTATAGTCCGTCCGGACTATAAAAATTATATTAATGAGATAACAACACGGCCGGTTTATAAAAATTACAATTATTACATATTAAAATCATTGCTCACTCTAGACTGGCAAAAACTGGCAAAATATTTTGCTTGATAATAGTAGTACACATCAAGTACTTATGAAAACAGCTGCAACATATCTTTAATATTGCTTAATACACTACTATTTAAACACCAACAAAGAAAAAAAGAATTTACATAATTTAAAAAACAGCCTGTACAGTTAGGCATAAAAAAATACTGTTATATTTTTTATAATGATATTTTGAGGATAAATTATACATCTATATACAAATTCAAAAAATATAGCATAAAATTTTCCTACCTTTTAAAGCAGGAAGCATGTAAAAATAAACGGCAATATTTAGAAAAAATAATGAATAATTTTCAACATTGCTTGCTGACGGAACTGGAGTAGTTTGCGGCCAAGTATTTCTATTTAATCATAATCTATTATCATAAATAATATTATTTTCGTATATTAGACTTATTTAACCTATATTAAAAAAAAAAAAAAAAAAGTTTTTTTAAACTTTATGTTTTAGGTTTTGCCGACTTCTGACCCACTGTGCAATGGCACAATTGAAATAAACAATTTTTCAACTGATGATAGTAACAACTCGTTTGAAGTGACCATAGATGAATATGATAACGGAGAAAGCATTGTTCAACTCATTCAAAGTATAAAATCTTCTTTGATTGGAAATAAAGAACAGTATGATGTTACAAGTTGACAAATGCTTCATGATAAGGTGATTCACTTTTCTCAGCAACTAATGTCAATTCAATTAAATATCAATGTTGGTCTGCAAGATCCTTTCAAAGGACAAGTTTTATCTTTCAATTTGGTTTATCACTCCATTTTATCACTCCACTTTATCACTCCAGTTTATCACTCCACTTTATCACTCCAGTTTATCACTCCACTTTATCACTCCATTTGTCCAAATTCTTCATGATGGAAATCTCCGCTGGATATGTGTGACCACATATGATTGTAAACTGGGGGAGATATATATATATTTGAAAGCTTTTTTAACGGTTCAATAAGCTTGCAGACAAAAAGACAAAATGCTCCATTTTACAATGTCAACAAAAAAATCTTGTTCTAAAAGTTTTGCCTATTCAACAACAAACAAATGGCGTGGATAGTGGACTTTGAGCTATTGCATGGGCTCGTCAGATTCTTGAATTAAAAAGTATACCATCAACAAATCTGATGTTTGAGCAAAGTGAAATGAGAAGTAATCTAAAATGTCCATTAAACAATTGGTTGGAGGTATTCCTAACCACTACAAATCATGTTTTGTTTAGAAGATGTTCTTCTAAAACTTTTCGTGTTCCTCTGCATTGCTCATGTCGCATGTTTTGGGTACTTGGAGATGAAGCCATATATAATAGGTACGTTATCACTTATTATTTCTCTGAAATTCAAAAAAATGGGGGGGGGGGGGCTAGTAGGGTCATAATGAGCCAGGGAATGGAAACATCTTCAAATTATTAAGAAACACATTGAGTTTTTTAAAATATCAATAAAATCAGCAGACATTGGTTATTATAATTATTGTCATTGTTATTATTGATACAGGTATTAATAATCAATACCTGGGGTGGATGCAAATTTGAAATTATTAAAAGGACAGAGATGTTTATTTGACATTGCAAAGTAATGAGATAAATGCAAAATATTTTAAACTGCTTAAACTAATTTATTGATTTTTACAAAATTCTATCAGTGAACTAAAGTAAATAGATATGTGTTTAATTTTTTTTGTAAAAGCAAATGGCACAATGTTGTGCATGTAGTAAATAGTTTCATCGTGAATGTGAAAATATTCCACAAAGTGCCTATGAAAAGGAAGATGAATTTTGGATTTGTCATGGTTGCCAAAAGTCAAAGACGTTTCAATACTATTACAGGTACACAATTTTTAATTTTTATCAAACACCAATGCTTCACAGGTATGGTTGTTATTATATATAAAATTTTATAAAATAAAAAATTGTAACTTATAATTATAAATAATTTATTTTAAATGTTTAATTGTTTTCAGCAAGCAAACAAGTAAGATTTGTAAATTATGTATATGAAGATGATTCCATATTCATGTTTATTAGGCAAATGGCTCAAATTCAAAGACTATGCACTTGCAAAAAATAGTTTTATCAAGAATGTGAAAATATATCCCTCAAAGCCCTTATGAAAAAGATGTGCTATGGTATTGTCACAGTTGTAGCTGCCAAGCAGATTGCCATTAAAAATAAACTTTAGATACTGTTAAGATTCTCAATTTATGAATCATTTAAAATTGGGGTTTATTTATTTGGAAACGAATAAGATTATTATACTAACCAGCAGGTATAAATCTTTTTTTCAATTTATTTATTAAAATAAATACAATTTATCAATCATTAAAAATTGAGTTTTATTTATTTGTAAATGAATGGCCTTCTAATAATTAGTGATAAACGCAGTTATGGGAGTTGAGTATAGATTCTTATTTGTTTATATCAATGAAAGTGTAACTCGATTAGAATTTTAAATGTTTTCTTCATAACATTTAATTGAAAATATTTGAGTAAATTGATGCAGAAACACACCACTTTACGCACAACGCTTGAGTTAATAAATCATTATTTATTGTTTAGGCTTTGTGAATGTATCGGCATAGACGTTTATACCATTCTGATGTTAGCATATATTTTTGCATTTGGCATTTTAATATATTGCAATTTTTATTTGATATAAACACCCTTATATTATGTTCTTCATGTCATTTATTTTAAGGAAAAGTAATACATTTTGACATGAATTGCCTATACCTTTTTAATATTTGTATATATTGGTATAAACTAAGTATTGTTATAAATTTAAATTGGTTTTCATTAATTATTAACGAAATTATTTAACCAAAAAAATAATAAAAAGTAATTTTAAAGTAAAATAAAAACAAATTTTTTACATATAAGAACTCATAAAAAAAACAAATTAAAAAATTATAGGGCCTGTCGGCTCAGCAAGTACTACTAGCATGGAACGATAAACTGAACTCATCCGTCATAAAAATCCTTTCATAACTTTGAAACGCATTTAAAGCAAGCTTTGCAATAAATAAGTAAATGCAAAACTAACTAAAAAAAACCTCTATAAACAATCTATACTAGCAGTAAGCAACCCGTAATACGGGTTGTTAGTAAATAAAATTAAAAAAAAAACCGCACAGAAAAACCTAGAAACTAATTTAAAATAGAAAAACCTAGAAAATGACGTAAGTCGACTATTAACTACTGCTATTAAATTAGCGTTTTATTATTATCAGAAAGTTGCCTAAAGTGAAGTAACCTGAAAATATTGAAACTTCTTTTAATATTGTAATTTTTTATATATATTTAATATTCTGAAGAAAAAAGTTATTAAATTAATGCAGAAATTATAAAATATCTATACATGCAAACAGCGTAATAACCACTTGCAATCTATAAACAAATAACATTATTTCACAAACATATTTTAAGATATTTACACACTTACAAAATAAAACTTTAGATACATTATATACCTTGCATCAGTACTCTTCTGCTCATAATTTAGGAATCGGTTTTAATAACTATGTAAGTCATCAGCAATTGAAAAATATTTTTTTAAAAAGAAACCGATGTTGCTTGTTTACAATTAAAGATATTCATTTTTAATACTTGTTTTTTTGGTATTATTTCCTTGATTACTCTTATTTACACCGATAGTATTTTTTAGAAAAGTGTAAAAATGAACACAAGAAAAATATGAAAAAAGCCCAACATTTCTTTTTGAGTTGGCTGATCATCTAACTAAAAGCAATGGTAGAAAATTGAGTTTTTTATAAAATTTCTTCAAGGAATTGCTGAAAAATTAAAACGGGGACAGATCTCATGACATATGTAAAACAAACTAATTTAATTGAAGAGCAACGGTACGAAAACTCGAAAGCAAACGTAACGCCATTATTAAATTGCTTTCCCTTAATTGTCAAAAAGACTTGTGAAAAGAAAATTAAAATGGAATTGAAATGCCGCCATATCGGCTACCAAAATCGCCATAAACAATTACTTCAAAACATATATAAAATAATGCAAGAAATAGCTGCCATTGACAATTTAAAATATATCAATTTTGTTTTAAAATTATATTGTAAAAAATTTTTTTTCTTTTTTTTTTTTTTTTTAAATTATTGCATTTTTTAATAATAATAAAATGTTTGAAGAGTTTCGTGACCTGCTTTAATAGTATCAGTTCAAAAACACGTCAGGATAATAAATTTGTTTATAAAGATTTTCATTTACCATTCTATGTGTCGATTTTAAATATTCTCTAAATTTATTAATATCTTTTCCGTTATAATCGAGTTTCCATTTATAATTGACAAAAAAATGCAACGTATCTTCCGTCTTCATTTTGATAACGCGATCCATTAACACTCCTTGATTTAAATTTTGTACATGCAAATGAGCGTGCAATTCAATTTTATACTTTTGAGCGTGCAATTCAATATTATACTTTTGAGCGTGCAATTCAATATTATACTTTTGAAAGGCTATGAAGCGGCATCGCTGACAAAAATAACTATTCGTTCAATGTAAATAACTTTCGTTGGGTCTACGTTCAATGTAATTAACTATCGTAACTTTTCGGTCCGAATTATTATTAAATCTGGTCTGTAAAAATCAACTTTTTAACAAAAATGGTCATGTAATCTCTTGTCTAAAAAAAATAATAGAAAGATCGTATTAATTTTTTTTTTTGCTTAATTGACGGTGGAAAAATGAAAACTAAACTTTTTAACTGTTAAAGTAAAACTTGTAAAAAGTTACCGATTTAAATGAAGCCTTAAACCAGATTTAAAAATCCCTTTAACTAGATTTGGCAATAGAGAAAGAATTTAGATGTTAATTGCGAAAGTGATCAAAGATTCATTCCTTTTTTTAAGAGATTTGTTCAAAATATCAGTTTTTATGATATTAATTTAATATTAATATAAATAAAAATATCATATTTTTTATTAAAGTTATATTTTAGTTATTCTTGTTGTTTTATTAATTTAAAGTAACGTGTTCAAATACGTCATTATAATACTTTTTAATACCAAAATTAGTGTGGTATTGAAATCAATCCAAATAAAAATCACCTAAAAATACATTAATCTTACCAAAAGGTGGGCGATGCAACAAGTTATAACTTAAAATAGAACAATAAAACTGTTAAAACCTTTTTCATTATCAGAATTACTCATGTCAGGTGTATTAATACCACAAAAACACCAATAATGCTTGAAAGTATTGGTTTAAAATTTACTATAAAATAGCTTTATACAATCAACTTATAACTTTTTTTGATCACTATGCAATTTGTGTTTTTGTTTTTATATTATCATTGCTTTTTTTATTATTATTTTATTTGATAGTGAAAAATAAAATGAGTAATACAAAGATTGATAAGATATTTGATACGCTTAAAGAAGCAGTTTCTTCAAGTGCAAATGTAACTTTAGCTTCTACTTCCAACTACTTGCTACTTCCAGTGTAACTTTAGCTTCTACTTCCAACTACTTGCTACTTCCAGTGCTTTCTTGATTTACAACAGTAAATCAAGAAAGAAAAAAACTGTTATAGTTCAAAGAGAAAATTTTTAAGCAAAAGTTTGATTTAGAATTGTTTCAACTCAAAGTTCGATTTGCTGCAGAATATTTACAACGACTAGAAGTGATAGGGTAAAACACCCAGTGTTCGCCACTTTTTTAGACTTAGCCCGATATAAGTATTCATTTCTCACTCGTTTTTACATAAATGATAAATGTTATAGTTTAAGCCTATCGGTTGATAGTTGATCTTTATGATGGCTATAAAATAAATGGTCTCCGATAATAAAACTGAGAACTATAGCACCCACATATGTTCGCCATATGGGAATGTTTGCCACAAAGTTTTCGCCGCAATTTTTTTTTATAAGAATAGTTCTTTTTCTTTTTCAATGGATGCGTTATCATGAACCTAAACAAATTTGAATAATAGCTTTAAATAAATAAATACTGTTTAAAACTATATTTTTTAACTTACATAGCTACATCAACATTTTCTACTCCGTGATCTCCACGAACACGTTTAGGCAGACCATACTGCATAACAGCTGCTCTAAACTGACTAAGTACGGTGTCAGCCAAATTGTTAGTGTTGCATTTGAGACACAAAACTCTTCTTGACCAGCCATCAATTAAACCGTGGATAACAAACTTCTATCTAAATTATGAAAAATATAATCTTTGCACTTTTCAAGGTGCACTATAAATTTTAAATTCAATTCAATTTTTAATTAGAAATTTTGAAACAAATGCATTTGAATAAATTAATTTTATTTTAGTGGCACTTAGAGTGTCAGGTATTAAATGAGAATTTTAAAGAATGCAACTATTTTTTTTAAATTACTGTTAATAATAAAAAAAATTAATTTAACAATTTTTGGAACATTTTACAACACATTTGATCATTATTTTTTAATATACCACCCATCAAAATATAGCTTAAATTATAAATTTTTAAATGTACAATCATTCTAATCAAATTTATTACTTAAAACTATGTAATTATTGTAGTCAAAATGAAAGGATGATAAAATGACAGGTTATTTTTTGTCTTGAGGTTGAATAAAAACAATATTCATAAAATTGTAAATTTATGAGATACCTTATAAGTTTATGATTTCCATCCACATGCCATAAACTGTTTGTGCCTTGAACACAGTACTTTCTTCTAAATACAGTTTTTAACTCAATGCTTCTCATTGTCACGCCTTCTATATCCACCCGCAACATTGATGACTGCACTCTTTTTTCAGTAACTTTGATATGCTTTACAAGCAAAAAATCAATCATTCTTCGATAGCCTGTTCTTGGAAACTGTATCAAAATATTCTTAATATAATTGTCTAATTCAAGATCAGTTAGATGTGAATATGTTGAAGACACAGAAAAATCATACTTTGATAACCTTCGAAAAAATGGTTCTTTTGCTAACTCCAAGCATTCTTGAAATATCTGTGACATTGAAGTTTATGCCAAGAAGAAATTTTATTTGTTCTGGAGATACTAATTAAGTTGTTCTTCCTTTTCTTCCATTATATAATAAAGAGAGATTTGGTTTGTTCTCTATCTGCACTTTTTTACTGTACAATGTATCTAACTCCGAATACAATTCACTAATCCAATATATCAAATCTTGTTTATTGATAAAGTTTGTACGTATTGAAAAAGCATAAATAATATCAACTCTTGAAAGTATCCAATCAAGACAACTAGCAGTCAACATCGATTTGTCTCTTATAAAGGGGTCAGTAAGTGTGATAACTTTATTGATTTGTTCATAAAACAATTCATCTAGTCTTTGAAAAAAAAATTGCCTTAACAAATATTTATATTGTAACAAATAATTATTATATTGTCTGAAATATATATTTGATTTTATTGCTACTCTTAGTACACCACTTTTATGCTCTTATTTTTAATGTATTTTACTGTTGTATATTTTAATTATTATTTTTGTTATTGTTATTGTTGCAATCTATTGTTTTTACTACTTCTTTTACTAGTACTAATATTATTGCTATTATTATTACTGTATTAATTTTATTCTATAATTACTATTATTTTACAATAATTGTTTTATACCATCAAAAACTACAGGTCCTTAGTCCTCGTCAGTTTATAACTGTTTGTTATTGTTTCTCACTATAATTAATAATGAGAAACAATAACAAACAGTTATAAACTGACGAGGTGATAATATATACTACTTATATACTCACTAGTATAAATAGTATTATTACTAGTGAGTATATACGTAGTATATATTATATATAATAGTATTATATATATATGCAGTTATTTATGAGTATATATTCATGATATAATAATTATATATATATATATATATATATATATATATATATATATATATATATATATATATATATATATATATATATATATATATATACAATATTTCAATGTTATAAGAAATTAATAAATAACAAAACAGCTTTATTACCGTTAGAGAAACCTCCATTTAGGTGTTTTAGTAGTAAAACTTTTACTAAAAGAAGACTAGATTTATTATAAATTAGTGCTTTTAAAGACCAGAGTGATATCTCACTTAAAAATCCAGTCATAATTCTAAACGATTGAGTTTTTTCGTTGAATGTTATTAACTTTCGTTGGATCGGTTTGAATAAATTTACAAAAACAATCCACGTCACGCAAAATCCAATTCGACCCAACGAAAGTTAATTACATTGAACGTAAAATCCAATTCGATCCAAGGAAAGTTAATTACATTGAACGTAAAATCTAATTTGATCCAACGAAAGTTAATTACATTGAACAAACAGTGCTATTTTTAAAAAAAAAAACAAGAAAAAAACAAAGAAAAAAATAAGAAAATAAAATTTCAAATGATAACTACGACGTCATCCTCATCGTCAGAAATGACAACTATAAAGAAAACTCTATTAACTATAAATAAATATTCTAATGTAAAAAAAACTATTTTTATTTAATCGTGAAAATCATCAATTCCAATTTCTTTAACATCTAATTTACTTCAAGAGAGTTTTCGCTCTTTTCTTTTAAAAAATTTATATGTATGTTATCTCTGTTTTGTTTAATCTGAAATTATTTTGGTTTTTAAAACCAAAATATTTATAAATAATTACTATCAAGTTTTAATGGCTTCCAGTATTATTCAGAAAAAAAAAAAAAAAAAAAACTTTAATAAAAACTATATACCTTGATCCCTATCGGAAACTCCTCAAAATATGGAATTTCATTCCATATTTTGTTGGGAGCAAGATTGTTGTCAACGCTAGTTGAGTGGTGTACTGATATGATGAAATATATAAATTAAATCTGTTTGCAGTTAGTGCAGTCATAAAAAGTGTTTAAAAAATTGTTGTAAGAATGTGTTTATAATAAATGTTAAAAGATATATAGTTTTTTAATATCTATAATTTTTTAAATGTTTATAATTTTGAGTAACTTTTATTGAACAGATTTATACTTTAAATAATTTTTATTCTGTTACTTTTTGAGTAAATTTGTTTAAAAGATATATACTCATATATATGTATACTTTGTTGCCATTCAGGAAAAGTTTTATTAGCTCCTTTTTTCTCTTTTTCTACAATTGTTGACTGATTTAATGACAGGAAACCATGTTGATCATGCTGTAAATCAAATTTTTTTTTTTAGACACATAAGAAGTAATAATTCCTCATTATCTGTTGGAAATTTGAGGCCTGCAGAAAGCGATTTGCCCAAATATTGCCAGTTGTATATTTATGATCCTTATGCAGCAGTGTCATTCAAAATGGAGCAACCTGGTAATGATGGTTGTATACTTTTGCAAACATTAATTAATTAAAAAAATTAAGAAAACCCATTTGCTCTTGCATTTAAAAACATGGCAGAAGTTGAGGATAAAGAAATCAGCTTTAAAAGGTAGACCAACTTCTGTTGTAAGAATGTCTTTACTTGAAGGTCATGATAGACGTCGATACAATCATCCTTTCCGTGAGAAAGTCGCTATTGTGGTGCTCCACCTGCACCCAGGGACGTTGTTAAATTTCGTCTATATCTGCAAATTTGATCCAATATATCCGGTATATCCAATATCCAATATCCGTCCGGTATATCCAAAATCCAATATCCGGTTTATCCAATATTTTCCCCGAGAGTTGATGCTGGATGGCACAATCAACTGGAGCACAACCCTGACAACGCAACCCGTGTTGAAAACCATGTTACTTTTTCTATGCCATTCCATGCCAACAATAATTGCTGAGCAGGCAGCTTTGAGTCAATTTGTGTTAATTGACAAAGCAAATAAAGTTTGACCATTGTTTTTTTTTGTCATTGTCATTAGACCATATTCAGCGTCAAATTGCTGATGCTATCCTTTCTGCTTTAAGTGTGCAACCTAATGATGAAAACAAACAGCCTAGATTGTTTTTTTATGGATGGCCCTGCAGGTTGTGGTAAAACATTAACTTATAAATGTTTTACCATTGAACACGACAATTATTTAATTGCTGAAACCAGCAGTAGACATATTGTAACTGCAACAGCTGCATCGACAGGAATAGCTGCAACTCTTTAAAAGATAGGATGAACACTTCATTGTTAATTCAAACTTCCTGTGCCGTTTTTGAAAAATAGTACATGTAATGTAACTCCAAATTCTATACACGGACAATACCTAAGGCAAGTTAGCCTGAATTTACTATATGAGGCATCCATGATACCCAAATACGCTTTAAATGCCATTAATAAGTTACTTCAAGATGTTTGCAATAACAGGTTTTCCTTTCGGTGGTATAGTTATTCTTTTGGGTGGGGACTTTAGACAAATACTTCCGCTTATAAAGAGAGGCAACTAGCAGATATTGTTGAAGCCTGTATAAAATATTTTTAACATTGGCAATATGTTTAGCAATTTTCATTTTAAAACTTGGTAGTGGAGCATTACCTTTTAAAGAAGGGTTGATTGCTCGGAGCAAATGAATCTATTGTAGACAAGATTTTTGGAGTTGCAGAAGAAGATGATTATTAAAAAGTACCATTTTGACACCCACTTATGTAGATTCATTAGCAATAAATGGAGAAGTTTTGGACCGTTTACCAGGCGATGTAAAAAGTTATTTAAGTGCAGATACTAATGAAACAGATGATCTTAACGAAATCAACAATTTTCCTGTTGAGTTTTCAAACAGTCTTACTCTATTGGGAATGCCTGCTAATTGCCTAAAACTAAAAATTGGTGCTGTTATAATGTTACTTCAAAATCTTCAAGATCTTAAAGCTGGACTTTGCAATTGTACCTGATTGACGGTGCGTGCTCTGCAAAATAATTACATTGATGGGCAAGTTTTAACAGGTGTTTCAATTGGCAATTTGTTCCTCGAGTTCAGTTAACACAATCCGATTCAAATTTACCTTTTACTCTTAAACGTCGTCAATTTCCTGTTAAATTATATACTCAATGACCATGAATAAAAGTCAAGATCAAACTTTTTAATAAAGTTGGTATTTATCTCAAAATACCTTGCTTTTCACATGGTCAACTCTAAGAACAAGATCAACTTTAAGAACAAGGTCATTTAATACCTTATTTTTGAAAATTGATGAACATTCATTACAAGGTATGTCATTTAATAAACAATATTGTATTTACTAATGAACTAAATCTATAAATAATTAAGTTTTAATTATTATGATATTTAATTATTATAAATCAAAGTAAAATTAAAGTTGAGCCTTTGTTTATGGATTATATTACCAATAACTCAAACATTTTCTTATAAGCTAATATTTGGTCACTCAGTTATTGAGTCTTAATTGTAACATTTTGTTCTATTTGTTATTGATGTTAATGTTGTGATGTTTTGTGTTGATAGACGACTTGGCTTACCTTCAAGTCGGTGTCTACCGTTAAAAATGATTATTGAGTTGTTTCATACTCAAACTGACTATATATATAAGTTTCGTTTATAAACTCTTTTATAAAAAGCACACTAAAATAATTAAAAAAGATAAACCCTTACGGTTTAATATAAAAATTGAACTCATGGTTTATAGTGAATGATTATTCACTAAAAACCAAGAGTTCAATTTTTATATTAAACCGTAAGGGTTTATCTTTTTTTGATTATTTTAGTGTGCTTTTTATAAAAGAGTTTATAAACGAAACTTGCAACGATAAAAACATCTCTTATAGTAAGTTTCTTATTTGTTATCACCTTTGTCACATTTGTGACCTTTCAAATGAAAGAGTACAATAATGTGTTTCCAATAATTTTGTAATAATAAGTGTTTCTAATAATTTTGTTTTATTATAGGTCGAATGCCTTCTTTTAATGTTGATCGTTATTTAACAGCCAAAGGCAAGTTTCGTTAATCTTTATACCATTTACTAAAAGATGTATAATAAAGAAACGATTTTGTAAAGTACTTCTGATTCTTTTATGTAAAATAAAATATATATTTGTAATTTTTTATATAAAAAAAAATTGTAATTTTTATTTCAAGAAAAATGTTTTATTTTTCACACAAATTTGTACATTTTTTCTCTTCGGAATTATAGTGCTTTATGGATAGATTGCTCATTTTGCTTTTTGTTAATTTTTTTATATTTCCGTTACGTTCTTATATATGAATGAAAACTGTTCATACTTTTATTACCATGGTAATTACGGAGCTAGATAGTTCTATACCCATTAGGAATTTTACCAATTGTCGATACAGATAATAGCTATAGTAGTTTAATAATTTGCTAAAACCGGTGTGAAAATGGTGTTTTATATTCAAATAATTTGCTGAAACCGGAGTGAAAAAATTTGTTAAGAGTTTATTGCAGAAAATTTGCTTTAAGAATTGCCAAAATAATAGAGCTTAATTTTGACATATTAGGATTTGTGACCTGATTCATTTTCCAATTTTTCTCCTTTTCAATTAGAAAAGGTTAAATTGTGTAATAAAGTTTCCAAAAACCCAGAGAGAAATGCCGCGTTGTTGTCAACTATGTTTATGTATAAAAATTCTTTTGTTATATGCCCACATAATAATTTTTTAAATCTGATGATCACTACGTTAGATTTTTTTTTTGTGGATTAAAAATCTGAAATTTAATGTTTGTGAAAAAAAATCTTGTGCTTTTCTATAAAGTGAAAAAAAACCTTATGCTTTTCTATTTTTAGTCACCAATAACGACTGGAATGGTAGAAAATGTTATGTATGGAAGAGAAACTGTTTTGGTGAGGTGTTGTAGGAGTGCTGCGGGTGTAAGAAACTTTGTTTTCATCAAAAAAGTATAAATTAGTCTATTAAAACATTCTGAAAACTTTCCAGTATGTATATGAGATGTCTTCTTTTTATTTAATTTTTTTGAAATTTAAATTTCGATAAGCAGCAAAAAACTACTTAAAAAGAAATATCACTCAATGAATTGCCTTTAATTAACACACATTGCGGGTATTACTTTCCCTATTTATTCTCTTTGTAAAGTTCAACATTATTTTTACCTGAGTTTGCCAGATGACCGGCTTTTAAACAACGGAATATAGTCCCTAACATGAACAAATCAATTTATTTAAAGTGTCCTTCTTCATAAAAGCCGGACGTCTTGCAACCATATTTTTACTCAAATTTCCTCTTCTTAATTTATGTTGGTATAAATTACATAATTTGCTTAATTATAAATCCTCCAAAGCCGATTTTGATCAGCTTATTTTAAAATTTAAAGAATTAAAAGGGATTACAGATTACATTTTGCGAGTTAACTAGATGCTAAAACAATTTAAAAGACAGCCACGCGCTCATATTAACTCTCTCATAGTTTTAAATTCTAATTGAGTGTTACTTTTTTGTATTTCTGTAATCTTTTCATAAAATTTGAATAATTTTTAATTAGGCTTTAGTATATGTCTACAAATTAAGAATAAATATTTACTTTTTACTTTAGAAATGAACTCACAAGAAAATTGGATCAGGATGTATATATTGAATATATTTAATTATACTTTATTTAGTGCATATGTATAATTATAAATAGGTGAACAATTTACACATTTATAAACAATGCTTGGTTTACTAATAGACAAAATAAGCAGTGTTATCGTATACTTTATTTATTGCAAATAAAGTATAAATAAGTAATTTTCTTATTAGGCCACGAGGGAGAATTCTTTAGAAATAAATAATAATTTCATATATACCATTTATGTTTTTATGTAAAAGAGATAATTTTTAAAAATTAATTTAAAGTATATAGAAATAAGTCGTATACTTTTAATCAAATATTTGTATAGTAATAGTGATTTGATTGTTGTTAAGATATAAGCCTTTACAACAATCACGCAGCTATTTAATATTGAAAATAGATTAGGTATCTCGTTTTTGTTAATAAGTGCAATTTAATGTGCAATGTATATATCAAATCTTAAATAAGAAAAAATGGTTATGTGTTTTTTTAAACAGGAAACTTTAAATTCATTTTCCAAACTAATCTTTAATTTCTAGACTTTTCTGATGTTTTATCATATATTATATGATAAATATACATTGTATTGAGTAGAAGAGCAGAAGATAGGGGCAGAAGAGGTGGATTCAGTATCTTTTCTGCCTAGAAATTTTCTCGATAGCCGAAGTTAGCTTTTTTTCTTTTTCACTATAGTTTTTCTTTTTAAGTTTATAGTACTGCAAATAAATTTATGAACTAATTTTTCGTACATTTTGTTTATTTAGAAAATTTAGAAAGTAGAGTTAGTAAGCAAAATTTTATTATATTTTTTTTGAACATATTAAATAAAAATTAATGAGGTTGGCTTTAGTCAGCATTTTAATTTTTTTATTTTGTTTCAACATAATTACATTATTTTTAACCTTTTTTTTAAGAAAACAAAACTTTAATTTATTTATTTAATGTTATGCAAAACTAAATGTATTTTGTGAACTTTTTGTTTGTTTTGTTCATCTATTTGGAAAAATTAGAAGATTTACAAAAATTAAAAAAAATCGAAATGTTAGTAAAATTGCTTTGCTGTTTATTACACACCTTAATTATTTATATACATCTAAAATTAAATGCATTGTTTTTAACTTGTGATTATTTTAGACTTTATACTTATCGGCCTATTTTTTTAGATATCATTTTAGACTAGATTAGTAAGTAACTATATTATGTTTTATGTCTGATAAAAATTCAATGTGAGAATATAAAATTAACTTTAATAGGAGTTAATAATTTTAATAAGCGGAGCATAAACATTTTGGCTATATATATATATATATATATATATATATATATATATATATATATATATATATATATATATATATATATATATATATATATATATATATATATATATATATATATATATATATATAAATTAGATGGCTATGCAACCAAATAAGTTTGTTTATCTCCTAAAATGACTCATAAAGAATTTAAAGTTACTCATTTTATTGTCAACGCAATTGTCAACATTTTTGTCAACAAAAACCGTGGTTAGGAGTTTCGCCAGATGGCAATGCCGTGTTAAAATTATGCTTTCGTGGGAGTTAAATGCCCTTACAATAAATTACTATAAAACAGCCTTAAAAAAATAATAGGTTTTACACGAGAACACAAATTTCAAAAACTCAATGTTTTTATTTAAAATGTTTAAAGACTTTTAGTATCAAAGGTTTGGAACAAACTAGAAATAATATAAAAAAGTTTTATTTTTTATATTAAAAACAAATTATAACTATAATTTTGTACGATTTTAATTATTATGTTTCAGAAAGTATTTCGATGCAACGGTGCATTCTAAGAAAAGAATTTGAGATTTATGCTAAAATACTCACTGCTACTTTTTTAAAATACAATTATTTACATAATTTTAAACATTAGAGCGTATAATATTTATAAGCTTGTATAATAAACTCTATTTGTATAATAAACTCTACTTGTATAATAAACTCTATTTGTATAATAAACTATACTTGTATAATATACTTTATAATATGTTTATAATATACTTGTATTATATACTTTATAACTTTACTTTTAATGGTAAAGCTTGTATAATAAAGTTTATAAGTTAAATTTCACAAATAATTTTTTAGTATTAAAAATAAAGCACGTTAATAAACAATATATTAAAGAAGTGTTAATTTTGGTTATAGTATAATTATAACAACTAAATAACTTTAGGAAAAATAACTCCATTATTTACTTGCATATTAAATGATTTAGCGCGAAAATGGAGCTAACATGTTTAAATTGTTTTTGGTCAGATTTTAAACTTATAAATTTATAAATTTTTATTAAATAAAATACATAACTTTATAAAATAGATATAGACATATATTTCAAGAAAACAACGAAGGAACTTTTGCAAATTATATGAAACATGATAAAATTTTGTTTTTCTAAAGCATATATTATTGAAAGCCTTAAGTATTGTAAAATGACCTAAGTTTTTTATAAATATATGCGATAAAATATAAAATGTTTTTTTACACATTTGAAGGTTTGAATACAACAAACAGATAGAACGAGATGAGACAACTTAAGAATTGATGGGTTACCGGAAAATGATATTGAAACTTGTGAACAAACGGAAATAAAGTAAAAATATTTCTTGAGAGAATTCTAGGTTTGTTGGGAATCGACATTGAACGTGCATATCGCACTAAAATTAAAAAAGATAATCGTAGAAGATTAATAACGATGAAATTAAAAAGTTATTAAGATATTATATCTTTGAAAATTTTGAAAGAAACAAATAGATTAAAAGAATGAAATATATATGTCAACAAAGCTTTACAAAGATGACAATTAATATTAGAAAAAAAGTTGTTTGCAGAAGTTAAAGAATGGCGTCTATCAAATCACTCAACAGAGTTCTGCTTGGACTTTTTGGTCCAGGCCTGGGCTCTATTGAGCGGCGCCTCAGGCCATTTACGATGGTCAGCGCCGCTAAAATGAGCCCAGACACGCACTAAAAAGACCAAGCAAAACAGTGTTGGGTGCTTAGATTGGTCCTCATAGGTACGGGTTTTCCAGACATTCTGTGTTCTGTAAATTAATAATCTTTGCGGGGGTGATAAAAAGTGTATAAAAAGAGATACATCAAACATAAATTCAGTTACTCGTTCACAGCCTCGAGTAAAGTACCTGAAGTAAAAAGGATTATTCGTAAGTAAAATAAATATGAAGTCATATTCAATAGACAACTACATAACCGATGATGGCAACTTATAAGAAGTACAGATTGCTGATCCCGAATTACTTAAGATTTTTTTAAGTTGCTTTAGTTTGTAATATTGATATATATAACTACTTAGCTAATTAAGTCATTTAAATATAAGCGCAATGAATATTAATAGTATTAGTGCGCATTGTTACGCCTATTGTTCTTTATGTTAATTATAGTTCTGTATTCTGTAAAATACACTATTGCTTAGTTTATAAGTTGTTTCTAGACTGTTCTAAGCGCGCTGATATATTCCACGCGGTCTTTCGAGTAATTTTAGAACACTAATACACAATATGTAAATCATTTAAATTTTACTAAATGTATAATACTGAGTAGTTGTCTATATTAATTCAGATTTTATCGTACAGTGTACTACATAATGTGTACTACATAATATATTTTTATTTATACTGTGTGTACTACATACATTATTAAATTAATAATATAGTTAGTGCTAATATTGTTTAATTATTAATTTCAAACTTTTTTATAATAAATTAATGAATAAGTTTGGTTAAATTTGAATAAAACCCTTTTTTTTTTCTTTCTTTTTTTTAAGCTATGCAAGAACTCTGTTAAAGTATTATTTTAAAACAAACAAATTAAATCAGGAAAAGAAGTGATTGTTATAGAACTCAGAAGGGCTGAAAAACGAAAAGAAGGCTGTTACAGAAAAAAAAGGTTGTTATGAAAA
>NC_061160.1:9018506-9083506 GCF_022113875.1 Hydra vulgaris | reverse complement strand
CTTTAGATATGTAAAAAAAATATATAATTAGTGTTACTTTGATAAATATGTCTAATGAAAATGATGACATTAAAATGGATGAGAGGTTAGATGAAGTTATGTATTTACAAGATGATGTAAGTGCTATAAGGCGTGTTCAAAATAATCGTAGACGAAATGAAAGAAATAGACTTAGGCGAGATGAAATTATTCATTAACAAAATGAAAGAAATAGGCTTAATCAAGATGAAGTTAATCGTCGCTAAAATGAAAGAAATAGGTTTAATCGAGATGAAGTTAATCGTCGCCAAAATGAAAGAAATAGGCTTGATCAAGGCGAAGTTAATCGTCGCCAACATGTAAGAAGATCTATTGGACAAGGGCGAATGTATTCTATAGCAAAAAGTAATGCTATTTCGGATTTTAATTCTTTAAGGAGAAATGAATCAAATTTGTCAGCACTGTGGTGCTGAAAATTTTTTAGATAAAACACATTTTCTATGTTGCCATAATGGCGAGGTAGCTTTGCCTTCACATTCACCATTAACACAAGCTTTACTGGATTTATTTACAGGGAGTATAGTTGATCGTAATGCTAATGTCAATTTTATAAAACATATTCGAAATTATAATGCCTGTCTTTCTTTTGCTTCTTTTAAAGCAAATGTAGTTTAAGTAATAAATCAAGGGCCTCCATGTTTTCAAATATGTGGCCAGATTTTTCGTGTAGGTAATCTTAGCCAGATCAAGATATTTCACCAATTTATTTATGATCCATTTGCAGCAGTAAATTTTAGAATGCAACAACGTGAAAATGATCTTTGATTACGTGATTTAATGTTTTAATTGCAAACTATAATAAATGAACAAAGTCTATTTGCTCTTGCATTTAAAAACATGGCTGAAGTAGAAGACGTTAAGCGGCTCTAGAAGGTCGCTCAGCTTGTGTTCCAACCAGTACACATACCCTACTCGTAACCCAAACATATTTAAGCATATCAGTTTCTGATTCTGAATTAAAGCCGTTTACAAACAGTTTAGGTTTAAAGTAACTTATTCGAAAGTAGCCAGAGAAAGTAAGGTGTATTAATCTTTTTTTTTTTTTTTTTAAATAATATTTATTTACAAATTTTTATAAGTTTACATTATCTCCTCGTGTTTAAAATTACGGTTACAATCTATCATTTACAAAGTTTCAATCTATCATATACAAAGTTACAATCTATCATTTCTTTTAATACAACTAGTACTATGATAAATTTTCAAAATAAAATAAGTTTCACTATGATTACAATAACAATGAAGTTACAATATTAAGAAGATTAAAGAAGTTACAATTGTTACCATGGTTTTATATATATATATTTTTTAATTTTTATTTTTATTCATATTTCGATTTTTTAATTTTTGTATTTTTTTTGTGTTTATGTATTTTATATTTTTTTGTATCTTTCGATTTCATATTTTTTTGAATTTTTTTTTATTAGAGTGCCATTGTGCGGAGAGAAATCGAAAGGTTTGAAAAGTTAAAGAGGAAGATTTTTTTAAAAAAAGAATTCAAGAAGTTTTTGTTATAGGAAGGAAAGTTTAATAATATAACAGCAAAAAATTACAAGACTTTTACACAAACATCACATTACGTACGCTACAGAAAAACATTTAGAAAGGGAAATTATTATTCATAAAGTAAAGGCTGGCAGAGATTTTTAACTTAAATAATAGTATTTTGTTGTAAAAATAATAATTCGTAGAGGTGTAATCACATACAATAATTGTTGGCGATCGCTAGTTGCCTGTTATTGTAACGGCAGTTCAATATGAAAGTGTTTAAAAATATATAAGCCGTAAGTCGGGTTTTGTTTTTAAAATAACTTTTTGCAAAAAGTATTGTTAATCAATCAATTTCAAATATTAAGGATATTTATGAAAATAGTTTAGTGATAGGACATGAAGATAAGTGTGTTCACAACTATCAGATTAATGTTAAACAATTAGTCACACATTTATACAATATGTAAATAATTATATCCTTATTTTTATTTACTATTCTCTATTACTTTATTTACTTCAGCTATATAGTATTATTTATATTATTGTTATTATTATAATTATGTGTATTTTATTATGTATATTTCTTTATTAATAATTAATAATCCAGCGGGCATTTGTTTTTAAAAGTTACGTTCTAAATGTATTTTAAATGTCTTTTAAACGTCTTTTAAACATTCTTACGTATAGAACGTTTAAAAAACGTTTAAAAGACATTTAGAACGTAACTTTCAAAAACAAATGCCCGTAGGGAAACTAAATATTAATATTCTAGTGAGTATTAGTGTTGTTTCACTTTCGTTTTTAAGGTATTTTCTAGACTTTTTTATACGCGGTTTTGAATCCACGCGGTCTTTCGAGCAAGGTCTTTAAGCAAGTTAGAGCTGATATATTTTTAGTTTCAAGGAGAATTGATGTTGTCCATTGTTTAAAAACTAAATTAAAAATTCAAATAATCGTTTGTTTGTTGTTGTTTGTTTTTTACTTTTATAATTTTTATAGCCTGTTTTTTTTTTTAAAAAGAAGTTAGAACTAAAATGACTGGTAAAATAGTTTTTTTAGTTTAATGTTTCTTTATTAGTAACCTGTTTCAGTTTTGTTGTTAGCCTTTATAGACTATTTTAAGCAAGTATTGTTATTTTTTTAGAGCAGTTATGAGAAGCTGATGTCTTTTTTCGTCAGTTCAATTCCTTTTGTTATTTATAGAATAAGATTATTTTTTGTAAAAATTGAAAATAAAATTTTATGTATTTAATATGGAAAGATAAGTAAAACAAGACTGTTATTTGTGGTCATCTAAGGTTATATAGATAAGTTTGCGTTTATTTCAGTCTATTTTAAATTTCTCTACATCTATATGTATATTTTCTCTTAGGGTAAATTATTAGGAAATAGGAATATTTAAAAATATTATTTTAGAATTTGTCAAAGGAACATTGTGTAAGTCTTCATTTTAAGGTATCTCAATATTTATTTATTATAAATTTTGAATTTTGTTCTTAAATGGTTTCACCTTTTAGATAAATATATATTGACTGACATCACTTCATTTTTAGTACTAATGTTGTGTGTTTTTGTAGTCTGCATTCTTAGTTACATTAAAAACAATTAATGCTAATAAATGTTTTTTTATAGTTGTTAAAAGTTTGCATATACGTTTATATATGCAAAGTTAAAAAGTTTTCGATAAATATGTTTCTTAGTGATATATATGACAAATGTGTTTTAATAATAGCATGAAATGTATTTTATCCAGTGTGTAAATGATTGTTAAATAAGGTGTTTTTATATGTTATATAACAATAAAAAATATATTGTGTGTCATAGTTAGTACCAAGTACACAGGCCTTGTGGTGAATAAAAACTGCGCGACGCATAAGCACGACGTGATTTTTGACGTCATTAAATTCTTTTTATTTACTTTTTATATTTATCGATATTAACTGCGCCAATTTACTTAGTTACCGCAAAACTACTTAAAATCATTTATGTAGAAATGTTATTATTTAAAAATGTTTTGGAATGTTTCGTTTTTTAAAATGTTTACAAACGTTTTGAATAGATTTTTAATGTTTATAAGGAATTTTATTTTTAGTAAAATAAAATAAAATGTTGGAATAAAAATCTAATAGGTATAAAAGACATATTTCAGCAAAAAAATTAGTCTTATAAATTATTAATCAAAATTATTCGAAAAACTATTGACGTTCTATTTTTCAGCAGCTGTTCTTGAGCACGCTTCCTTGAGTTTCGGTATCTTTTAAGAAAAAAGCGATTGTTTTTATTTAAGTAAATTTTTTTTGAGTTATTTTTTACTAAAATTTTAAAAGCCGTACTTTTTTATTGAATCAAGTATAATACGTTTTATTATTAATCCTTTTATTTTTTTTATTTCCGCTTACCAATTTTTAAAATGTTTCCTCGAAATTACTCTTAAATACTTTAAATACGTCTTACAGTTAATAAACATTTTTAAATCTATGGAATGATTTTAAAACCTAACAAACTCCCGTAAAATAATTATTTAAGTTAAAAATCTAAAATTAAAAGAAAGTATTTTTGTTCAATTTTATCAACAACTTTACTAATGCTGAATAATTTTATAAAAATGTTAGCTTAAAGAGATTTAACCTTTTTTTTAATCTGAATTTTTTTTCTACTTGTAAATAATGAGCATGTTTAATTTTTTTGTAATTCAAACTTTTATATCAACCGCGTGCGGTTTTTAAAATACTTTATTAAACGTTAAAATAATCGTAAATTACTTCATTAAAATTCCGCTCAAAAATAGCTCAATTAAATATACTCAAACAAAAGTTTTTTTGCTCGACGCAAATAGCCCTAGCTACACGCAAAATTGCTCTTGGACGACGTAAAATTCACATCGCCCGACGCTTTATCGCAAGGCCTGAGTATATATGTTTTTATTATAATGTTTCCATGATTTCAAAGTGGTTTGACTTGGCAAACGTGTAGAGCAATGTTTGTCAATCTTACCAGTCAAGCGGTGTTATTGCTTTAGGTCTAAGTTTTGTCTAGCCTTTAATATGCTGAAAATACATAACATTATTTTTGATAATTTTTGCGTAATGTTGTTACTTTTGGTTTATCTCTATGTCAGTGTCTGTTGTTGAAAATGATAAATAGGTAGTTTTATTCACGAGTTCAAAATGTTTAATTAGATATTAAGTAGATGTTTAGTAGTTTAAAACTATAGGTAATATAATCTTTTTAAAATTTTGTTAAGTAACTAATTTATTGTAATCTTTTTTTAAATTGTTCTTTTAAATCTAAAGCTTCATGTTATGAATGTTAATATTGAAAATATAATTCTTAGATAGTGTCTGGTGTTAAATGATGCTTATGGGTTGTTTCATGCTTTCACATGCTTTTAATAATTAGAATAAAAGCCATGACAACATTTTGTTATAAATAAAATCCATTATGATGTCTTCTAAGTTTAACTAAAGTTTTCTAAAAACCAACAAACAATAACACCGACAAGAACTGCTGTATCATGATAGCAACCGAAGTATAATAACAGGTTACCAAAAGCAGGTAAATTGTTTTCCAGTCATTTTTTTTTTCTACTTCTATTTATGCCTTTTTTATGCCTGCTAAGCTGTTACAATTTTTATTTTAGGTTTGTTATATGACGCAGTGTTAAGATTAAAGTTAACTTTTATTAAAAAATTTGTTATGCACTCACTTTATTGTAAATGTTGTTAATTAATAGTATAAAATAAACATGTATTTTCATTCGTAAAAAAGTAAATGTTAATAGTTTTTAGAAAAAACTTTTTTTTTTTTAAGTTGATTTAGGTGCCCCAAGAAGTCCTTACGGTCTTATCACAGAGCACCGCGGAAAAGCATTTAATAGGAAGTTTACGCCTCCTTCTCAACCGATGCACAGTGACTCAAAACAACAATAAAATAGCAATAAACCCCTCACCACTTTTTTATAAATTAAGTGCCCTTTGTTAGATAATATTAAAAGACATTTTTTTTATTTCAAGAGTAAAAATAATTTTTTCATAAAGCTTTTATTTTGTATTTTATAGGTAAAAATTTGATATTATTTTTAAAGAAATGTGAGGTTTTTATTTATCTAAACTAGAGAACTTGAAATTTAAATAAAAGTGTATATTTATTTTTAAAATAATATTTTGACTCTATATATTTCAAATATACTTAAAAGAAAAAAAAAGTCTGATTTTTTCGTGTAAATTTAAAGACTTCTCTAAAAAAAAAGTAGAAAATAATTGTATTTTTTTTGTTTATATATCAGCTAAATAAATGTTCCACCGAGTTCCACAAATACGTATATATTTTCCAGTCAATTAACATTTCTACTTAAGGAATGTAAAAGGATTACTGGGGTCTCCTGCAGTATTGGAAGTTATTAAAGAAAAACAAATGTTGATGATTTTATAAAAACCTTGTTTTCCGCCATTTTGCTAAGAACGTTATTATATCAAAACAAATGAAATTGGCGGGAAACTTACAATTAAGTTCCTTGCTTGTAGAACTTCTTCTAATATAGTTTTTAAATCATAAATATTAAATATAGTTTTAAAAAACGTGCTTTTGTCATGCGATCGAATGAGGACAAGCTGTGAAAGAGCGCTCTCGGTTCGCCAAGTAATATGCAATGTTAAACTTATTCCTTAAGGATTCAGCGTCATTTGTAGCCATTTTACGCAAACCACGCCTAATTAGTTTGATTTATAGGCTTTTCGAGTTTTTTTTACAGAGAATCACAATTCATTACACAGAATCACTATTTGTTTGATTTATACGCATTTATTGTTCAAAACTTTAAGACTAAAAATTTATTTTTGAATTGTTTTAAATTCTTCGCAAATTTTTCAAATTTTAAATGTTTAAGTCTCTTGTTCAAATTTATTTTGTTGAGAATAAAATCCTAAAATTTAAATTGCATATTTTTAGAAAAGGTATACTTTCTATAATGTATTTAGAAAATCGATATGGCTTTTCATACTAAAAAATGATAATATTTTACCTAAAATTTCTTGGCAAAATAATTACTGGTTAGAAACTTTTTATGTGTAAGTAACAATAGAAACATCACTAAACTTAGTTTAGAAATGTTAGGGCATGTTAAGTATTTGTATTTTAGCCATGTTAATAAATTTATTGGTTCAATTTTGTAAGTTAATATGATTAACTTTTTAGGTATGTTTAGTGTAAAATTTATCGATATAACATCACTTTAAACACTAGCTTTAAAATAGAATTGAGCAATTATTATTTACCCCGCAGAGATTTAATTAAATTAAATAACCCTTCACAATTAACGAAAGTTGCAAGAGAGTAACAAAAAAATCCCGCCAGAAACATCTGCTACTTTTATTTAAAAGTTAAATTCAGCGTGAAGTAACTTAATGGATAAAAATTTACTAAAAATAAAAAACCTTACACTATAAAATTTAAAAGTTAAAAATTAAAACATTTGCTCTAAATTTTTAAATATACTTAACAAAAAAATATGCAGAAGAAGAAAAAAAACAAGTCGCGAAATTTTTTTATTAAAAACTAATCGCGAAGGTGAAAAAAGCATTTGCTATCGCAATACGCTTAATTCGAGCCCTGCTTCATTAAATATGTTTGCGTTCGCTGACTATGACCCATCAGATCTACTTGTAGTGATCTGATGGTACACTCTCACCTTTTGTTTAACTAATCCATTTAAAATTTGCTGCGGTTAATTTTCCTTGTCACTGATGTAGCCTTAAGTCACATTTATATATTTTTTTCGTTGCATTGTAGTTTGGTTAGGGTTTAGTTTTACATATTCAATGAACTTCTCAACATCAGTATATTCATTTGATAACGAGTTTAATTCTACTAATTGAGACAAGTCAGTAAATTTTCTTTCTTTCCATAATTTCAGTTAAGCAGCTTGAACTAATATTGCATTTTATTTGGTTATTACGTGATTGTCTTGTATGCTCACTATTTATTAGTCTGCTTTGTTGAATGTTTGTCATTGGTTTTCTGTCTACTGGTTTTTTAATTTGTTGACTGGTTTTCTGTCTACTGGTTTTTTAATTTATTTGTTTTTCTTACTACAGCCAATTCATCTTTTGATTATTTTTTCACGGTTCATTAGATATTAAAAAAAATTTTAACTTGCCTAGTTTGGTTTTGTATATATATATATATATACATATATATATATATATATATATATATATATATATATATATATATATATATATATATACATATATATATATATATATATATATATATATATATATATATATATATATATATATATATATATATATATATATATATATATACAGCTGTGAGCATGAAAATAGCAGTACCAAAAAATTATTCGTTTTTTCAATATTACTCTCCTTCTGTTAATACAGAAGGGCTATTTTTTTATGTGTGTATGTACTAGAATGAGATAAATAAATTGAGCAAATGAGAATTCATTACATTGTAGAATATCTTTATTTTTAATAAAAATATTGTAATTGACAAAATGCATTAAAATAGCAGTGGTTGTATTAATTTTAAAGTCAGTTAACAAAACTTGAAGAGATTTTAGTATTTTTCGTTGAAAAAGTAAGTACTACTTCAATAATATCATATTCTTTATTTATTTGAGTATGCGTAATGGTAAAATTGTTTTCTAAACCTTTCAAAGTGGGCCGAGGACATCATTGTACACCAGCAGAACACAACATTATTTTGAAACACTATAGAGAGGGTAAATCTTACTCATATATACAAAATATTCTCGGATGTTCAGCAAAGATGATTTGAAATGCCATAAATTATATAGCAAAAGTTGAAAAACGAGGGGGGAAACGTAAGACTACCGCGCAAGAAGACCGAAGAATTGTTAGATTTGTTAAAAGCAAACCATTTTCATCGGCCAAGCAAGTCAAAGATGATCTTGACCTACAGGTGAGTGAAACAACAGTTCGTAGACGCTTACGAGAGAAAAGTTTGAATGCACACAGTCCACGAAAGGTCCCTTTGTTGACAAAAAAACATACCGCTAAACGTTTGCAGTTTGCAAACCAACATCTGAATTGGCCCATCGAAAAGTGGCGCAACGTATTATGGACTGATGAATCAAAAATAGTTCATTATGGAGGTACAGGTTCAAGACAATATGTAAGACGTCCATCTAATACAGAATTCCAGCAAAAATATACCATTAAGTCTGTAAAACATGGTGGAGCCAAAGTCATGGTATGGGGCTGTTTCTCATATAATGGTGTCGGACCTATTTATAAGATTAATGGTATTATGGACCAACATATATATGTCGATATCCTCAATAATGTCATGCTGCCTTATGCTAATGAAGATATGCCGTTAAAATGGGTCTTTCAACAAGACAACGACCCAAAACACACTAGTCACAAGGCAAAAGAGTGGTTTCAGGTCAATGGGGTTGAGGTTATGGAGTGGCCTGCTCAGTCACCTGACCTAAACCCCATTGAAAACTTATGGGGAGACGTTAAAAAAGCAGTTTCTACTGCTAATCCAACTAATGTTCAGCAGTTATGGGAAGCTACTCAACAAGGATGGTACGCAATACCAGCAGAAAAATGTCAATGCCTAGTTGACTCAATGCATCGGCGTTGTGAAGCCGTTATCTCAAACAAAGGTTTTGCAACGAAATACTAAGGGTAAATATTGTTATATTAGACTTATTTTTAACTTTATAATGTTCAAAAGTTTGCAATTTTAATGTTTAATACCATAAAAAATAATTTTTTCTCTATTTTCAGATACCACTGCTATTTCAATGACTGCGAGCTTTCTTGATATTATTGTTTTTTTTTCTGAAATAAAATGTAAAACTATTATTGATGTAATTTTTTTTTGTTTTATTAGATTGAAGTGTCAAAATAAATGCAATAAATTTTTTTCAGTAATAAGTAAAAAAAAATTGCGCAATAGTTTTCAAAATATTCCAGGTACTGCTATTTTCATGCTCACAACTGTATATATATATATATATATATATATATATATATATATATATATATATATATATATATATATATATATATATATATATATATATATATATATATGTATATATATATATGTGCATATATATATATATATACATATATACACATATATATATATACATATATATATATATATATATATATATATATATATATATATATATATATATATATATATATATATATATGTATATATATATATATATCTATATATATATATCTATATATATATATATATCTATATATATATATATATATATATATATATATATATATATATATATATATATATATATATATATATATATATATATATATATATATATATATATATATATATATAGGATTCTCATCTACCCCGGAAAGTCCTTGAATTTAAAAGTAGTCCTTGGATGTTCTGGAAAAAATGAAATACTACTATTTATAATAATAATTTTAATTAAATTAAATTAAAACCACAATATTACAGAAACTAAAAAAGTCAAATATTCATCAATCGGAATTGATGACGTAAGTCCATAAGTTAAAATAAAACTGCAAGTGTTTACACGCCAATTTCGCTCACATCAGTCTTAAGTAAATTAATAGAAAGTATAATTTGTGACTTTATGATGAAACATCTTATAACAAGTAATCTTATCGCGTCACAACAACATGGGTTTGTGCCAAAAAATAAGTTGTTTCACATATCTGCTAGAGTGTCAAAACTTTGTTAGTACAGCTTTAAATAGCACTTAGTTGACGTGCTATATTCTAAATCAAAATACTAAAAAACAAATTACAAAATTATATAAATAAAAAGCTATATGGTGTCACGTATCAAAGATGAACCTTAACATAAATAAATGTAAACTAATGCACTTTGTTAAGTGTAATCAAAAAAGAAATTATACTATCTTTGACTACGATCATTCAAAAAGAGCTCCGATTCAAAAAAAAATCTTGGCGTTATGACAACCACTAACGGAAAATACAGCCAACATATCAATTACTGTGCTAACAGAGCTAAAAGAATGCTAAGTTTAATTAAAACAGTTTTGAATTCTATACCACTGCAATTGCAGAAATATCCTATAGAGCCATTGTTCGACCGCTTCTAGAATTTGCAGCCCCAATCTATAATCCATGAAAGAAATACGATATAGCAGCTATTCAAAAGTTCAAAGAAGAACACATTGAACTAGAAGCCTCTCACATCTAAGTTATGAATCATGATTGAAAGGGTTTAATATTGCAACGTTAAAAACACGTAGGTTACAAGGGGATTTAATTGAGTACTTCAAAATTGTCCACAAATTCATTCAAGTTAAATGAGGTATATCTACGTCAAAAATAATAATAAAACCTGATAAGTTAATATATATAATAACCTAATAAGTTAATATATATAATAACCTGATAAGTTGCATATAGAAGAAATCCCATTCGATTTAATAAGGAATTTATAAAAAAATGTTGTCCATTAAAAGAAAATGTCATTCTTAATAGAATAGCCACTGTATGGAATTGTCTTCCTTCGTCTATTGTGCTATCTACATCAGTGAAAACATTCAAAAATCGATGAGATGAATATATTGAAAGCGAAATATAAAGTCACGAGCTAATAGCGAGCGTGCTTATATCACACTCGCGTTTAACATTATGAACATTCAAATTATTATGATAGTAATTTTGTTAAATTTCAGCAATAAATTATTATTATTATTATACTAAATTATAATAAAAGACGCATAATTACTCTTCTTATTTCTTAATTATGTTATTAAATACAAGATTTATATATTGTTTCTCATAGAAATTAAAAATTAAAAAACTCACAAGAAGGTAAAATTAACTATAAAATATTATTTTAAACATATTATCATAAGGCTTTCAAGACACTAGTTGATTTTTTCATTGATTTTTATTAGTATTCATTATTGCATTTGAGACTAGTATTCATTATTGTATTTGAGATTCTAAAAGTTTAATAGCTAAATTCATTGGTTCTTACGTTCTTGTAAATTTAGTTATATTGATGTATTTTTCTTAAATTTACATTTTTTTTTAATTTATATTTAGTAGCATATTTTGTGTTTTTCGGGAGAGGAAAAGTTCTGGAATTTAAAACTCATTTTTTTTTGTAAATCCTGGAAATAGCAAGACAAATGACCTGGAAAGATAGAAAATTTTTTATGTAAAGTTCTTGAATTTCAGTTTTTTATATGGTGAGAACTCTGCATATAGCTCCATAACTTTTTGTTTTGTGAAGCACTGTATGCCATTGCTGTTTCTGTAGTTTTGTATGCCATTGCTGTTTCTGTAGTTTCTGTATGCCATTGCATATTCTGTAGTTTGAGAACTTTGGCATGACACAACAAATCTTTTAAATTGCTTTAAAACAGTTTTATAGTTTTGTTGGTAAGAATTGGTCTTATTAAAATTATTACATTACAATTGTGTGTACAAGTTGGTTAGAAATATTTTTTTCTAAAGATTTAAAACCACGTAAAAAAGACTTTATTTAAATACAATACAGTAGGTGCACTTAGCATTCAATAAATAATATAATAAATTGTTTATTTGAATTTAAATATGAATTTAATCAAGTTATTTTTATTAAAAAAATTTAATAATAGAAACAAGTTTTTTATCAATTATCCAACTTCAATAAATAGGTTGTTAAAAGGGATAAGTAGTCCAACAAGTCAACAATTAGAAAGTTCAGATTTTAAATAATTTTAATAGTTATATAATAGTTACTAAAATTACATAATAACAATTATATAATAAACTCTTATGTATTTTAAAAGATTTTAGAGGAAAAAAAGTCAAGCAAGAATATAATCAAACAAAAATTAAATAAACTTGTTACAGAAATCAATGAACTTACCTTGAATTGCCTCGCAGCTTCGTCAAATTCAAAACTTGTCTTTCACTACTCTCAACACCTATGCTCCGTTTTACTGCGAGTACATGACAGCACATTGTTGAATGAACATGTTGAATGGCATGTGCAACTTTCTTTTAGAAATAACTTCACCACATGTGCATTGCCATCTGGTCCAAAAACTGTGGAGATGCTTGGATTATGAACTACTGTTAGCATGTTAGAAAGGACACGAATTGATGGTGGTGCAGGCTGATTTAATGACACATTGGCTGCTGCCTGCAGCTCCGCATTAACAAGCTCAGAATCCTCCATTTTAGGTACTTCATCGATGTCAACTGAAACAGAGAATGAATAAAGACTTTAAAGGTCACTAAAATACTGATGATACTGAGTATAAAGTGGTGCACCTTCACGGCCATTCGATAGCACGAAACAACTTGTTTTCATAAAGGGCGACTATAATTTTAATAAAAATGCCTCAGTTGTTTATTTACAAAAAATGTTTATTAGTAAAATCTTATTTTAAACTACAAAGATTTCATTCCTTGTGATTATTTAAAAGAAACCTTTAAAAAAGCATTAAAGGAGTTACACTAGGTTTAAAAATATATACACTACAGTGAACTATATAATTTTACTAAACGTTATAAAAAGATTACTTGAATTAAAATAGACATGCACACAATTTAAAATATTTCAAAGTGCGATAATACTCTTAATTAAAACATTTTTAAATTACCGGACTATTGATTATCATAGTGGACGACTCAAGTAAAATTTGTTATAGTCGCTCGTCGACAACTAGGAAAAAACCGGATGGGTACACCCCTGATATGTTGTATAGATTATAATGAAGAATATAACGTGCCATTTCTCAGCACACTGCAAAAACGTAGCCACAATAAGTGGCCACAAAATACATAAGTTAAGAACATGATTTAAAGACATACTGGACAGGTGAGCATTTTAATTGAGAGTGTATGGTTCAAAGCCACTAAAGCTGCGCTTATTTTCGGTAAGATAAAAAGTTTGTAAACGGTGCATTGCTACAACCATAGTATCAACTGGCGCCTCCTCCCAATCCTGAAATCTCTTTATTAGAGCATTTAAAGATTCAGGTATATTGTTTGTAACTAAACCTTCATATAATCCAACAGATCTCAAATATCTAATAAAGCTATTGAAATACGAGCGCTTAAGTAGTTTTCAAAAAAAATCATTAAAGGCTTTACTCCAAGAAAGTTTTAATGTATCAATCTTCATTTGAAGCTGGCTTTGACTTTTACACTGTAAAAGTTCCTGGACTTGAGATTTATATACAGTTATTTCTTGCTTTCCAGCATTTTGCTTCTTCAACCATATCTCAATATCTGACAAAATATGGTTAGAGAAAGTTACAAGATTTCATTTTGGTAATGCTTTTTCAATAGCCTTGCACAGACCACTCTCTCCACCTGTTACAATAACTACATTATCGTATTTAGTATTGGGAGTTTCTTTTTGAGAGTTTTGAAAAAACATTTTTGAAATACATTTTCGATCATGTAATAAAAATGCTATAGGCATACTTAGTTTTTCCACAAAATAACTCATTTGTGCCACTAAATAGATAAATAAAAATCCCCTAAATTAAAAGTTGTATCATAAGAAAGAAATACTTGCGAACACATCAAAAGTTAGTCTATGGATTTTTGTATTCGAAATGATACCTTAACATAAATATAAGTAGATAACCTTAACCCAGGTAGTAGTTAACCCTAATCCTAACCCTGCCCACACTAATCCCGGCATCATATAAGCTAGCTCATGACGAGTAACAAAAGAATCAATTCCAAGTCTTTTCGCTGCTGATTCAACATTCCTAATATACTTGAATTGTCTAGGATTTCTAGGCTGAAATTGTATCAGCTCATTTTTGGCTTCAGTAAGCAGTTCTTTGTTTCAACAACAGCACTGCGCACTGATAAAGCTGTTGCTAGGAAATTAATAGCTTTTTTAGAGTTTCCTAAAATGCAATAAAATATAGTTTTGTTAGATATTAGAAACTTATGACAAATATATTTTAAACAAGCATAATACAATAATTCCATGTGGCATAAGGACGGCGAGGTGATGGTTTTCCATATAATGAATAACAACAGCATATTTTTGACTCAAATCTTTATAAACATACTTCTGAAATAAATTTGATGTTCCAATAGATGTTACTGTAGCATAGTGGAGCTTTCAATAAACTGGCAAACCAAAGAGAATTTTACAGCATCCAGTCTGTTTTCATAGCCATCAGCGCGACAGTCATTTAATAAATAAAATAAATAAATGAGTGCATGCATACACTCATACACATATATACATAAGTATATGCATATTTATACATTCTTAGGTACTCATACACACATGCATATATCGTCGGCTCGGGATGTTATATATATATATGTAATAACGTAATTCATGTAAGTTTTAAAGTTATGTAAATGTAAAATATTATTTAATTTAAACTATTTAATTTAACGTTTTAAAAAAAACTTTTTTTATTAATATATGATGCTTAATTCACATATATTAGATAATTACATATTTATATATAACTTTTATAAATTTGCGATACGACAATTGCATTATATATATGCACGCACATATGTGCATATATATATACATATATATATACACATATGCACGTGCATATATATACACTTATATGCACGCACACACAAATACATATATATATATATATATATATATATATATATATATATATATATATGTATATATATATATATATATATATATATATATATATATATATATGTGCATTTGTGTATACACATGCATGCATATGTGCATATACAAACATACCTACATACATACATACATACATACATACATACATACATACATACATACATACATACATACATACATACAAAGATACATATTAAGTAACTAACAAAAAGTGACAACCTACAAATATTAACTGCAGTATTCAGTATTCAAAGTATTCATATTCACATGAAAATTATAAATGCAGTAACAAGAATATCAGGGATGGCAATACTATTTAAGAAAAAGGCTATTTAAAAACTTAAAAAAAAAATTTATCATCGATTTTGAAGGAATAAAGGATAAGATCAAAATAAAATAAAAACTCTTTGTGGAGATCAATAACTTAACATAAACCTTAACAAAGATCTTACTTATTATTTCCTTACTATGCCTTACTAAGTTGTAATGAGGTTTTTTTAATCGTTATTTAATAACTTTTAAATAATTTTAATTGTAACTAAAATATTAACTTATTAGCTTTATTAAAGTTTATTTAATTAAAACAAAATCTTTATTGTTTATGACCTATTTGAATGTTTACTTGAGAGACATACACTTCTCCTGACTTCAACTTGTTGAGCAGTGTTGACCTTGTACTAATGTCGCTTTTGCTATTAAGTTCAGCGGCAACTTCTCATTTTAAATGAGATAAATTATTTGTAAGTTTTGGAACCGCCATTACATAACACGATTGAAGATATACAAAAAAAATAATAATTATAGCCTTTCGCACTACTTGTGATCTGCTCAGCCAATCTGCTCTTCTTAGCCGATTGTACCAACCCCCTTAAATTTTATATCAATTACATAAGTAATGCATTACATAAGTAATAATTACATAAGTAATGCATTACTTTTGTAATTGATATAAAATTTTAGGGGGTTGGTACTATCGGCTGAGAAGAGCAGATTGGCTGAGCAGATCATATGTAGTGCGAACGGCTAGAATTATTATTTTTTTTGTATATCTTTAAGCGTGTTATGTAATGGCGGTTCAAAAACTTACAAATAATTTATCTCATTTATAATTAGAAGTTGGCGTAGCGGATAGAAGGACAAAAGATATTTTTTAAGAGAGCAAAATCTTAAGGGTAATGGGTTAAAAACTGCTTTAAATACATTAAGTGCAATGTGCTTTTGCACGATATTTTTGTTCTTTATCTACGTCGCTAAAAAAAAGGAATGTTTTTTTGTTAGCAGCTCATTTTAATAAAATTCAAGATTATTAATAATAAGGTGAAAACAAACAACTAGGCTGATTTTATTATTTATTCCTAAACAATTCAATATACATGGCTGAAATAAACGATATAAATGTAGAGAAGATTTAAATCTAAATTTCTTAAGCGTTGAAATAAAAAGGTTTTTTTTAAATAAATATTTGGCTTGCTCTTCTTTTAAATTTCAATTTTGATTGAGTATCTTACTTTTTTGTTTATAAAAGGTTAAAAAGAAAAGATAAAAAGTTAAAAAATCAAAGTTTTTCATTAGTTGTATTCGGAAACTGGAGTACGCATTTCAATATTAATAATTTATAATATTTTCATGTCAATAGTTTCTGATTTACCTTATACAACATTTTATTTAACTTTCTTGTCGGTTTATTTTTTGCCTTTTTGGTGTCCGCGGTATTATCTAAAAAATTGTTAAAAAAAATTATTAAAACAAACAAAACAAAACAGACTTAAGTTTAGCGTTAATAAAAGAAATCGTTTACAAAAGTAATTAAAACAGCAATAAACGACAAACTTTAGTTAAGCGTAAATAAATACAATCGCTGTTGAATAATAATAATAATAATTAATCAATCGTAACTTTTTTAGCGGATTAAAAAAGTAAATAATAAATATATTAAAAAACTATAAAACATTTTATGGATGGACTAAAAAATAAAAATAAACTTCTTCTTGGGACTCAATGACTTTGTGTACGTATTCAGTCTTAAATATCTAATAAAGTCACAATGGCTGTAATAATGACTGTAATAATGTTGGGTGCCCATAGAAATGATTTGTACTTAGATGTCTGATATTTTCAGTTACTGACTTTATTCAGTGGCGGATTAAAACTTTTAGAACTTATTTTTGTTTTCGGAGACCTTTTTATGGGCCCTAGCCTAAAAATGACTTCAAAAAAACAAGATACTCTAAAATTTTGTGGGGCCCCTACATTTACGGTTCAAGGGCTATAGCCCTTCCCCCCTGATTCGTCCCTTATTATTGAGGTTGTTAGAAAGAAGAAAATTTATGTTTTACTTTTTAGATTTTTTATGCATTAATATGTAATCCCCTTGATTTCTTATCCCCCTGTTTTTATATGCTGATATGAAGTTTAATTCTTCTCTAAAGTTTTCTCCTGGTCTTGAGGTAGGTGGTAGAGGCGGAAGAGCAGGACTTGTATACAGTTCTAATGTTATCCATTCTTTCTCACACCCTTCAAGTTGAGAGAAGGTTCTACTGTGCTTTGTCTATTTGATCTTCAGGAATTTGGGATTATTAATCCCAACTTCCTTGATTTTATTGTCTTTTACCAAGTAGGAAAATTCCTGTGTGTAGAGAATATTTGGTTTGAGAGAACCAAACTAATATTTTTTCTAACCATTTTAAATGTTTCTTAATAAGTTTTAAAAATAAAATAATTAAAAATAAAGCATTTTTAAAAATTTCACTAATGGCCACTTTTTGCACTTTTCACTTTATAGTGCATCGGTGAGGACTTCTTTGAAAATGAAAATTTAAAATGAATTCAAAAAATTAATATGTAATACATAAACACTTCCCTTCTGTTTCATTATTTGTATGTAAGTTCTATTAGTTGAAGTAAATATATACTTGTAATTTATGTCATATGGTAAGTATGTAATTTGTGTAAATATATCCATATTTATGTTACGCATAATACATTTAGAGAGAGGTAAGGGAAGAAGCAGAACAGAATAGAAATCAATTACCTGATTTTTCTGAAATGAGCATGATTAGTTCAGAAATGCGGAAAGCATTGGACTAGTCAAAAAGAAAAGTAAAGATTCAGTTTAAATTATTTTAGTAATTTATTAAATGCAACCGCAGTTATTTTTTTTTATTTTATATTTTTAAAAGAAATGGAATAAAAAAGGACAAATGATACGCGAAGATAAAGGTTATGGTTTGGCAGCAGTGCTTGCTTGTCCTTGTTGTACAAAGGTGTTCTAAAAAGAATGTAAATATCGTTTTCATGTAAAGAATTGCGTTGAAAGCAAACGCGACAAATGCGATAAAGTATATACCTATAATATTCAGTTAAAAAAAACATGTAACACACACAGAATCGATTTGTTGCAATGTTTGCCTAAAATATTTTTCTAGTCAGCAAGCTCTTTAAAGACATAAGACATAATTACATGACAACGTTAAATTTGAATGCACTAATTGTAAGAAACATTTTTCGACACAAGGCAACATGTTGAGACACCAAGAAATACAAATAGTTTAAGCAAGATATTTACATTGTCTTTTTAAAAATAATATTATTTTATGTATATGTAAAAGTTCTTTTAAATAAAACAGGTAAATGCGAATTGCTGATAGTTGTCATTGTCATTAAGTATGAGGATAACAACTTGGTTTTTGATGCCATCGTTATACCAGCCTTCTTTGGAACATTGACATTATCTTTAATGCACTTAGAAAAAAATGTGGTCTTCTAGCACTGATGTCAGAGACATTAAATCGGTTATTATACTTTACCATTTCTTTCTGAATAGACATTTTGCTGCCATTTTGAATTTTACGACGTTTAACTACTTCAGGTTGAACTTTTATTTTTACTCCGTTTCTTTTTTTACGAAAGGTTGAGTTGGTTATTTGTTTAAACTGATAAGAATCTGTACAAAAACAATTTAAACTAGAAATATTGTTTTCATTTGCTTACAAAATTTTGCAAAACTTTAAAAAAAAAATCATTATCAAAATGTTTTTCTACTAAGATGCTGATTTTCTTAAATGCCTTTGATAAATTTTCTATATTGCACTTTGGCAAGTAGTAGTTGAACTAGTTCCTTTAAAACAATCTTCCTAGATTGATTTAAATTTAAGTTAATGAATATATTTAAGGCTTTTATCATTAGCAACAAAAATTTTATTTTCTTTGATGAAAATAAAAGAAGGATTATTTATACCTTGACTATTTACACGTTCATTGTTATCTACTTTTAAATCAGACTCATTGATACTATCTTTTGCAACTCATGTTGTACTTTTAAAAAATATTGCGTACATTAGCAGCTTGAATAACTTTAATTACAATTACAAATTTCCAATAGAAATATTTCATTTTCTAGACAAATCGCTTAAATGATTAAACGTTTATTAAATGAAAAACTTAAACTGAAAAACTCAATATTACTAGAAGTTTTCATTAAAAATAAACTCATCACGCTTATCTTTAACATAGTCATGAAATCCTTCGTACAGTGAGTCAGTTAGAATTGCTCCAATAGCAATGTCCGAACACATCTGTCTTTCTTTACAGCTGAGATATGGAAGAAAACTAGTGATGTGTGAATTTCTTTTTCAAATAATATACTTATGTTTACAAGGTCAATCATCAGGCCCTATAAAACACTCGCATATGCCTATATTCATATATACAGTATACAACTCTAGCCTAATTTTTGATATCTTTTTGTCGAAATTTTGAAGAATTTCCTGAGAATGAAGCTTTAACCCGACTCCTTTCTTTCCTTTATCTCTTCCTAAAAAAAATGTTGTAGCTATGTAATTTTATGCCTAATGTATTCTGTAATTACCTAATCGTTCTTAACATTTTCTTTTAAAATAAAATGATATAAGCAACATAATATAAGCTATTAAATAATTATGTGAAATGTTATAATAAATTTATATATTATTGAAATTCTTTATTTAAGTAGAATTTTTCTAAATTTAAGAATATTTTAATAGACATAATAAATCTATTTTCAATAATATGACAACCTTACTTATAATTCTATTGCTGTAAATGCCATCGAACCGCCCATTTGCAATGCTTAGTAGTTTAGCTTTATAATGTTCGTTGAAATCCTGGGTTAGTTTTTCCACAAGTTCAATGATATTAATCTAACGAATAAAAATAAAACATTTAAAAACCAACAACTTTGTAATAAATACATAACTTTAAATGATAAATGTTTTCATTATTAGTAACCACAAACACACCAAAGAAAATAAAGTAGTTGTATTTCTAAATGTTTATCATATAATCAAAAGGTATGCACTATGTGCAAGCAAGGGGAATGGATGGTTATTGCCTAGCTAACATTGTTTAGTTAGTATTTTCATAAACTACCTCTTTCGTTCTGTTGTCCTTCAAATCAAGAAATTGAACTTCAACAAAATTGCTGTTATTATTGCCTCTGATTGTGAGCTTTTTCCTAAAACATAAGCAACACCGTTTTTTTATCTCAAAAACGTTACACAAGTGCAATTTAAATATCAGATACTTCTCCTCATACAAAGTAATGAGGTTACTAAAAGAATATTCACATTCGTCAACCGACTCAGCATAAACACTTTTCTAAACTGGTTAATAATACCTACATAATACATACGTTACTAATACATACACATATTTACATATATATATTTCACGTTAATAATACATACATATATATATATATATATATATATATATATATATATATATATATATATATATATAATTTTATGTAGGTACATACATACATACACACACACACACACACACTCACACTCACACACACTTAACAATCACTGCACAGAATGCCAAAGTCGCTAATTTAAGACAATTAACTAATTTATTATTAGTGATATATTTGCAATATTTAGCACAAGTGCTGATATGAGGTCTCCTTTTTTTGTAATCCGTTTTTTTATTTATTTAATTGCAATGGATACCTAAATTTGCATAAAGGCAACTCATTTTTTATAGCTTTTTTTGTTTATGAATGTTACGATTAACAGACGATTTAAAAGTTGAAAATTATATGAATCAGGGAAAAAAGATGAAGTGAGTGAATATACATTTACACTTTTCAAACTAAATTGATGTAAATAATATTTTATCAACGTTATATAGTTTGAACTCACATAATATACAATCTAGCAACAATATAAATTTTTTATTATTATTGTAACTCTGAAAAAAAAAATGGTTTACGACATGGCCAACTGTGCACTTTTAATGCTTTTAAAGTTAAAAAAACTACCTGGTAAAACATTTCTAACGCCTTAGTTAAGGTATCAGTTAGTTAAGATATCAGTGGTTTTATCACTTGTAATATTAATTCCTATTTAATTGTTTTTTTTTTGAACCAATTGTTTTTATTTTGAACCAGCTGTTTGGTTTTTTTGAACCAAAAAACCAAACAGCTGCAACCGTATCCAACATTTCGGTATATATTTTACCAAAACTATAATCAAAGTTTTGCCTTAATCAAAGTAATTTATTTAAGAAATGCAGTCTAAAAATGCAACTTTAAATTTGGTGCTAAAATAAACGATTAATTAAACATACATTTTACAGGTTGCTAAGTTTTCATAAATGAAAAATGGATATAAATTGATAGTGAAAATTAACTTGTTAAAACTGGTAACAACGGGTACGTTTTCTTTACCAAAACAAGATTTTTTGTAGATTTCCTTTAAATAGTATGTATTGTTTTATTTCGCTTTCGGTAGGCTTTTAAACCGAAATTTTGTTTATTACCGATTTTATAAGAAGTACCAAAACCAAAATTTCAGTATCGGTTCAAATTGAAATTTCAGCCGAAACCGAAACAGTATTGCGGTCGATCACTAATAATAATACACTTTTATTATAAAGAATAGTTTTAAGTATTTTTAAAAAACTTTCTTTAGAAGCTATTTTATCTTTCCATTCTCATTTATTCAAAGTTTAAATTAAACAAAATTTTTCTTTCTCTTTTATTCTACCTTTCTTTAAGCGACGCATCAAAAGTACGATAATGTTTAAAACGCTAGTTTAAAAGTATATCTATCTTTTTTTAATAAATAAAAGTCATTTTTAATCCATAAAGGAAAAAAAAGAAAAAGAAAAGTTACACATCATATACGCCCAAAATGTTATAATGTATGGCAGTGAAACATAGGCAATGAATGTTGAGGATATTTAGCGTTTTTAGAAAGGATAGAAAGAATGATGGTTAGGTGAATGTGCGGTGTGACTCCAAAAGACAAGAAAATTAGTTTTTAAGAAAAAGACTAGGTATAGCTAATGTATTTAAAGGCGGGTCAAGCATGTAGAGCGCAAGGATGCAGTTGATTGTTTATCAGCATGTAGAAAGTTAGAAGTTTCAGAAGAAAAAGGTAAAGGTTAAAACAGAAAAACTTGGAAAGAATTTGTTTTAGATAATTTGAAAAAGCTACCTTTAAGGAGAGAAGATGTTCAAGACTGTGTACGTTGGAGAAACGGCATTATGAGAACCATTTAAACCTTGCAAGCACGGAAACAAGGACACAAAAACAATGATGATTATGACGACGATGATCAAATATAGTTAATTTATATATAAATATATATATATATATATATATATATATATATATATATATATATATATATATATATACATACATACATACATATATATATATATATATATATATATATATATATATATATATATATATATATATATATATATATATATATATATATATATATATATATATATATATATACACACATACATATTCATTATAACAATTAGAGCTGGAAGTTTACTGGAAACAAAAGAACAAAGTTAATAGAGAGAGATTAACAGACGACTTAAAAGATTGCAAACTATATGAATCAGGAAAACAAGATGAGGGAGCAAATTACAAAGAACTTATGTTTAAGGAAAAAAATAGATGAATAAGAATTTTTGGAGCCGTTAAGTCACAGTAAAAGGATTAGATTTAATTGAATGACGAATAACACGAAAGTGAATTTTAGTAGTAGATGAAAAGCAGATGGAAGATCCATTTTAAACACTAATTATTCTTGGCTAACATGACGTGAGATCAAGGCAATTGTTTAAAAAATGACTACCAAAAAAAATTTCTGTGGTTGAGTTTCCGTGATTGATTTTTTGGAAATCCTTACATATAAAATAAAACGCATTAATATAACTATAATCAATTTCAGCTATTTTTGGATGAAATTTTATTGTTTTATACAATTTTTAACTCATTCTTTTGCTTTATTGTCATATACCAATGCCAATTAATGTCAATTAATACCAATGTCAATTTTGTAATTTTGACTTATTTTCAAATAATTTTTTAAAAACAGTAATATATCGATATATATATATATATATATATATATATATATATATATATATATATATATATATATATTTATATATATATATATATATATATATATATGTATATTGTTGATCACAGCCTTGCATCTTTGAGGCATAGATTCGATCAGGTGATTAATGAAACTTTGTGGAATCGGTGCCGAGGCCTTTTTGATTGTTCAAACAGTCGATCCTTATTACAAACACCTTCATGATTAATTCTGCGGTTGACTATCTCCCACAGGTTCTCGATAGAGTTGAGAACCAAAGATTGAGGCGACCAATCCATCACCGATAGGTGGTTGTCTTGAAACCACTGCTTGACTACTTTTGCAGTGTGTTTCGGATCGATGTGTTGCTGAAAAACCCATTTTATTGGCATATTCCAATCAGCATGAGGTAAAATAACATCTTTCAGGATATTTTTATATATAAAACGATCGATTATTCCATCAATTTGATGTATTGGATCTAGACCGGTAGCAGAAAAACACCCCCAGACCATTAGATTGCCTCCACCATGCTTCACGGTCTTATGGCGGTGACGTAAATCGACGCGTTTTCCGGCCGGTCAACGTACAAGGCAAATGCCATCGCTCCCAATGATGTTGAACTTCGATTTATCGCTGAACAGGACAGTTCGCTATTTCTGCACTTTCCAGTCAATCTGAGATGTAGCAAACAGAAGTCTTTTCTTCTGGTTCTTTAGTGAAATCAGCGGTTTCTTTGCAGGGCGTCGAGAAAACAATCCGGCTTCAACAGCACGTCGTCTGATTGTTCGGTCCAATACCTGATAAACAGTCAGATATTGAACCGAACAATCAGACGACGTGCTGTTGTTCGGTCCAATTGCTGGATTACGTTAGTCGAGATACAAAACTGAACAATCAGACAATAATGTCTGATTGTTCGGTTTTGTATCTCGACAATATATATATGTATGTATATATATATATATATATATATATATATATATATATATATATATATATATATATATATATATATATATATATATATATATATATATATATATATATATATATATATATGAAAAAATGATTTATTATTTAAAATATTTATTATGAGTTAGTTAATTGACATTTCTAAGACATTCCAATTTGAAATGCTTATTTATGTTAATCTTTCTCTTAGAGCTTGATTTGATGCATTCTTTAGCCACTCAGACATAAATTTCTGCAATTCTATAACTATACACTACTTCGTGGTTTGCCAACACCGTCAACAAGAATTTGGTAAGGTTTTGGTAGTTCTTGGCGTACACGAACACAGTTTATTTGGAAGTGGTTTTAAAGCATTAACTTCGATTGAACATTAATTGGCAGGCATTAACGTGTTCATAGCGTCGTTCATATGATAACGTGCTTTACTACATGTTAGGCCTACGAATTTTAAAACTCTCTTGACTTTTCTCTTACATTATCTTGTATATAATATATACTATCTTAGTTATTTTTTTATATCTTTATATAAAAGGGGTATCTTCAACTATTTTTTATTAATTTCTTTAAGTTGGTTAGGTTTGACAATCTCTCAAATTTCATCTTCTTTGCTATTTTCGGACATTAGATCAAACTTTTTGGACATTAACTAAAATTATTTTTTGACTATTTTCATTACTTCTTAAACGTTCTTTGCGGTCATTTAACTGCATAAAATGTTTTTGTTGAAACTCAACAGTTCTTTGTGTGTAACACTTATTTGTTGCTGACTTTAGAAGATCAACATTTGTGCTGATTTTGATTTTATTTTTAATTATATGAGAGTTTACAAAAATTTCTTCCATAAAATTCGCAGAATCTCGCCTTTTTTTTTTGCAAGAGGTTTTACCGTCCTACCTACCATGTTTTTGACAATTCTTTCTTAAAGTTTTTACCAAGAATCTTCAATAAATAAGATTTTATTTAAAACATGCACAACTTTTCAACTTTAAGTATTTATTTTTTTTATGATATTTTTTTGTTAAGAATGTAAAAAAAATATGATTTAAATAATAAAGTCATGCAAGTTGTGAACGGTTATGGTTTTAACACAATTACTTAGCATGCAATCATCAAAAACAAATTTTGTTTTACATTTAATGCCCGATATATTACATATAGCCACAACTACATCAAGAGGTTGTAGTCGATGTGGGCAGTGTAATGGCAATGTGACAAATATAACTCCGTTCTTTCTGCATTGCATGATTGCTTCTGCAAAACATGAGTGACAGAATTCATGTTTTGTAAAGCTAATATTGGATTTTCTTTTGTACAGCAAATGTGATGCTAACAATAAGCTTTAAAACTTCAATGAAATAAACTCCACCCAGTCGGAAAATTTTACTAATCCTAAACTACCTTGGTGCACCATTTAAAAAAAAAATTTTATAGCGAACTTTAGGAAATATAAAAACTAGTGGAATTGCTAAAACCAGTCTAATCCTAACAAAACGCAAATCAGAATATGCTAATGAAGAATCATATTCTAAATATTTTACTATCATTGTTAGCTTCTAAATATTTTAATATCATCGGATGGTACTTAACACTACAGTTACGAGAAGCTTTAAAACGTTTACTAGAAGCTTTAATAGTAAAGAAGAGTGAGAAAAGAGATTTTCCAACTGTTTGCATTTAAACGTTGTTGTTGCAGTCTAAATATAATCCGTTTAGTTGAGGTATATCTAAGAGGTACATTCAGCTTTGCAGATTGATTTGATGTTATTTTTTTATAGTTTCTTTCGTAAGTGGCTTTAAGATTTCATAAGTGGCTTTTAAATAGAAAAATGACCTAAAGAACAATAAATCTGTGATTTAAAACAACTTAAGTGAACAGTAAAACTCATGATTTTAAACTAGGTTTATAAGAAGGCTGTTTAAAAACTAAGTAATTAAATTTTTTAGGTTACCATGTCTTTCAAATTTAAATTTCTGGTTAATTAAGTCTAAACTTTTTACCTTATATATAAATCAATCTTGATAATGAAACATTTAAATGATGACCTTTAAGTAACATCTCAACAAAAACTTATTTACAATATCCTACCAATTCGGCAACATAAATTTTACACCTAGTTATTAAAACATGTATTGTCGAATTGCAAGTAATTATTGCTAGTTTGTCATACAAAGCTAATTTCCATCATTTACTTAAGTGATTTAAAATACGCAAAGTAAAAAAGATTTGTATCATGGCATTGCTGTTTGAGAAAACCTCGAGAGTTTGTGTTACTAAAAACTCCTTGCGTTTTGAAATGGACAGCAAACTTCGTTGCGATGAACTACTTTTTTTGGGATATTTAATGTTGGCTATGTTTTAAAGTTTTTCAAAGCAGAATATTCTCAAAACTTCTGTAAAGTGAAGTTCACAATTATATAGGTTAAAATAATCATTGTTTATTTAGGTTAAAAGTTTTTCAAATTTATTATTTAAGAACATTAAATTTAAAGAAAGTTGAAGAGAACAATAGTGGAGAATTTATGAAGGTTATTGAATAGTAAAAAATAAAAAAAAAAGACATAAAGATGCTAAAACATTGACGCGTTTATCTAAAATAATGATAATTCTGTTTTACCACAAAGATTGCATTTTTATTTCTTTTTAACTTCAATCATGGAATATCACCTTATAAGTATCCTAAAAATTATATATGTTTTTATATATCACTGAATTGTGTAAATGCTAATACTTCTATATCAAATTGATATAATATTAAAAAAATCATAGATACAAAATTAACAAAGATAGATACAAAACCAAAAAACATAAAAAGCATTTCCTTATTATTTAAACTTCTAAACCCTTTTTTTAATATTATCATTTTTTTTTTATTATTATTATTTGTTTGTTTTATTTGCCTATAATTGCCTTTATTTACCTTTAATAATTTATTTACAATAAGATTTAAAATATAATACAGCCAGGACTTTAAGAAGATCGTATAGATCTTATTACAAAGCCCTTAACAACATAAAAGTCTATTTTTTTTCTGCAATAAAAACATCTATAGACCTTATAATATAGAAACAAATCTATAATATATAGGGGAGAAGTTGGCATTTTAAAGCAGGGGTAGTTGGGGATAATGTCAAAGTTTAATAAATACAAATTCATAAACTAAATTAAATATATTAGTCAATTGGAAACACTTTCGCACGTAACCGTCAAAAGACATTTGTAAGAATTTGTTACAATTTGAAGTTACAAATGCTGCAATTTGAAACAGCTGTTACATTTTTTACAAGTGTTTAATGATTTTTTTTTTTTTTAATTCTTTTAATTTAAAGGATAACCTGATGAAATTACTTTGCTAAAGAATTTATTTTTTGCATTTTCAGTGAAAAGGGATACGTTCTACTATATAGATAAAAATATCAATTACAAGATACACAATTTTTACCAAAATTTCGGGCAGCATTGGGCAATTTTCATTGGGCACATTTGGACGTACTGAGCATCTCTTAAAATTCACATCAGCAAATTAAGTTTTTTAAAATTTTTAAATAACACAAAGTTTAAAATTAGTTCGTAACCATAAAACGAATTGTGAAACATGTAAATTAAGAAAATTTAAAAATTGCTGTAAAACATTTTTTTAATAAAATAATGAAATACAGGCAAGCTGCAGATGTACTTGGGTTCTCTAAAAGTACATTAGCTTACACTACAAAAATGTTTAAATATAATAAATTACTTAAAAATGATTACTTTTCCACCAAATTTTCTATTTCCACATCCAACTTGGTTGAATGCCATGAATTTTATTTTTTCGATTCGGTTATCAGAAAACTTTTATTCTTGTTTGCATCTCTTTAAAATAGATATGATATCTCTTTAAAACAACCATGAAATTCAATTTAAACATGCATGATGATCAATTAGATAACCATGAAATTCAATAAAAAAATTAGTAGGAAATCTCAACATCCTTTATTGTTTAAAAAAATTGGTATTATTTTAAAATATACTTAAAGTTTAAGGTTTATTTTCCAATTAATATTGAGATATAGCTCAAATATTTTTATTTTGCCAGATGACATTGCTCTAATAATTGTGAAAAGAAAACTTTTAAACTAATTTGCGGTTTGTTTGACTTGATATGTGATCTTTAATTACTTTTCGCAATACATTATTATGTAAAGGTTTTCTGGCAACATTTCCACTTGTTGTATTCCCCGTTTTCCAGTTGATACTGAAAAATCCTAATTTATTCCTGTCTTAACTCAGATAATTTCTTATAGCTCGATTCTTTCAAAGTAAAGTCACCTACCACCATGTGTACAACTATCTTCTTAAAATAATCTAAGCTACTGAGCTTTGGTAATTAAATGTAAAGGTTACATGTAAAACCTGAATGAAGCTAGCATTCCCTTCCTGATTAACCTACTGATGATGAAACAACTTATTAAAGAGAAGTAGATTAGTCTTTTTACTAATTTATTATTGCTTTTTTTAAAAGCATTGAACACTCTAATTTGAAGAATACACTACCATGATTTATAATAATACAAGGTTATAGCTATGGTTTTGTATAAAAAAAAAACGGAATGCAGTATTAAGTTGCATTATAATAGCCTTCGAATTGATTGCTTTTAAAGTAATCACTATCTATCTTGTTTTAGAACTTATTAATTGTTTCTGTATATAAAGTATGTGAACATAATTTATTCCAATTGTTTACAATTCTGTTGGTAAAAAAAGTATCTTGGTAAACATGATTTAACAAGCTGCTTAGTGATGGAATAGTGATTTCTTAAATGCAGCTGGTTTATATATAAAGAGTTTATGTAATTGGTAGTTTTATATCTCTTGTGGCTTTTGTATTGATAGATTAGGTCACCTCTTACTCTTCGTGTTTCTAAAGACATAATTCCTAAACTTTTTAGCCGGTCTTCATAGCTATACTTTCTCAAATCAATAATATATTTTGTCGTTCTTTTTTGTGTTCTTTATACATTTTGTAATTACGGACACCAGATAGGGACTGCATATTCCAAATGAGTTCTTATTTAAGATAGATACAATAGTCAATAAGTTGATATTATTTCCGATATTTTACTAAGTATTATGTCGAATAAAATTCTTATTCAATGGAAATATGATATTCGAAGTCAAAAATAGTCATGTGTCCTATATTTTGCTAAGTTTTATGTAAAATTGTTATAAATGCGGGGTATGATATTCTGAGTAAAAAATTATAGTATATCCTATATTTAACTAACTGTTTATCTTATGTTATTAAATTTTTACTTAATATATCCTATCGACCTCGTATATAAATCGCAGTGGACAAAAATATAGGATAGGGTATCAAATTTAACTTAAAATATCATATCCGCCTACTATAAAAATCGTATACGACAAGAAATGTCGTTTACAATTTTTATAGTAGGGGTATATGATATTCAAAGTAAAAGTTGATACTCTATCCTATAATTTACTAAGTTTTATGTCGAATGCAATTCTTATACAAGGTGGATATGATATTCTCAATAAACATTTGATACTGTATTTTATATTTTACTAAGTTTTATGTCGGATTCGGTTCTTATACATAGGGATATGATATTCTAAGTAAAAATTTGATATTGTATATTATATTTTACTAAGTATTTATCCTATATTTTACTAATTACTCGCATTAAATTATCCTATACTTTACTAACTACTGAATAAAAACATTTATCTTAAATAAAGTCAAATTCAAAATTGTTAAACTTCTTTGTAAGTATATAAAAGTATTTATCTTAAATAAAGTCAAGTTAAAAATTCTTAAACTTCTTTGTAAGTATGACCGGCTTTTAAAAAGAAACAATAAAAAACATATTTTTTAAAACGTTATTTTTTAAAAATCAAAGGTTTTTATATTTAGAAATCAATTTTCATCAAGGCAAGCATATCTGAAAATATGATATCAATCCAAAAAAGTTTTACTTATTCAATAGACGTTTCATTTATTAAATAGTTTTGTAAAAATTGAGTATAAAGGTTTAAAAAGCGAAGCAAAATTTAATCATTATACTAACAACTTACATTAGTAATAGAAACGTCTGAGCAAATAAATAAAGCTCTTGTTTCTTAAGCGTAACTAATGCATTCAATGTGAAATCATCAATTTGAAATGCAGTTATTGCATATTATCTATAATACAGTAGTGGTTTTTAGGGTCAAATACTTTTTTTTAGTTAATAAAAAGAAAATTTTAAAAAGTATTATTAGAAAATGAAAGTAAATCCAGTTCATATACCCTTTAATCCAATATTTTAATTTTTTTGTACTTGTCTTTCTTTTATTCCCACCAATTCGACAAAGTTTATCTTGCCAACATCTCTGGTTTATTAATTTAAACATGCAACACTGTTTGTTGCTAAATAAAGTTACTGTGAAATTACCTTCTTTATCAATAAGTAAGCATTACTCTCTTTTTAAACTCTATAACATTTTCTATTAGAAAGTTAACCGCCAACTCTTCCCCGTTTATACAATTTACAGTAAACTGAAAAAAAAAATTTTACAAACTCTTGATAAACATGATAGAATAATAACTAAAAAAAATTATTGTCGATTTTCCTCAATTCGTTTTAGTACTTTGAGCATTTTAAGTTAAATATCTTATCTTTTTTGTTTAAAAAATATTAGGCTTTGACACTCAGACAATATTTTTTGATATACTTCTTAATTTTTTTTTCCAAATCACGTTCAAATTCATATCAATTACATGTTTCAATAAAATTACCTTAAAACAAAAGACTCCGCATCATATATTGTCAGTTTGTTACGCATGTGGCGACGACACTAACTTGAATTTCTCAATAACACCGTATCTTTGCAGCAAGTAACTACAAAGATAGTTACAAATCATTATTTACAATTTTCAAAAATCTTTTTTTGAATTCAATTTAAAATTTAAAAATTTAAAATCATTGATTTCATACTTCTATTTTATATTATCTTTTAGTATAGAAGTTTTAGCTTCACCAAGAGGGTTGACTTAATTTATTGCTTTCCCATATGGTTTAATATTCTTAAAAAGTGAAGCCTCAAAATTTGATTATAGAAATTACTCTACTATAAAGCGTTAGATTAAATGTTCAGTATTTTCTCGTTAAAACGCTGAAAAGGCTACTAAAATTATAAATATGGAAGTTGTTTTAACATTAATTGGTTAACATTGGAAAATAACATTTTAAAATATTTTTTATTCAAAAAAAAAAGCACTTAAAAAAAATTGTAATAATTTTACTGTAAGCGTCCAATAAAAATTTGCAAGAGCACAGCATATTAAATATTAAGCTTAATGAGCGCATTCTGAAATGAAAGATAAATTTTACTAATTATAAATTTTTTTATATATATATAAATTTATATATATATATATATATATATATATATATATATATATATATATATATATATATATATATATATATATATATATATATTAGGGTAGGTCACTTGAAAAATTTTTGAATTTAGGTTCGTCTGGACATTTTTCTTATGTCTTTGACCGTATGACCGTATTCTTTTTTTATTTGCATTTAATGTTTAGTCAGATAATTTTTAATCTGAAAATTTAAATTTTATCATAAGTATATCGTTTATGCAAAGTTATGAAAAATGCTTTGCAACCACTCAATAAAATAAAGTCTCAAAAATTCCTGAGCCTTAACTAACCTAGTTACATCAATAATATATTAAAGTTACATCAAAAATTATAATTTTGTGCTATATTAAGTTTATACACGTAATAAGGCATTAAAATATTGATAACAGCATTTTCCGCATATTTTTCTAAAATAAATTGTTTACTTAATAAAAAGTTAAAATACTGATTCCAAAATGTTCATCATATCTTTCTTTGATTGGCACACAGGCATCAGCTCTCTATGAGCCATTGTAGCCCTTTTTAACCCATTTCTTTTCTTGGCACTACACACCGACGTTAAAGCCCTGGTGACCTATTTAACAATGCGTTCAATAGATTGACCGTGAATAGGGAAGTTTGGTACAATTATTGGATTATTAATAAACTGTATATCATCTTTCACTAAAAACAAGTAAGAACCGGTTCACTGATGTCCTCTGTTTTCCAATTGATTAATTCTATTAGACTATTTGATTCAGTGTTTATCACTGGTATTCTTATATTTCTACATTTTCTGTCTCCAACATCCTTATTATTTCTAAGATCAATTATTTTCTGCACTGCAAATCTCCTTAATCCTTTATCTAAACTACAGAACATTGTCTGAAGAACACATTCACTGTGTGCATTCCAGACAGAGGAGCAGGCATGCGGTAATACACTATCTCTCACAAACTTGTTCTGTTTCTTTACCAAGGCTAGTTGCTAAAGGATATGACGTGGACCTTGAATCCAGCTATGTTTAGTCTAAAGTCAATTACTTTTCTTTCGCATAATCACAATTGTTTTACAATTATTAAAGTAAGTTATAGTTTTTAAGTAAATTATTGTATTATATCTTTATTTACATAACTAAGTTTCGTACCTTAAGATCAAACCACATAATCGAATAAACACCCATGATGAACACTGTTAACAATTTCAAATTTTGTAGATCTTTGTTTTTTAAACCATGCTATGCGCCAGATTTGAAGTAGTCTATTTGCGAGATTAAACCATCTTGAATGAATGTGTGGACCAATTTGACTCTCCTTTAAGTCATCACTAAAAACACCTGATACTATTGCATTATATATTCTGTATAAATACTTCTGATCTGTAGACAGTGAATCTACAACTTCCTTCTCGAGATGAATTAGGTCTACAACAAAATCAAGCTGAGAGATGCATGTCAAAATAGGAAGATTTGTTGCTATGTTATTGGTTTTCCGATGTTTCCTGAGAATCTATTTTCAGATTAAGTTTTTCCGTCTAAAGCTAACATTAAATGCCTAAGTGGCAATTCGTTGGTATGTAGCGCACAAATAATCCAGATAAGTTTGAATCCTAGTTTTTTCTTTAAAATTCTAATAATTCCAACCTTACAACCTAATATAAATTTTTATTTTCAGTAAAAAAAAAAAGAAATACATAAAAACTTAAACTACCATTTAAAGAAAAAAAAAACAACCTGTGTTAAGGTTGGTTGAATCTCCTCCAATTGCAACTTATTGATTTTCAATGCCATGTGCTATTATCCAATCATGTAATTGTTCAGCAATATGTTGATTAGGTGTTCGAGCTTCTCTCTCCTCTGAATTATTTACAAAATGGAATCAATATTTTTCACCAGGTTCAGAACAGACACTATAATGATCTTCTTTGATCTCCCCAGGGTAAGATTTACCATCATTGCCATATACAACTGTTTTAATAATGTATTTTCTACCATCAAACATTATATATTGCATGCCCTCTTTCATTATTATGTCTCTCTTTACAGACATTCATTACTCTTTGCTTTGATCTCTCAATTTTTTTATGATCCAGAGCTAAGTTTTTATCAAGTATATGATCTATCAAAAAACCTGCATCTTTTGCTGCTTTTAATGTTGCAGTGCCTATTGATGCAGTTGCTTTGTTACTTGTACCAAGTCGTAATGCTGTCAACGCGATATGATTTACATTTAAGGTATTCAGCTGAGCAACTTTTCTTATTTCTGGCAACTAAAGATTGTCATAATAATCATTCTTAGCATTGTCTAACTCCACATCATTTTGAGATAATACATCAGAGTATTGTACAGTCTCGATCCTAACTCTCTTTGATTTGTTCTATTTTCTCTGATGGTTTTTTTTTTTTTTTGCCTGAATACTTCTTTTTTCAACTGAACCTATTTGCATTTCACTTTTAGAACCATTTCTATCCCTCTGTGACTTTAAAAATTTAATTTCAATAATAGGAATTTTATTTTCCTGAAAACATTTGCAAACAATATGAAAAACTTGCTTTGCAGTCATAATAATCGGATTTTTCGCATGATTTTATTGAACATTTAGCTATATCAAACATATATAATGAATTTTATCACTTTAAATTTTGTGAAAACATTTAAAAATTCAGAAATAAATAAGGGAACTAGCAATGATTTTTGTTGTAACTCTTACAGCTCTGTAGTTGCTTGCAACAGAACATTTATATTCAGTCTCATACCTAAGTAACTTAGCAATCTCTAACATTGTTTTGTCGCCCAAAATTTTTCGATAAACTTGAATTAATATAAGTTTTAATATATTTTATAGGTTTATAATCATAAAATAAAATTTATATATTAAGTTTTTGCCTAAAATGAAGTTTTTTTTGCAGCATTTTCAATATCTCTAAACTAAGAGGTGGTTTTTTAATTTTAAAATTGGTAAAATAAACCAAAAATCTATTTCGTCCATAAGTTTTTAGCTGGATTTTATTGGCACTTTTATCAGCCATATGTTTTAAAGTAGATTTAACTCTGTACCTTTGCAATTTGGTTTGTTAAATTTTTAACATAGCTCCTATTTTTTTCAGCTTTAATTATAACTTTTTTCTCAAAAGCAGTAATTTTCTTAAAACATTATGCATTCCCGATAATAAATGCACTTGTAGTATTATATAAGTATACTTAAGTTTTTTTTTTACGGGTAAAAAATATATAGAAATTTGATATATATTGATATATATATAGAAATTTGACACCCTGTTGTCTATGGTGTGTATTTTGGTAGACAAAGCCCAGTTAACCATTCCAACTGGGGAAAATGCTGGGGCCCATCTAGTTATCCCGCATGGGTCTTATTGCGATTCTGTCAGTGGGATCCAACTGGGTTCATATGGGATTAGTCTGGGTTTTTGACGGGACATCTTATATTGAACCCAGATATTTTTACATAGATACATTTACTGTAAGTTTTCGTAATTCTTTATAGCTTGTTTTTTGCAGATTTTTTGTATCTCAAATCTGCGAAATAATGTGACAATTTTTTTATGAAAAAGCGTTGCATTTTTTTATATGAAATTAAAAAGTGAAGGTTATTTATATTATCTTTATTAAATTCGATGTCAGGGCAATAAAATGTATTAGGCAAATGAATATTTGGTCTGGCATCAATTGCGAATCAACTAAAAAAAAACAGATTTGAATTTCTTTTTATTTCTAAGCAACAAAAATTAATATTCTAGAAGGATTTGATGCAAAACAGTTCTACGATATTAATATTCTGCCACAGTAGTTCTCACATATCGCCACCATAATCGCAGGACAAAATTCTGCTTTAAAGTTTATCGTTTTGCTTTCGTCCAATTTTACACTAATTTTATAAATTAAAAATAAACATTTGAATAATATAATAATTTTTAGCATATACAGTATCGGACAAAACAAGTGCAACCAAACAATGCTAATTTAGTTTTCTTTATATAAAAGTGCTGCATTTTCTCAATTTAGAGAAACAACTATGTAACTGTTTAGAGACAACGTTCTTCAAGTTGTATTCATCGCAAAGTTCATTATTTGTACACAAAACTATTAAATTAATCAAAAATATTAAAAAAAAGTTGATTTCCTTGTGGACAAAACAAGTGCAACTCCACTTTTGCAGTGTATTTCGGATCGTTATCTTGCTGAAAAATCCATTTTATTGGCATATTCCATTCAGCATGAGAAAACAATCCGGCTTCAATAGCACGTCGTCTGATTGTTCGGTCCGATACAGGCAGTTCTAATTGCTTTTGTATCTTGACTGCTGATATCCAGGATCCTTCTTGACGGATCTGACGATCATAGAATCCTCTCTAGAAGTGGTGGAACGCGGTCTTCCACCTTTGTTATCTGCTGCCAACTTCACCGTAGAACGATATTTGAAACATAGTCTTGATACGGTCCATTTTTTCACGCGATATTTATCACAAATACTTTTTGTGACATTCCAATTACGTAATCGCCAATAATTTTCTTCCTCAGTTCCAATCCAAGACTGTCGGAAGTCATTTTTGCACTTGAAGTCATAAAAATTATAAAAATATATAATCACGTCTCTCAAGGCCTACGGTGTTACATTTACCTTGTGATGATACAATAATACTCTGTGGAACACAACGTCTCGGTTGGATGTGGACTGTATTGATGTAATGTAACACTTATTTTATTTCACTTCTTGCATTGATCTTCTTCGATAAAACACTTTGATAAAACTCACTTCGATAAATTGTCTTAATAACACTGACTGATTAACTTCCGTATACTGACTGAATTACATGTTGGTTATATATATATAATTACATGTTTAATATATAAGAGACATGTAATTCAGTCACTGACTGAATTACATGTCTCTTATATAGTAAAATTAACCTGTGTGAACCTGTTCTGAAAGATTCTAAATGCTTCTTTTCGATGCTTCTGGAAGCTCTGGATGCGTCTAGATGCTTCTGAATGTTTCTGGATATTTCTGGATGCTTTCAGATGCTTCTTCTGGAAACTTCTGAATGCTTCTGCATGCTTCTGGATACTTCCTTTAATTATTAAAAAACTTCCATGACGTTGACACGGACTAGACTTAAAAAAATAAATAAAAAAAAAAAGTTGCACTTGTTTTGTCCGCTGCAAAATGGTACTTGTCAACTAAATTCTGCCTGTGTGCTGTCACATGTCAGCTGATTGCTCATGTCAGGGCATGCTATGACTCCAGAAAGGTTTGCTGTGGTAGTATAGTTCGTTTCGTTTTTAAGACATGTATAATTAGGAACACTTTTTAGCATTATTCGATGTTGGTTGCAAATGTTTTGTCCAATACTGTAAATTTACAAAGTATAGCTATAATTATTTATTGATAATATTATTTAGGGCGTACCAAGCAGTGTACCGTACCATGCCATATCTTGCATAAAACTAGCAAACACAAGGCAAAGGAAAAACACACATACAAATCACAAGCTAACTCATTACAGTAGGTAAATCGATATGCGTGTTATAACTAAGATAACCATAGCCAGATTGAAGTAGAGGCCCAGGGCAAAACAATTAACTATTCTCATAGTTTGTTGTTACAAAATTAACCAAAATAAAAAAAAAAAAAAATACAGGAGAACTGAAGCCGCATCAATGAATAACGATGTTTCAACTTCTTAAGTTGCCATCATCTAGTTTTAAAGTTTCTTCAGTTTTTCTTCTTCACAGACATCATGCAGGGAATCTAAAATAATGTTATTTTACGGTAAATGTTTGATGTTATTATTTAAGCATGACATAAATAGACTTACAAACAACAATAATATAACATGACTACTATGTTACTATTTAAAACTTAAACTCTTGACTCAAGTTAAGATGACATTAAACCCTCAAAAATATGCAAAAACCTTAATAAATTGGTTTAAAAAAATCATTATACATAGATATTTACAGTCTACTCACAGTCCATCTTCTGTTCACATTTATCCATTCACAGAAGCCCAGGTCAATATTAAGAAAAAACTTTTTATTTTGCAAAATTTATATATTTTTAATATACGGAAGTTATTTTATTGATTTTATCAAATTCTGTGAACTAATAGTTTGAGGATATTAAAACTTTGGGAAAGTAAAACTTTCCTGAACTTTCTGAAACAAAACTATTCAAAATAATGTTGTCAGATTAAGTGTAAACTTAGTAGATTTTGATGAACCATTTCATAGGAGATTTGACATTGATATCTTTTTCATAAATTTGTAAATAAACATTATATATGACTATATGATATCATATAATAACGCAATGAAATTGACTTGCTATAGCAAGTGAAATATATAAAACATTTGTGATTATTCAAACATTCAGTTTTTGCAATATTTAGTATCAAGGCTACATTTTTAATTTTATATTACACTTGAGTAGCATTTTATGATTGTATATTTAATTTATTTCACAACATATTCTAAAAAAGTTATATAGCATCCTATGATAATTAATTAAAAAACATTTTAAAACTTTAAGACTCAACATTTTCCTCTTTTAGACTAGCCGAATTGTTTCGTAAACAAACGTCTGAATATTATCGTCTGAATTTTCAAAATATATACACTTATATTTTAAAGAATTTAAAAAATGTATTTAATAAATAAATATATTCAAACAAAATGTGATAATTTTTGTTATTACTTACTGCTATTTACAAATAACTCACAATATAAATAACTTAAACAATATAATATAAACAAATAACTTAATCAATATACAATATAAACAAAATACAATATAAACAAATAACTTAAACAATATAAATAACTTAAACAAATGTTTATATAATTATAAATAATATGTAAAGGGTAGATAAAACCTTACCTTAATTTGTAAAGTGATATTGATAAGTTTGCTCGAAAAAAGACAATTTAAAGCGAAACACCTAGTGTATTTCGTTTTCGTTACTTAGTAACTACATAGTCATAATATACACAGTCCGGCCAGTTTAAGAGCGCTATTTATCTTATTGTTAGCTTTTTTTTAGAACCCAGTCTACCAATGAGTGCACACTTTTTGTAAACAAATGCGCATTAAGAAGGAAGATTATTGATTTATCCTTGATTTTTGCAAATGCCTTGTCTTAATTGTTACATATTTGGTTCTGGAACTTTTCGAAGAAGTATAAATGTTTTTCTATTGGAAATATTTTCTTCCGATGATGATGTTTATAACAAAGAATGAAGAAGAAAAGATTTACAAATTACAAATAAAAATAAATCTTTAGTTATAATATATTAAAACTAAAGATAAAATATGATATCAGATAACTTTTTTTTGATCGACAGATTTACTACCTTCAATAAATCAACCAGTTAAGAGCTTTTCATTGGCAAATCCTTCTTTAGGCAGAATATAGTAGTTTCTCATACTACTAAAGCTCAACTTAAAGAAACCAACTTTTTCTTCTGAAGCAGATGAAAGTCAATATTTAAATATTTACATTAAAAAAGATCAGTGTTTATTACAGTTGTGCCTACCCTTATTTCATTTTTAAAAAGTATCAAAGCTACTTTGTGGCTATTTTAATAGCTAAAATCTTATAAAAACATTATTTGATAAAAATTAAAAGATTCAAATTTTTTATCTTCAATACAAGAATATCACTAGATTTAATGGTTTATGCAAAGCTTATATATATATATATATATATATATATATATATATATATATATACACACACACATATATATACAAATATAATTATGTATATATGTATTATAATAGTTATAATAATTAAATTATTATAATTTATTATAATAATTATATTTATTATGTTATAATAAATATAATTATTAATCTTATTTACTATAAATAAGATATCTTATATATTTACAATATTATATATATTTATGTATAAATAATATATAAACATTTAATATATATATATATATATATATATATATATATATATATATATATATATATATATATACATTTGTCGTCTTTATTTGTGGGTAGAAACAAAATTTATGAACTTATTTGTTGAACACATTGCAGCAAAGATTGTTTGTATATATATATATATACACACACACACACACACACATATATATATATATATATATATATATATATATATATATATATATATATATATATATATATATATTCAGTAGAGTCCTGTTGGACCCTGGATAAGTCAGACATTTACTAAGTTGGACAAACTTTCAATTCCCTTTGAATTCTTTATACATACTGAAAGCTTCGCTTAACTCGAACATTCGCTAAGTTGGACAAAATTTATATGCCTGTTCAGAGTCAGATATATATATATATATATATATATATATATATATATATATATATATATATATATATATATATATATATATATAGATAGATAGATAGATAGATAGATAGATAGATAGATAGATAGATATAGATATGTATATATATATGACAAATGTACATTTGTCATTATTATTTGTGAATAGTGTTTTAAATGCTATTTTAAATAAAGAAACGTATTTGATGTTGCGATTATATCATACACTGTGCATATAAAGAAGACTTTAAGAAAAACTTGAGGTTATTGGTAATTGGGATATCAAAAGCTGCATAGTCAATCTTTAAAAATATCCATAGAGGCTAAAAAGTGACCTATTAGGTTGAATTAGAGTAAAGGATAAGTGTTGCAAAGAAGTCTTAATATTATTTCAAAATTTTATCATTAAAATCTTGAGAAAATTATTAAACTGCTTAAGTAGTTAAACCAATTGCTTTATTCATTACATTATATGATATTATTATTTAAAGTAAAAAATTACACCACTTTATTTGATTTTCATTTTATTATTGCATCTTTCAATCATACTGCAATACAGTTCAAATGCTAGAATGTTTTTAACAATTTTTTTTATTATCAAAATAACCTCTATTAAATGTCTAATATTTATTTGATGGAGTTTAAAAACCCTTTTTAGATTTTTTTTTTCCAAAAAAATTTGTTCTTTTTAATATAGAATTGATTTTATGCATGTTTACAGCTCCTTTTTTATGCAAGTTTATAGCTCTTTTGAATAGGATGAGCGAACACAAAAACAAAGTGGTTAAAGATGGTCTAGAAAATTAATAGTCACTTCTTTAATCATCTCGGGCAAATCAAAATAAAAACTATAAATATTAGATAAAAAATCTTCAACTGCACTATAAGTAATTTTTATAACTTCTTTTTATTAACTTGAATGATAGCTTTGTATTATCTTTTAAAAATATGTACTTTGAAAGCTCATCCCTGATATATGGAAGGTAGCAAAGATCGTTTATAACAATAAGAATGTTTTTTAAAACAAAACTGATGAATCTCTTTGCAGAACACGTTGCAGCAATGATTGTTTGTAACAATGAGATTGTTTTTTTCATTTTCATTTTCAAATTCATGAACTTATTTGTAGAACACGTTTGCTTAACATCGGTTTATGCATTTATTTGTTGTATTAAAGAGAAACTCTTTGAATGCAGCTTTGTTATGTAGCGTTTGAATTTATTCTCCGACTTACATTTAATCATACACTGGTAAAAGTAAATTTGGTTAAAACGTTTTTACTTCCAATTTTAACGAGAAAAGAACTGAAATCATTGATAAACTTGAGTTTACAAAAAAATATATCTGATTCTAGATCTAATATGAAGTAATCAAAGCACTGTTTATCTGTTGAGTTCGCCATTTTTTAGATTTTTGTGCACTTATTGGTAGTCTGAGCACGATAAATAAACAATTTCAACATAAATTCAAAGTTTTAAATATTATTGTTTAAAAACAATAGAATCTTCCGAAAACGGCCCAACTGGCTGGACTATCTGATAATATGACTATGGTAACTAAGCCATAACTGTAAGGAAACCAAACCATATAAACTAAATTAAAAAAATTTTAGCATTTGTCTATCGCATAAAAAAAATATAAATATTCAGTTTGATAAAACATTTTATAAGTCTGTACACTCTAAACCCGATTGGTTCTTTGAAGAACTTTTAAAGGTTCTAAGCGCTTATGTCAATGGAGCACCTTTTTAGATTCTATAAATTGGTTTGTAAAGGTTCTTTAAAAAACTATTTAATGATCTTCAAAGAACTCTACAACAAGTGCTCTATTTGAGCAACCAATTCGTCAAAGAGCTGTTCTTACAGTTTCGTAAGTTTAGTAAATTTACCTATAAATTTTCGTAAATTTACCTTTAAAATATTATTTTATAATATTTTGTGCCAAAAGACAGGCATTACTCTATCGGTTAACTCCGTCTCTAAAGCCTTATTTAATTTGATAATTTAATAACTATATGTAAACTTTTAACTATATTTTTTACGCAAACTACTTTTAATTTTATTTTACTCTGGTTTTTGTAGGATATTTTAAAGAGAATAAAAGTAAAGAAAAATACATTTCCATTGATTCTTTTTCTAATAACTATTTTATTTTATATAAACTGTTTTATATACACAAAGCAAAACAATTTTTAAAGAAATACTTAATGTTTAATAAAAATATAGCATAGATAATAAATCTATTTAATTTCTCATTCAATGTATTTGCCAATCTAGTTATTGTCATTGGGCGTTGTTTAAATGACAATCCATAAATATTATGTTCATAAAACAATAACGTGTTTTTAATTGCGCAGGGTATTGAATACTATATATATAATACAATGTAAAAACACACGACATCACTAATGAAACGTCAACATCGCTGCATTGCGATGATAATATTGCAATCTAACATATTGCATCCATCCAAAATAACATTGTTAAAATAATAACTGTTATGAGCCTTTGTCTTTTTGGCATTTTGATAGTTAGCGTACTCTGCACGGGCTGCATGTCAAATGTAAACATGCATTTAATTGATTCAATAAACAGCTTTGGTAATAAAATAATGGCTGCATTTAATGTGGCATCTGTAATTTAACAAGTCATTTATAAAATATTATGCTAATTTTAAAATACAATACACAAGACCCCTCAGAATTAGATAGAAAAAAAACTTATTATGTTGTTTAGATGACATCAGGATACTTATGTCATTTAAATATGTTAAAAAAAGCTTAGTAAAAAATTTGACACAATCAGCAAAAACTTGACGACCTTAAAAACAGAACGGCAGTTAAGTCTCCATTGCCGAATGCAGATCCTAATTCTAAGGGTTGTATAAGACATATGGTGTCATGTACAATTACTATTAGTAATTTAAATAAGGAGCGTTAAAATTTACTTTTACATTTTTCTCATTACACATTCTATAAAATATTGTGACGTAAAAAAATAAAAATTACTTTTCTTCATCAAGTCATCAGTTACACACTCAATTTCTGCAGAAATTGCATTTACTATATCATATTCATGCTTCGATTTTACTAGTTGCATAATTTTATCAGCCATTCCACCCAAACATTGGTGGAGTTCTTTGGCAAATCCCATTCTCATTTCATTTAGAAACTTTAATAAAAGAAAAAAAAAGAGTAAAAGGTAAATCGTCTATTTCATAGATCTATTTATTAATTAGTCATACTTATAAATATCATAAAAAAAAATTTTCCAATAAAAACAAAACAAATGAAGTTAGATATAAATGGGTTTAATATAAATCATCTAAGAGCATAAATCACTATCTTTTACCATTCATTACCATTAGTAAAAAAAGTGAATTTAACCAAATTATTGTTTACCCCAAATACATAAAACTTTTAAAAGTTTTATTTCATGTAAGAAAGTTAGTTATGTTAGACTTCCAAAAGTATTTTGAGATAAAACCTTTTTTCTCAAAGAGAACAAAAATAAGTAAAAATAATAATAACTTAAAACTTTATAAGTAGTGTAATGCAGAATTTTGACAGTAAAACATTATGGTTGTAAAAAAACTAAACACAAACCAATCTAGCAATTGAGAGCCAAGGATAAGTAGATTTTAAATCGACTGTACTCAAAACAAAACAAATATCTTTCGCACAAGTAGCACAAGTACGTTGCTGATGATCCAACAGCATGTTTATGTCTGGCTGGAGCTTATGGTATTCCATTTTCATGCTTATAATGATGTTTTCCAACGGTTGCTTTATCCTCCCCATCAGGAAGTTTGTTTAGCTTTAAAAAATATATCTATATATATATATTTTTTTTTTAAATAGAGACTTTACTTTAAACATATATATATATATATATATATATATGTATATATATATATATATATATATATATATATATATATATATATATATATATATATATATATATATATATATAAATGTTATGGTGTTTCATTTTTCAGCAGTTTTTAAAATTGAACTGCACCTCAATTTATAAATCTAAATCTAAATAAACCTCTAAGTATATATGTAAATAAAAATATAGATATAATCAGCAATAACCATAGTAGCTACAAAAGCATTACATAAAAACTTTCATAAACAACATATCTATAAAAAGAAGTACTTCTAAATGGAGAGTCACTTTAGTGTGGGTACCTACTGCAAAAAAGCAGCCAGTGCAACTGAGTATTGTGCACTTGATGGATACCTATGCAAAAATCTTTAAATATATATTTTATATAATACATTTATTTAAAAAAATAAATTTTTTAACTAAATGAAATTTAGGGTATATATTATAACTTACATAGTGTATTTGCTGATGTTATCATAAAGACATTGCAAAAGCTGTTTTCTATATTGATTTTGATTAAATTGCAGAAAACAATTATCTTTAGCATCCAAAGCTGCATTTACTGAGGGAGGCAAAATAGGTAGTTGGTAACGCACTGGCCAAGGTTTCATTTTTTGCAACAGCTAGTGTTTGTTTCTTGGGAGGCATCCACAAAGTACGTACGCAGTAAAATCACTGTTTTAAGACCCCCCCCTCCCTTCCCCTTGTACAAACCTGTACGCTTTTGAAGACCTCCACGCAATCCGCCTACGTACGCATTTTTTTTTTTTCAAAATTATCTCGATTTTTTTTTATTCTCATTATTTATAAAGAGTTTTAAAAAAAAATTGTAACTGAAGTTCGAAAAAAAACACAGTTCTAATTTGTTACACACATAAAATTCAATTAAAAAAAAAATAAAAACCATAGATTGTCAAACCGCGTTAACCGGGTTTTCCCAAAAGCCTACGAACCGCGTACGCGTTCGTAGGCTTTTGGGAGAACCCCTCTCCCCCTATACCTTCGTACGTACTTTATGGATGGCCCCTTGCTGTGCATGTGAAGTTTTAAGATTATTTGAATTGATGCATACAAAAATGTTCTAAGTCACAAAACTATTTTTTCGGCAAACGAGAAAAAAATTATAAAATCCAAAATTATTACTTTAATAAATTCAAAAACAAATCTGGGTGCTTTTTGACATCTTCAAACATTAGATTTGTTAAATATGTATCAAAATTTGTGATACGTATATGTGTTATACATAGTTAAAGTTGTCTGACTTTTTGAACCGTTTTGTTTACATGTGTTAAGGATAATAACAAAAAGCTTGTTCTTTATATATTTATTCATTTTTTGTACAAAAAACTATTCAAAAGCAAAAGTCAAACTTTTATACATTTTAAATCACACAATCTATAAAAGGACCGATCACAAGGCCTTTGTCAGACACCTCACTGGATGTCGTGTTCCTCCCCGTCATTCACCTCGTCGGTTGTTGGCCAGCTCATGAGTTCATCATAAAAACCACTGAACTCATCCAGAGCATATTGCATTAGCTTCCTAATATCCTGCAGTTTTACTTATTTTATCGGAACATTACCCAATGGGTAGCACACATTTTGCGGAAACTTAAAGATGCGATCGATGACATGAGACATCTTGTAAGTTTGGACCATCAACCCATCAATAAGAGGCCTACAGACAATTACACCTGGAGAAATCCCTTAAGTGAAATGCATTAGAGAACTTATTCCAAAACTTATCTTATCCTTAGCAGGAACATTCTTTCCTCGTGTTTTTTCAAAAAGCAAGATTTTTTGTAGAATGTTGGCCATCACTTTTGTAAATTTACAATATCTTCTGTTGCGACTACTCCAACATTAAATTTACCAGTAGTACTAGAAGTGATGATAAGTTCAGTTATCTGGTAAACAGTGTACACCCTGTCATACTTTTTCAGTTTTCTCTTTATTACCGCGAAGTCCCGGTCACAAGGTAAGTACGAGTGACCTCTTATTGGGTATTACTGCTCGATTCGATCTAATTGGTCAGTATCTGTGAGAACCAAAAAGACTCTGTTTAGTGCATGGTTTTTATTTTGGCCTCCACAGTTATCTGAGTAGACATGGACTTCAGTAAACTGTGGAGGAGCAGACATTAGGTAATTGCACTCAAAAGAGCACACCCTATCAGGGCTTTTTCTGGCTGTACTTTCATAGTACACGTAAACATGACCTTTATTGCATTTCACATCGTGAATAGAGAAGAGGTTAACAGCTGTCTGAGGTAAGTAGTCTAGTCAAATTAGGCTCCAACCTGGACAAACTTTGGATAAAGAAAAATTTGGTATTATTCGAAACGTAACTTTTTTTTATTTTAACATATCCAAAATCCAACAAAATCGACTTTGGGCAAAAAAAGTTATGATTATTTTAGTCTACCTCACTTTTATTCAAATTTATTGAAAATGCAAATAAAAACTGTCGCGTCTATTGTCAATGACTTGTAATAACTCATTATAAAGTTGCTAAATCTTTATAAAATTTTGTGCTGATATAGCCTAATACGTAAAAATTTAAAAAAAGGAAATGTGCTTCAGAAATCATGTTCTTAAATGCTGATGTTAGCAGTTTTTTTTTACAATACTTTTATTCGGCTTACTATTACTTGTAGCATATTAAAACACCTTTACTTAAAAACTTATTAGATAAATATTTGAAATAGAGACTTTGAAAAAAACTTGTTCATAAGTATAACTATTTAAAAAAACAAGCATTTTTGAACTATTTTTCATAATAAATATATTTATTTTCATAATAAATATATTTGAATATACTTTTGAATAATTTTTTATTTAAGGTTTAAATATTACTGCTTTTTACACTCGGCTATAATGATTAAAATAAAAACAAAAGTCAAACATTTTTCAAAAATGTTTCCATATCCATCTTCACTACTTTCGAATTCATTTTCGCTGTCATCTGTATTAACGTTATTTTTTGGTGCATTTAGGCACACCAAACATTGGCATGCAATTCATTTCGTGTCGTCGACATTGGCATTGTTTTCCACATGCAGTTTTTGTATTAGTGCCGCAGTTACATTTTATGATATTAGGAATGTGAATTGGTGCAGGAGCCTGAATAAAAAAATACTTAAGTTAAAAAGTTAATTAAAACTATTTTTGTGAGCTTGATTAAACTTAAATTGTTTATTGAAAAATGAGTATTTTCAAGAAATCGTTTTGAAAGGAAATCAGAATCTGTAGTTTATTTTGCTGCTCCAGTATACGTACCTTGTCTGTCTTTATAGGTACTAAAACGTCATTTTCCCTTTTCCATCCCCACTTTGTTTCATCCATATTAACTCCCAACCATTGCTGAATTTGTAAATACACTCAAAATGAATGATACTTAATCGCGCTTTCGGTTTGTGGTAGTCGTTCTGGCTGAATTCCTTTTTTGGAAGTTATCACCATTCTCATATATTTTTGTTTCCCAAGTTGTGCTAGCGAAACTTGTTTATTTTTTTCACCTATAGTAATATTTGAGCTAAATTTAACCTCTCCAAATCAATATGGACGTATAGTTATAAAATAAACAATATTGTAAATAAATAAATAAATAAAAAGATCATTGCCTTGCATACCATACATGTTCAAAACCACTTGTATTCCAACATTAGCTACATGATCTTGTGTTGCAAAGGGATCTTGGAATACTGTACATAAAGATTGAGCAAACTCATTAGCTGCAATGAAGTTTATTGATTCAATAAACTTCATTACAGCCATCTTTCCTTGACCAAAAAGCGCAGAAGTAGTATCACATCCACTCCATGGATGGATAAATAACAAACATTTTTTCACGTGATATGATAGACATAATGTAACATTTTTTATGCTGATTGTTTTCTTTTTTTTTTTCATACTTTCTTTAGATTTGCGGCGGAAAAAAATCTTATACATTTTTTGATCTCACATGTAAACCAACATCACAAGAATGTCTCTATCATCAGCTATGATAATCACACATTTTCCATTTTGTACAAGCTCGATTCCTTTTGCAGCAATGGTTCTGTCAGCATTTTCTTCGCATTCTACTACAGCATCTACTTCGCATTCTCTTAGCATCCTTTCCAATGCTTTGATCAAAGCAGTTTTGTTATTGCTGTTTGACAAAAATTCAGATCGTTTGCAGTTCACTTGGTTTTTTGTTTGGAATATAATGTTGACAAACTTTTTCTCTCTCCTTTGATGTTCTTGATCTTTGATACATGATTTGTAACCATTAAAAATTAAAGTATGATCACCATACTTTTTTTTAATATATGCACAATATTGTTCAATAATGTCTGAATATGAAGCTGGTATACTCCAAAAAACTCGATGCAGCAAAGCTCCGCCGTCAAGAACATAGGTTGTGTCATTATTCTCTGTTAAAATTGTGGACTGTTTAATAAGTTCTCTACCAAGTTCTTCTTTGTTTGATTTCCTAATTAATCCATCTTTGAAGAGAGATGTGGGCTCCGGTGTTAATTCATATTTGAAGCAGTCAGTCAAATCTTCAACCCTCTTAATTAGCATGATTAGTCTTTGTAACAAAACATTAGAATCTACGTGGACTGCATCGCCATTAACTTTAACAGATGGCATCAACTTGGCAAGAGTTTTGACCTGCTTTGATCGCTTGATAATTGCTTGATTGACTGCAATATTATTAAGACTGTTTTGAATCTATAAACCAACATTTTCTGCTTGATCACAATTGATTTCATCATCCTTATTAGCACATCGCCCAGTAAATATACATTGAAGTCCTGAGTTATGAAATTCGAAAGGGTTAAACAGCTCGAGCATTTCCTTTAAAACTTTAAAATCTTTAGTATCTCTTTTTCGTCGAGACTCACCAGACTCACAATTTTGCTGACTGCTCTCGAAACGATGCTTTGTCAATGTTGACATGGAATCATGGATTGTTCCGCATTCGTGTAAGGTACTGACCCAAAGATTCCTTGTAGTCTCTGACATACCCCTCCCTCTCGTTAAGCTTCCACTGATTTTTAGAGAACTATCAGCTTCTTCTTTGGGGCTTTGTTTTTAAAAGTAGATTCATTAAGGCAGACTCAACTAAGAAGTGAGCTTTTAGTGCTTGAGTTATGCTTTACCAGTCATTATATGCGTGACAGAGTTGCTTGCATAAATAAGTTCGAGTGATTTATTTAGTCCTGATCCCTCCGTGACCATACCAATACTTCCTAGGAAGCTCATTAAGATGTGGAATCATCCCAATTGAATAACTATATCTAATTGCTTAGACTGCGTAAGTTCGTAAGCTTATAACCGTAAAGGTTATAAGCTTACGAAATTAACAATATAAATGAAGTTAAAACAAGAAATTTAAAAATAATATTTAACAACATCAACATACGGCTCTACAGTTTACCAAGTACACAAAATATATTATTTAAAATGACAAATTGGCGCATTTTGAACATGCAATGCTGGTATAAAAGTAAAAAATGCTGGTGTCAGCATTTTATGTAATTAATGTTTACATTTTTATAATTTGTAAACTTTAAACTATATTTTTACAAAATATTTGAAATAATTGAAATTTTCACAGCTTTTTAATATCAGATGATTACACTCACCCTGCCAAAATTAAATAATTTAACAAACTATTGAAGCTTTTGTAAGAAAACCGGTTTAAGGCCTAAAAAAAGCCCCGAAAAGGCTTAGAACCTAGACCTTATTTTTAGAACCAGTTAACTAACATGAATTCTTTTGGTAAGGTGAATTTGCATAAATATAATAAACAACTCCTAAAAATTTCAACACAATCCGATAAACCAATCTCAAGATAATTATTGTAGCGTGCTAAAAATTCATATATTGAGAAAAAATATAAAGATTTTTAATGAAAAAAAAAAAAAAATTAATATATAAAAAGGTCAAAAACAAAATTTTTTTTTTTAAAAAAAATTTTTGAAAAACATTTATTTACTTTTTCTGTAAAACCCTTTTGTTTTGCACGAAGCAGCTTTCTTCTTTGTTTTATTGAGTCAAGCGACTTTTTTTCCATCATCTTTATTCTTTCTTCGTCTATTTTGGTACAGTACTGAGTAGTAAATGTACCTGATGTAACATTTAAATATTCAAATATGTTTGATATACCAGAAATACCATCATTAAATGAAATTACTGCTGATGCAACACTTATTTCTAAAGTAGTACGGCAAACAAAAATTTCTTTAGGACAACGCTTCCAAATGATAGCATTAATGAACTCATTTGAGTGTTGAGTTTTGCCATGTAAACATCTACTAAGAAACTTATCATCACAAAGGTCCAAAAAATTGGTGTAATTTTATCTCTAATAATATTATAGGTTTTTCCTTGTAAGTTTTTGTGTTATTAATTTTATAACACTGATATTTACACCAAGAGTCATTAGTTTCAAGACACATATAGTGTCGTAATTCTATACTCAAAGCATCTGAGCAGTGAAACAAAACAGCACCAATTGCTTTTTTCATTTGGTAAACTGTTAAACCAGTACTTTTCCGTACTGCAATACCATAATAATTTTGACCTTTACTTCCTAATGATTTGCCATCTACCAACTTGGTTTTGCCGGTGGATTTGAGTTTACGTAGTCTATTACCAACTCGTTTTTACACATGTTCTACACATTCTAATTTTTCAACTATCAGACCTGGGTAAAAATCACTTTTTAAAACCTTAGCATGTGCTTTGAAATCCCCGTCTCCAATTTAATAAATATATCCCCTTTTCTCTATAGATTTCATAAAACAATCTACAATTCCAGAAACTTCCATAAATCCAGCAGAACCTTCATGATTATATAAATAATCATGGCTTTCCAAAATATTTTCATAAAGTTCAGGATCGCTTTCTTTTTTTGATTCCCATGATGTACAGGCATTGCATATTTTCGAAAGAACTCGATAATCAACATATTTCCCTGAGTCACTAGCAATAACAGTAACAACACCATTAAATGAGGAACGACGCCTTTTTTTCCAAGTTCCATCACAGGAAACAACAACATCAGCTATTACATTAATATTAAAATCGTTTAGTTGGATATCGTTGTTAAGATATCTAAATTCATTTGCTGCATTTTTCATTTACAAATCAGCTATACTTTGGTATACAATATGAATTTTATTTTGAGTATCATTGAATGCTTTAAGTTTCATTGGAGGAGGTAAGTTCATTAAACTACAAAATTTCTCCAAACCAGAATGACCTTTTCCTATCTCTCTCATTGCAACAACAGATCTATAATTTATTTTAAATGCTAACATACCTGGACCTTGCTTTTCAATCTCTTTGCTAGAATAAAAAGATTGTTTCCAATCGCACGAAGATTTTGCACAAAAAATGTTTAAAAACACTGCCATGCTTTTTTTTTTTGATAAATCAGTTGAGATTTTAATTAAGTTGTTATGGCATTGAGGACAATGTCCAATCAAATTAACAATTGATTTTAAAATGTCTGTGTCAATAAGTTTAAAGCATGAAGACAATTTATTTCAATCATTATTTTTTGCATTACTATTTAAACTGCTATGTGATAACTGTTTTGAAGATGTCGCTATCAAGATTTTTGATTGAGTTGAATTAGTGATTTCGGATTGAGAAGTTAAATTAATGCTGATTGTTGATGCTGAGGAAAATTGATTTCCTCTAAAGTATTTCTTTTTGAAAATCTTGTTACCACCTGCCTTCCTTCTTAAATTTGAATCACATTTAATTTTTCCCATAACAAAAATAACCACGAGGCAAATATAGTATAACACGAGGCTGATAGTTTTTCTACAAGTAATATATGTAAACATAGTAATTGTACTTAAAAATCATGGCTTATTAAGAAAAATAAACATGAAACAGTTACTGGCACCAATGTCAAAAACTTATAGTAAATGGCGCAATACCTATTTTCTAATATAAACGTTGCTAAAAAAATTTGTTGCTAAAAAAATTATTTAACTTCACTATGAAACTTGCTATTTGAGAGCATTTTTAAATTTGCTCCCTATAATGATCTTTACATGTATATTTGGAATCTAGAGTGTTTGGGGTTCAAGAATATGCAATTTTTGAAAAATCTTTTTTTTTTTGATTTTTTTAGTATAGGACCACCTTAACATAGAATTATTTTAATTAAGAAGATTGTGAAGCATTAGTCTGTTGTATTTCTTGGTTTACTATATTTTTTAAACGACATTTAGTTCGCTATGAAAGTTATCTTGAAAAACACTTTTACAATTCATTAAACATTAGTTTTTGTTTCCTAAACGAAAAGACTTGACTCAATATTTAAGTGTAAACCATATTATGGGATGCATAAATCAAATTAGTAAAAAGCACTCATTTTTTAATCTAAACTTAAACAGTGGTTCTTTGCAGATATAAGAAGTGTTATTTAATGTTTAAAAATTACATTATAAATCATATATATTTGTAAATAAAACAACTTTTTATAGGTTTTAATCAGTTTTCAGGGTTTCTATGTAAAGATTATTTCTTAAAGAACAAGATGTCATTCTTCATTTTAGAGTACAATTATAATCCCGTTGGAGATTGCATCGGTAGTCAGTAAAATCTAGATAGCACTTAGGATTGGATTTAGTGTTTCCCTACTTTCAATGCTAAAAAAATTGTTGAAGGTTGTACTAGCCCATAAAAATTAAAACATTAAATTCATTTAATTTTGATGCAATATTTTTTTAAAACTGCGTGTTTTAAAAAATTGTTTAGAGTAAATTTTAACTGCATTTTCAAACAAGGATTTCTCATGAAATACTAAGAGTTTAAGGCTAAAATTTTGCAAAAAGGTTAACAACATGTTTATTAAGGGATTTGACCAGAATCACCATCAGAATTTTTACCGAATCGGAATGGCTGCACTAGAAAAAATAATTTTTGTCAATATCTCGACAACAGCTAACTATAAAATTATCTTTTTAATCAAACCCCTTCACAGTAACCTGATGAACAATCTGTGAAAATTTTAGCCATTATCTCCAAGCAGTTCAAAAGATATTCTTGTTCATAGTTTAAAAATCTGTTAACTTAATCTGTTTAAAATCAGAGAAAACGCAAGAAAACAAAATGAAACAACATTAACAATATCTATCTTTAAATCATCAGAATTTTTAACGAATCGGAATGGCTGCACTAGAAAAAATAATTTTTGTCAATATCTCGACAACAGCTAACTATAAAATTATCTTTTTGATCAAACCCCTTCACAGTAACCTGATGAACAATCTGTGAAAATTTTAGCCATTATCTCCAAGCAGTTCAAAAGATATTCTTGTTCATAGTTTAAAAATCTGTTAACTTAATCTGTTTAAAATCAGAGAAAACGCAAGAAAACAAAATGAAGCAACATTAACAATATCTATCTTTAAAAATTTCCAGGCACATAAAAATCATCCTTGCTAAATCCTTTTCTTATACCTCTTAATTTTTTCCTCCTTGATTTTTTCACTTCTTTTTCCTTCTTTTTCATAAGAATAATGCGATTTTTTTCTTTTTTAATTGCACCCAGAAAAAAATAGAAAATCCAAGAAATCCAAGTTGTTGAAATGTTTCTTCATGCGAAACGTAACCTCCATTATAAAATATAACTGCTGAGAAAACAGCTAACTCTAAAACCCTTTTTGAAACAAAATGTGTTTTGGGGCATTTTTCCCAGACTATTTGATTAAAAGACTCATTAGGATTTTGGGTATAGCTGTGTAAACATTTTGACAAAAGATTGTCAGAACTAAGTTCCATAAATATTGGATGTAATATGTTTTTAATAACAACTGGTAAGTTTAACTTGTTTTTATAAGTGCATTGGCCTGTAATCTTATCCCTTTGCCATTTGTACCAGCTTGTATTGGTTCTGGGACAAAATTGATGGCGCATAGCAGCATCACTTTCACAGCAATGCCATAAAACTGAAAATACAGCTTTTTTTATAGGGTACAATTTATCATTCTGACGAATAGCCATACTTAAGTAATTTTGCATTAAGTTAATACTTGCATGAGTAAATCTTCCTTTACCTGAAAGAGTTTTACTTTCATGCAACTTTTCTTTTTTTTTAATGCACGTAGATTCTGAAGTCTTGTTCAGCATACAGCAAAGTTAGAGAAGCTAACTTTGCTGTATGCTGTAGTGTCCCTATCTTCTATGTAATGACTGTACCTTAAGTTAAACTTACTTTAAATATTTCAAAAAATTGAAATAGCACCAGCGGACTCCATAGCACCCGATGATTCGTGATGGTTAATTGCACACTTATGTCTTGTTTTCCTTGGTCATAACTAGCTGATCTTTTTCTTTTTGACCAAATCTCACAAGATTTACAAAATTTTGACATGGTGTGATAGTCTCAGATTTTTTTATTATCCTTTGAAATTGCAGATACCACGTCGTTCAGGGAAGAATAACCCTTTTTTTGCCATGTCCCGTCAATAGAAATATGTCAGTCAAAAGTATCATTGCTACACGTATTGATGTTAAGCATTCGACGCACTTCATGAACAGCTTTTTGGGTACTTTTTTCAGCAGATTTTTCATTTGCACGATAAAGAGCCTTGTTAATTTTTTTATACGAAGTAAATGCAATAGAAAATGGCATATTCATCATTGTTGAAAATATTTTAATACCAGCATGACCTTTACCTATCTCGCGAAAAGCCATAACTGCGCGATAGTTAATTTCATGCTCTTTTTTTACAAGTTTACTTTTTTGTAAAGGTATGAATTGAGAAGAAGTATACGAAAATCTGCATGCTGAACAAAAGTTACATTTTATACATAATTTAAGTGAAAACCCTTGGTGTTCATTTTCAATATGTGTAAGCTTAACAGGTGAGCTACACTGAGAACAGCGTGAGAACTCCTCAAATAAATTTTTCATAATGCCAAAGTTTTATAAATATAAAAAAACTAAAGTCATTGTATGTCTGTTTGTTTTTAGCTGACCTGCCAATACAAGAAACTGCTTTGTTCAACTTTTTAGCACTTGTACAATTATTACTACTAAACTTATTCAAATAAGAAGCACTTTCAGGTGAAATGAAAATAAAATAACTTTTTATTCGTTTAAACGTTTTTTGCGCACGAATGTTTAGAAGACGTTTAAAAGACATTTAAAAGACATTTAGAACGTAACTTTTAAAAACATATGCCCGTCGGGAATATATTATTGTTTGTATTTAGAATACATATTTCAATGCTATTTATTTACAAATATATATATTTTATTTATAAAAGTAAAATAAATTTCATTTTCGGTCAGTCACAGTTTATCTTGGTAATAATTTATTTTATTACTATGCTATATGTTATTACTTTTGCTTTAGTACTATAAAATAAAAAAGCATATCATTTGTTTTAAGTAAATCAGAGACATTGTTTTTAAAGAAACAAATGTAAAGCATTGGAAAACTGTAACGCTTTACACTTGTTTCTTCTAAAGCCCATACGATTATAAGTCCATAACTATATGGACTTTTATTTTGCTTTTATTGGCTGAAAAAAACTGAGTTTTATCTGAATTAAAGTTCACTAGCCACTGTGAGCTCCATGCTGTAGCAGAAGTGAGATCCTTCTCAAGCTCAGATGCCCCCTGCAAGCAATCAGAGGGAGTTGGCTTCTTATCGTGACAAGAATAAATGGTAGTATCATCAGCAAACAATTTAGATGTGAGAAAATCTGAAAGATCGTTAATGTAAATTAAAAAGAGTAAAGGCCAAGGATTGAACCTTGAGGAACCCCTGAGGTTACAGAATAAGAAGAAGAGTGCTGTCCATCAAGGACAACTTTTATACTACAATTGGAAAGGAAGGATTCGATAATCTTGAAGATGTTTCCAGATACACCGTAAGAAGAAAGCTTATGGAGAAGATCAGCATGCCAAACTTTATCATACGCCTTACAATTGTCAAGGCCTTAACCTCTCCACCTTTATCTAATGCACAATAAAATTTATCGGTTATTACTGTTAGCAAATCAGCCGTAGAACGAGAAGATCGAAATCCATATTGATGATCAGAAATTAGGTTATAAGATTCGAGATGAGAGATTAAGTGTTTGTCAATTAAAGGTTCAAAAACCTTGCTTATGATAGGATGAAGACTAATGGGACGGTAGTTAGACGAATGAGATCGCTCTCCAGAATTTTTAAAAATAGGGATAACAGATGCTGCTTTCCAGCAGGCTGGAAAACAAGACTCTGATAAGCACTTGTTAAATAGTTTTGAAAGGATAGACGACAGCTCCGGAGAACACTTCTGCAAGACTATAACGGGTATGTTATCCGGGCAGCAAGCTGTAGAAGAGTCTAAGCAAGAAATCACTTTAGATACAGAAGCTGGAGTGATACGGATGTCGAGCAGTGGATCGTCCTGTTTGACGGCTATATCAGGTAGAACGCAACTAGTGGAATCCAGAGATGATATTGATGAAAAGTTCTTGGCAAACAATTCATCTTTGTCTTTAGGTGAGGTGACAAAGTCTGAACCGTACAAAAGAGGTGGAATTACAGACTTGCCCTTATCATTGATACTATTAAAGATTCTCCAGAAGTCACGAGAGCCTGATTTTTGTGATGAAATACGAGATTTCATGATCTGAGAATAGCGGACTTTGGCGTTAGACAAAACTTTTTTACAATGGTTCCTAGCAGTAATAAACAGACGTCTGTTTTCTGGAGAATTGTTTTGCTGATAGATATGGAAGTAATGGTTTCGATTAGCAATTGCAACAGCACAATTTGAGGAAAACCATGGAGAAGAGTGATATTTGACCTGGAATCGTCGAGAAGGAATAAAGAATTCTATGCTAGCCTGAATCCACGAAGTTATGTAAGAAGCACATTTGTCACCAGGAAGACGAAAGATTTCTACCCAGGGGCCATCACGAAGAAAATCACGGAAAGAGTCCCAATGACCTTTTAAGGTAGTTGTGAGATGTACAATGATAGGGGGATTCTGATGATAAAGATGAATGAGACAATAGTTTTAGAGAGACCAAACTATGATCAGAAGCACCTAAGGGTGAGTGTGGAGAAACTAAGCATTGACTAGGATTAGAAACAAGACATAAGTCGAGTAGAGAAGGTAAATAATTCGGGTTGTCTGGAAAGCGAGTTGGAAAGTTGACTATTTGAGTTAGGGATTGAGAAAGGCAAAAGTTGTGGACCTTAATGCCTGCGGAATCACTGACACAAGAGCCAAGCCATTCAGTGTGATGAACATTAAAGTCATTGACAACAACAATATTGGCTGATGGATAAAGAATGAGGGCTTGGTCAATATAATCAGAAATAACATTAAGAAGAGTACAGTCTTAAGATGAAGAACAAAAAGAAAGGTGATAGAGTGAAGTGGTGCTAAACAAAAGCACATAAAAGAGTAGTCTGTGGATTCAAGCCTAGTTTCCCGACAAATGGGTGAATTCGTACGAATGTAAATGCCTAGGCCAAGCATGTGACTATTGGAGTCTTAACGAATTAAAGGAAGATAACTATCAACACTAAGATCACAAGATGAGACAGCTGAACTCAAATTAGTCTCACAAAAGCAAGTAGGTCTGGTGAACTTTGCAAGAGATAAGACTCAACAGAAGAATAGTTACTTTGAAGACCACGAATATTGGTGAATGATAGGTTTAGCGAACTTGGTGATGACTGTGGTTTTTTGTGTTTTATAGTTTTTGTTACTTTATTTATTTTTAAATTTGTTAAAGAACTTGACTTTAAACATAGATAGTACTCAGTACACTGTTTTATAGCCCAAGCAATTGCCTCATTTCTATTAATAAACCCTGAGCCGTAACAAAGGGCTCCAATGTGGCCTTGGCAATGCACACCAAAAGTACAAACAGAGACACCATCCATGCGCAACATGGCACTGTTTGTGTTCTGATATTTTTCAGCTGTTGATAGAATCAGCCTTTCTGAGAGCTACCACCGAGTTCGGGAAACCTGACTACCAGCCGGCCTCAGAACCATAAAACAGAGTTTTAGAGCTGTACCCTCATTTGGAGATAATAGAATAAGTTTTTTAGTTATAAAAACAGAGACACAAAGAAAACCCATGCATCGAGTCAAGAAGATCCAGCGTTCAACATCCTAAACTGGAAACAGTGTATTAAAAATACATCTGCGCTAGCCTAATAGATGGAGAAGGGGTGCGAATCTGGTCAACAGATAGAATCTGTTTACCCCTTAAGTCCTTGACTAAAAGGCCTTCTACAAGACAGCAATCGGATGCATTTATTATCTGCCCAAGATGAGTATTTTTATCGAGACACCATCTCTAGCCTTTACTCAACCAAGAGCCCCAAGGCAAGGGGTGTTTTATGTCGGAGTTTGCATCTCCTAGCTTTTGCCTAAAAAAGCATATTCTACAAGGCTGCAGGACATGAATCAGATTGTTCTGGGTTACATGTTACCAGTAGCAGGATAAACCTGACCTGACCTGAAATATATATATATATATATATATATATATATATATATATATATATATATATATATATATATATATATATATATATATATATATATATATATATATATATATATATAATACTTACATATGTGTGTATGTGTAAATTATGTTATTTTATTTCACAAATAAAGTTCTCAATGCTCTCAAATGCGTTTAAAGAACAGAGCACCAATAAATTAGTAAAAAACACTTATGTAATTTTGTATTCAATTCGTACTTTTATCTTCTGTATACAGAAGGCAAAAGTACGCGCATATGTTTTCTGACACTATATTATCATAAAGTATCCTAATCACCTTACAGAGAAAGTGAAACTGTTTAAATATAATAAGTAGTTTAGTTTTTTTTTTCTTTATCATAAATATAAAAGACTAAAAAGTTTCAGCATGTTCAGAGGATTTATTACATGTATTCATTCAAATGTATCATGATCCACCCATGGAAGACTAGATTGTGTTACAAATGTAAGTAGTGGTCCCACAAGAAATGCACAAGTTGTGCAGACGATTTCTCTGTGATTTTTGCACTTTATTAAAGGATGTAACAACTAATGAATAACATTTATTGATATTTGACATTTCATTCGTGTAACATTTTATTTGGTTTGAGTAATATTTATTGATATTTGTTTCTTTAACGTTTAAAAATTTGTTTCTTTTAATTTAAAATTTTATTCAATAATGTTTTAACGTTTCAATCAAGTTTGATTTGCTTTAATCAGCTAATAATGTTCGTAATTACCCCACAGTATGTTCGGAATTACCCCACGTACGTAGGGTAATTCCGAACACCTAAAGTTTGTATGTAATAATTTATATATATATATATATATATATATATATATATATATATATATATATATATATATATATATATATATATATATATATATATATATATAAATTCTAAGGATTTGGAAATGAAGTAAAAAAACAATTTGTCGTTGTTATAAATGAAGAAAAAAATACTTTGCTAAAATCTGCATATGACTTTCTAAACTACATCTACAAAGAAGATCTACAATAAACTTATCCCGATCTAGTTATTGCGTTACGAATCATTTTCACTTTACCAGTAATTGTTACAAATGCAGAAAGTAGCTTCAGCAAGTCAAAATTAATTAAAAATTTTCATAGGTTAGTATAAATAATCTCGCTTCATTATACATAAATACATGCGGCTACATCTTTGTATCTTTAAATAGGTCTACAATGGTCGATGAACGTTCGTCTTCCTTAGAAATGCTGCCGATTGGGAACGAGATTGCAAGAAAGTTAAGATATGAAGACGTTTCCGCAGTGCTCTGTGATTAGACCGTAAGGACTTCTTGGAGCACCTAAAATCAACATAAAAAAAAAAAAAAAGACATAATAAATGAGTTTGCAAGCATGTCGCAAACCTTTTTTTGATGATTTGCGACCTACTTGTATTTTCTGTGTAATAAATTACAGTAGTTAAAGAAACTCTTCACTAGTAAACTCTATATCAATTTAACTATTGACCTTTTGCCAGATAACAACTACATTATAAAACGCATTGCATTTTGGGATTGCCTTGGAGCATACAAACTTAATAAATATATAATTTTATGCGAAAATCCAGCGATTATTGCATTAGCCTGAATTATTATTCTTATTGATTTGTTTTAATATGGTTTTTATTTCAGCAGATTTGTCAAAGTGGAAAAAATATGAGTTAAAAACGTATTTATTATTAAGAGGTGTCCCACTTTGTTCAGGAAGTGCACGAAAAGCACTATTGATAAAAAAAGTTATTATGCCAGAAGCTTTAAACCTACCATTGTTACCTACCACTGATAACCGTATTAATGAAATAAATAACAGTCAAAGTAGTAAGTTATTTGTTGGTGATATTCTACATCTTCCATTTCCTGAAGATTTAAAAAGTAACAGGCAAAGTGGAAGTCAATATCTTCCTAATACGACTTTAGAAATCATTAAAGAATATGCTACAAATAAGAGTGCAATGAAGGCGTTTAGAGAAGGAAAAAACTTGCAATATTCTGAGCATGTTAAAGATGTCTCCTTTAATAAATTAGTTAACAGTATTTGGTATTGCTACGATAGAGCTACTGTTGTTCCTCAGACAAAATTAAACAAAAATCCATATTTAGTTTGGGTATGTTTTTATGGTTCAGAGCTTGTTTTTACTGCTGAGTGTTCGAGAATTTCAGGTTTCAGTTCATCCTGTAAGCATGTCTTCAGTTTATTGCATTATATTGAGAATGAAGTCAGGTTAGGGCATAATAAAACATGCATTGGCAAAAACAATAATAGGATGTAGGAGTTGAAAAACTTCAAAAAATACATGAGCCATGTGAAATAAAGTCAGTTATATTTAGGCGACCACATCCTAATGGTGCGACCACATCCTAATGGATGATGTTAAACCTGGTCCAAGTAGAAACCTCCAAAAAGCTAAAGTAGTAAAGCTACCAACGGTAATGCAAGTGTTTTTCAGATTAAAAAAACAAGTTTTTATAAATTAGATATTGATTTTACAATTGCTACAGAATATCCTAAAAAAATTGATGAAATAGTTTGTATAACCAATATGAATTTGTTTTATTATAAACTAAAAACCTATCGAACAAATTCTACTATAAAAAAATTTGCAGTATAACAACAAACCAGTCAAATTCTATTAATTGGTTTAAATATAGAAATGGTGTTATTACATCATCAGTATCAGAAAGTTAGTGATAGGTAAACAATTACAAATCCAAAATCCTTTTTTATTTTATGAATTGAAACTATTTCCAATAGTGCGCTATCATGGGGACGAAGCAATAAAGAATTTTCTGTCAAACGTTATATTAGAAAAAACAAAATTTACATAAAACTTTTAGTTGTGACATAGTAGGCTTGATAATATATTCTGAGTATCCATTTCTGGGTGCAAGTCCTGATAGAATTATAAATTGTACTTGTTGTGGATTTGGCTTGTTAGAATACAAATGTCCTTTTTTATCAAGGGATAAAACTATTTCAAAATACCATTCCATGTCTTCTTGCTTTATAGTAAAAAGTAATTAAAGTTTTGCAATTTTGGGTTTATTACACCCAAAGATCCAAATTTCTTATTAAAGTGCTTACCAAATTGTTATGCTTCCATATTTATATGACATAGATTTGTAAGAACCACTTACACCTGCAGTAAAGTCATCCAAAGCCATGTTTCACAAGTTGAAAAGCTAGAAAAACAATATACGGCAGCATTTAAGCATACAAGTTGAAAAGGTAGAAAAACAAAATACAGCAGCATTTTGTTTTTCTACCTTTAATACCTTCATATATATATACAGGGTCGACCCTGTATATATATAATACGTTCATATATATATACAGGGTCAAACGAGACATCTTAGACCGGCGTGGGAAATTTCAAAAACAGCCCGGCCAAAAGAATTTTTTTTTTTTTGAGGAAAGGTTAATTTTAAAACAACCAGAATTTTTGCAGAGACATTTTTTATTGTACAATTTCCATTTATTTAGTACAATAATTTTTAGAAAAAAAGTGTGCTACTGTTTTCCTAAATCATTAATTATTTCATCGTTTCAATTAAGTTTAGAATTTTTTTTTCACAATACATTAGCATAAACGCTTCCAAATGACATTCTTTTAAATTAGATCTCAGTCTGTTTTTTATATATTTTAGTTTAGAAAAGAATCTTTCACAAGCAACCTGTGAAATATAGGTAAAGTTAAAAAATACTTATATGCTAACGCTATATTTGGATAAAGTTCTTGAACCATGTTGCATTTTAACAACACTGCGCAACAGCATCTGATACAGTTTTTGCAACTGCTACACAAATTCTGTATGTCATTACTATTTTCAGATTCTGCTTGATTTAAATCGTCATAATTAGTGAAATCAAAAGCGTATGAATCAGAAATATTTAATTTAAGCAAATTCCAAATATCAATAAATGAATTAAGTTCACTTCGTAATTCTTCAACGGTCGCATTATTAGTAATAGTCAACAAAATTTTTGACAAGGTTTTTAAAGCGTTTTCTAGAATTTTACCCTTTATATCCTCAAAGTTTTTTGGGTCTAAAATAGCCAAATCTTCACATATTTTAAAATTAGCAGCAAATCTTGTTTTGATAGAATGTACAATAGTGTCCATTATTACATTGAATGTCTCTATTCTGGACTTATCAATTTCATTCTCAAATCTTTCATCGCTGACACCACTATCATTTTTTTAATTTTTCTCTTCCGTTTTTCAGGCAAAATTACTTCAATTTCAATGTCAATTTCTTCTTCAAGTTCTAATTTTTCTGTAGCCTAAGCGACAAAATTGTTAGTAGTTTTAATAATAGTATCAAAATTTCTTTAATATTTCTTTAATTGACCAAGTGCAGTATGTGCCATAAAACTAGCTTTGAGAAGGTGTAATCCCTGTGTTTGTAAATGTCTTGAAAGAGGTTCTGTGATATAAAAATTTTTTTTAAAAATGTGGGCAGTTGCTATGAATTCGTATTTTACAATAATATCTTTAAAATTTTCGGCAGTTGCTCTAACAACTAGATTTATAAAAGCTGTTTTTTCAATGCAATTTAAAGCAAGAATAACTTCAACTAAAAGAGCAGAATCGAATGCACCGAATATTTTTGTTAAAGCGGATTCCTTTGTCCACCAACAAGTCTCTCCTATTTTTTGTAATTTTCTTTTTCAAGAAACTTCACAGTTATATTTTAACCAAATGTCCATTCTCTGGTAAGATTCTTTGAAAATCACAGCGATTTTATTTAATGTATTAAATACGAATGATGCTTTTAAACTAGCTTTTGTTAAATCTCCGATGACTAAGTTTAAAATATGATTGTAGCACCAAATATGAATGTGTTCTTTATTTTCTTTCTTTAACATTGCGACTAGACCATAATATATATCCCCTGCATATTTGCTGCATCATCCGTTGAATCAGCAATGCACTCATTAATTTTCAAACCATATATATATATATATATATATATATATATATATATATTATATATATATGGTTTAAAAATTATACATTTATATATATATATATATATATATATATATATATATATATATATATATATATATATATGTATATAAATATATATATATATATATATATATATATATATATATATATATATATATATATATATATATATATATATATATATATAAATATGTATATATATATATAAATATTTATATAGATATATTTACATATTATGTTAGTATTTTCTACAAATAGAGTGCTCCATGTTCTTAAAAAACAGCGATAAAAAATTAAAAAAAAACACTTATCCACTTATCTAATATTTTTCTTCAACAAATTGTTTCTAAGTCAGTAGATTCGTCAGAAAGTATATATACCGAAAGATTGGGTGGCTTTGGCCCATTTTGCATCTTAATGTCTATTGCACGAAAGCCACAAAAGTTATTTACTCAAACACTTAGTACTTTTAGAAGTGCATAGAAAGGACAGTTAGAACTATCTGTCTCCCATTTGAAAATTGTTTACCTGAAGTATTTTTCCGGTGGTTTAAATGGTGGGCCAAAGTCACCCTATATGTTAGGGTGACTTTGGCCCAACCCTGTAAAAAGGAACTAAAGGAAGCAAAACAACATCAAAAACATCAATATTTAGGCGAAGAAAATAAATTTACAAAAATAAAGTGACAAAAAAAGATTTAGTAACAAAGTTCTTGTATATAGTAAATAAAATATAGGTACAAACTAAACAAGTATAGGTACCAAGTAAATAAAACAGTTTAGGTATAAAGTAAACAAAAATGACAAAAATAATGCTTTAAAAAGTTTAGTGAAAAAGTTCTGGAACTGAATAAATTCCTCTTTTCGAAATTTTCTTTGGTTCCTCAATAAAATTTCAGACTAGGGAAAAAAAAGTTGCTCTGCTGGTAGTGACGATTTTCAGTTAAGTCCATTTTTTTTCATAATAGTAACTTTTGCTCCATTTTTTCTTAATTTTTTCATCTGCAGAAAAAAAAATTTCGAAAGTTTTATTAAAATTTTTCAGCTGTTTCATTAAATAATATTAGTTATTAAATTAATTAGTTATAAAGTTTACTAATTGATTAGCTAAATATAAATAACTCAAAATAAATAAACAAACCTGTCTAGGATTTAACTCTCCGTTGCATTTAACAACTACATAACAATTCTCTACAACATTTAATAATTTCTCCTTTTTACAAACATTTTTTGTTTTATCAATATTTTGAAAGTTCTTTTTGCCTAATGCTGAATGATC